>JAOPJI010000113.1:2364109-2375593 GCA_027122695.1 Merluccius productus | reverse complement strand
CACACACACACACACACACACACACACACACACACACACACACACACACACACACACACACACACACACACAACAGTTACAGTGGGTTCCCATGCTTACTTTCTCATTACTTTTAAAAACGTTTCAAAGACATTTCCATAAATTCAAACCACATTTCGATGTCTGTATTTCAGTGGTGTAATGAATAAACAAGCTAGGGCTGCCCCCTTATAGTCGACCAACCCTGAGTCGATCGACAGAGGCTTAGTCGAATAAGCTTTCATTAGTCGGTAGTTTCATTAGTTTCATTACGGTATTGTATTATCTGTAAAGTACCACAAGGTTAACAGTGTTTCTGTTATAACACTCTCGCCCTGGAACTCAAACCATTTTCTGATGCCCCAAAAATAAAGTGAAATAATTACATTAAAAGTGCGACGATGAGTCGATCATCAGCTTGAAATGGCAACTAAGTGTTGACTAAGACTAAAATGTTTAGTCGGGGGCAGCCCTAAAACAAGCTTTACTTTACTGTGTCTGCTATGACAAATTGTAAACTTGTCTTGATAGTTTGACTGTGGCTAATAGTTGGAATCGCACAAAAATATTGTAACCGCCACACCGTGTCTGACCTATTTTCACCTTATGGTAATTTACATTTTCAAATGTACTATAACGATAAAATCCTGACCATAGTTTTGAATTTCCATTACTTTTCCAAAAGATTATGGTTATGCCATAATTTCCCCAAACATTTCCAGGCCTGGAAAACATTTTCAAATTCCAGACATTTCCAGGATTTTCATGACCGTGGGTTATCGTGTGTATATGCCAGGCTTAGAAATGGCACCAGTTTAAGTAAATATCCAAAATAGAAAGAAGATCCAATACTAAAGTCAGCATCAAACTTAAACTAAAACATCTTCTAGAGAAATGTATTACCGATATGATATTACTGATATGATCACATCTCTCACTCACACACACAAGGGGAAGTGCTGTACCTGATCTTGGTGCAGCAGGCCGTGGTGCATGATGTTGTAGAAGTGTGTGAGGAAGTCTGTGTTGGGAGACACGTCCTGGCGTCTCTTCATGATCCTGCAGATCAGCTTGTAGGCATGGAGCTTACCCTGCTTGTAGCGCTCCGTCAGCATGGTCGCCTGGAGGCCACACACACACATACGTTTTTATTTGTATTTAATATTTATTAATTAAGGAAGTCTCATTGAGCTTAGGCACCTCTTTTGCAAGAGAGACCTGATAAAGTAGATACAGTGTCAACGATTCAAAATGTATTGGACCAAAGAGGTCCTTTAGTTTTTGGATATGATTTTGTGACAGATCAAATCAGCAGAAAAAAGAGGCACATTTTGTCAAGTCACATACATCCCCATACGAACCCCTGCGTGAGCACAGTAGCTTCCTTACATGACAATCTAATGAGATGTCTTATGAGCTAATTATGATGTGGAGAATGTACCCATAGAGCTTTGTGACAAACAATATATGACTGAGCTGGAAAAAAGAAAAAAGGTTTCACTGTTTTCACTTCATTAGCTTCTTTAGAGATGTCGGCATGAATAAACATTTATCCTTATGCAAGTGTGTCCTTTAATGCCCTAAAAGGCCTTTATTCCTACCTTGAACAGCCATGGTGTGAGGATTCTGAGGGGCGGGATCAGAACAGGAGGTGGAGGAGATGATTGGTTGTCCAGAGAAATCCCCAAATTATCCCTGATCTGGAGGGAACAACAAAAAAATGCTAAATACAAATACATACAAATACAGTTAAATGAATGAATTGTAATAATGATTCATATAATTCAATAATTATGTAATAATATAAGTTCAGTCAAAAAAACAAAACAAGTGCGTATGGTTGCTTGGGGGTGCGCACCTTGGACAGGTTCTGCCATAGCTCACACAGGTAGTCGAACACCTGGGCATGGATCTCTGGGTCCTTGATGGTGTTGACGTCTCCGAGGATACCCAGCATCCTCCGCCACATCACCGTAGCGACGTCAGCGTGCCAACCAATCAGAGAGCCCCCTGCCATCACGCTACAGTCCTCACTGGTTTCTAAAGGGACACAAAGTCAATACACCAACCGATTAATTATTTATTCAATTAATCAATGTCAAAGGTCCCCTAATATCAAAATTAATGAAGAGATCAAGAATGTAATAAGACGAATGTCCCCATAGATGCAAGTGTGCACATGAATATGTATAGAATACAATAATGGGGTATGAAAATCCAAGAGCATCGCGGTAGTCTTCTAGTGTTTGACGCAGAGCTGGGCAATATATCGATACTAGATATCATAATATTGTGATATGGCATCTGTCATCTTTCCCGGTTTTAAAGGTTGCATTAAAGTAAAGGAATGACAAAAAATACTCAGTACTTTTCATTTGTCAATTCACACAGGAATATTCAAAAATAGGCTTTATCATGTGGTTATTTTATATAGACTATTTATTTATTTAATTACCAGAAAACATGCTATATCGTGATAGACATATCGTGATAGATATCGTTATCGATATATATTAAATTGTCCAGATAAATTATTTTATCTGGATTAAAGATTTTGGCCATATCACCCAGCCCTAGTTTGAAGCATACATGAAGTACATACACATTCAATGAAATTAATATTGAAATACACCCCTAACGTTTCCTGCATTGTGTTATACATTGGTCTGTAATACAGCCGAATGTGTGTGTGTGTGTGTGTGTGTGTGTGTGTGTGTGTGTGTGCGTGTGCGTGTGTGTGCGTAAAACGAGGACGCATTACCATGGTCAGGGGTCTGCAGTACAGAGTGGTGAAGCTTCTGGTCGAGTTGCAGGTGTGTGTGCGAGTGGGAGTGTGTGCGCTCTGCGTGCTCCGCCGTCAGCGTGGCCGGGGACGGGGTCTGGGACCGGGAGCCCCCTAAGGAATGCATGGGAGACTCCACACTCTCTGAACCTGGATCACACACACACACACACACACACACACACACACACACACACACACACACACACACACGTGAGGTAACTACAAAACTGGGGGAGCTTCTTTGCATATCACAGACGAATAACACACTGAGATTATAAAAGGTGTGTATCTGTAAGGGCTCTTGTATACCGGTGACGGTAACCGTGTGACTGAGGCTGCTGGTCTCCGAGTCGAGGTGGAGCGTCGTCAGACTGGCCACTTCCTGTTCCTCGCAGGCCACGCCCCCTCCCAGGCTATCCTGGTCTAGGGAGCTTCCTCGCCCACCTCCTCCTCCGTCAGATCCCGCTCCCCCTCCTCCCGACCCCCCTCCAGTGCCCAAGTCTGTGCTGAAGGTAAAGGCTGGAGCACAACCAAGAGAGCCATTAGCCAAGTAAGGAGATTCACATTTGATCCATAAGGGCCATGTAAAGAGTAGTGCATCATAACAATTATAACGGTGTCTGATATTAAAGCGACATCGTGGCAGACGGGACGCCAAACAGTGACTGGACTAATGGGCCTTAGGGTGAGAAACAGTTGGCTACTCCGGTCGCACACATCTCATGTTCAGCTCCGCCATGAAACCTCATGCGATTGAGCCTCGATCCATCGCTGGCATTCCCCATCCCCTTCTTTTTACTGCTTGACACCTGTCTCGCATTTACCAGACAGTTGTTTGGGCTTGGTATTAAAAAATAACAAAACATGTTTTATAATATATGAATCTATTTATTTTTGAATGTGCATCAATTTGTGTTACAAAACAATGTCAATAAAGTTAATTCATCTATTTTCGGTTTAATCTCTGGTGGTTTTCTGCTGTGAGTCGTCGCAGTGCCTCAGTGTGCCTTAAAAAAAACAGACCGGACGCCGAAAACCTGAAAGCATGCACCGCGGTTGTACCGCTAGACCCTGCGTGCAGCGTGCAAGGTTACGTCGATTAGCATGGACACCGCTTCGCAACGAGACGCGCGCAGCGAGTCCCCATCGTGATGCACGCGTCCCGTGGGACGTGTGCAAGTGGCGTTAGATGACAGACCTAGCATCAACATAAATATTGAAACGAATTTATTCAATTTGCTAAATGAATATACATATGAAATACGTTGACTCAATTATAAAAATATGACGTTGGTAAATCAACATTCAAATATCCTAATATGGAATATAATTTTACTCAGTATTTATTAACACATTTTTAATTTGATGTATTTTTAAGATTTAAATTAAATAAGTGAATTTACTGAAATAAACATTTCAGTGGAAATATAAATAACACGTTTCTTACTGTCAAACTTGCAGCTGGTGTACTGAAAGGCATTAAAGGATTCCGATTGGCTGTCAGAGCTGATGACATCAGAGCCGCTGGCACTGGCGGGAGAGGTCCACTCTGAAGGAACCCCAGGGTCGTCTATGGGCCGGGGGTCGTCTGACGCCCGGGACCCTTGAGCCTGACCGCTCTCCAGGAGCTCCGGCAGGTCCCGAGGAACCTCCAGACTCCCCGGGCTGCTGCCGCGGCGACCCTGAGGGCAACAAAGTGGTATTGCAAAGTTGTTTACACATATTTAATAAGTATATATATATATACATATTTAATAAGTATATATATATATATAATAAGTATATTATATATCAATTATGCACAATATGCATAATTGTAAAAATACAAGCAAAACATTTCAAAATGCACAGCTTCCCATCATAATTTATTCAGACATCACATTTGATCTAAATAGAATAAATATAAAAAGTTAATAGTATCACAACACTGAATAGAATAACTCATCGTCTTAATTTGATGCGGACGCAATAACACAACATTCAACCGGCGATAGTATTGACCGACTACGAAGCGCCCGTTTCTGTGTCACCACACGCTGCCGTCTGCTCCCGCTGAGCTACTACTGACCTTCAGTCTCTCCTGGATGAACTCATCCATCAGGTCCGAGAAGTTTGGGTTGGCGCTGCCCACGTCGCTGGAGACCGGGCGGGCTTTCTGGACCACCTCCTCCTTATTGGCTACAAACACACACATACATACAAATATGTGTAAACATTAAGCGGTGGTGGCGGTGGTGGTGGTGGTGGGAGAGATATGCGTCGTCTTGGACAATGACATTGATGTAGAAAACCTTACGTTTGAATTGAATTCACTTTTTTTTTTTGCAGGGAAACCTCGACACACGTGAAACACGTTTTAGTAATCAGCTGTAATGTCACAGCACACAAACGGATACACACAAACAGAAGACAAGACACCGTCCATAACAATAATAAGCACCCTATTAAACTATGGGCAGAGAATCTATATGAACATCTTGTGGGGTTTATGTGTATTTGTATAAATAATATACACACATCTACATAAACGCCACAGGCTGAACGATAGACAGAGAAAGTTGCATATCACAATTGCTCCTGCAAAGATGTGCAGGTGGCTATTCAAGGTCTGAGTCTGAGCCACATTTTTAAAATCGAAATACATCAACTTACCCTCTTCAATATGCTCTCTGCTGCGTCACTCTTTTCTAAGCAACAAGGCAGCGTTTCAAATAAAGATAATTATATACCTCATTCACAACAGCACCGTGTCCCGTCACCTGACTTGTTGAAAACACCCTCACACCACATCTGGTCAAGTCAAATAATACTTCAAATGTAGGTGCACGTGTATGCTTGACTAATGGTGTGGTTTTACTAACGCTCACCGATAGTACTGCGTGTGTCTCACCGGTGGACTGTTTACTGCACATCTATCGTTCATTGGATACCTTTTGAATGTTTAGGAGGAATTCCCCTTAAACAAAGTCAGAGAGCTATCTAATGCTATTCTATTCTACAGGCTGGTGTTAAAAGTCTCACGTGCCGTTTTTGTTCAGACGTCCCATACAACAGTGTTGAGGCTAGTGTGGTGTGAACATGTACTGTGTGTGATGTGAAACTGCGGTGTGGAAAGAGTGTTTGTGCACCATCAGTAGACGTGGCGTTAAAACAACAAAAAGTCGACCCCACGATACAGGCGTACATCACAACCAACCCGTTGAAGCAGTGCAGGAGTTTTAACTCACACCATGCAGTGAGCGAGTGAGTGCGGGAGGAAGAACAAAATAATAACCACCATGTTATGGCCAAACAGGCACCATACCACAGGTATAGATTAGTACTGTTACAGTGATTCGTTCCAGTCGGTGTGCAGTGGTAACGGTATAAGCGATGGTGAGTTGGTCAGTCAATGATCACAATGAATAGGTTAACCTCGGGACGGGCAGACAGGGATCCAGTTTCGACCACGCAAGATGAAAGCATTCAGCTAGTGTTTGGCAACATAGAACCACACTAGGTTCAGCACGTTAACCCCATAGGGTTCCTCAATCTGACGCTAGGTTCAGCATGTTAACCCCTAGGGTTCCTCAATCTGACGCTATGTTCAGCATGTTAACCCCTAGGGTTCCTCAATCTGACGCTAGGTTCAGCATGTTAACCCCTAGGGTTCCTCAATCTGACGCTAGGTTCAGCATGTTAACCCCATAGGGTTCCTCAATCTGACGCTAGGTTCAGCATGTTAACCCCTAGGGTTCCTCAATCTGACGCTAGGTTCAGCACGTTAACCCCTAGGGTTCCTCAATCTGACGCTAGGGTCAGCATGTTAACCTCATAGGGTTCCTCAATTCGACGCTAGGTTCAGCATGTTAACCCCATAGGGTTCCTCAATCTGATGCTATGTTCAGCATGTTAACCCCATAGGGTTCCTCAATCCGACGCTATGTTCAGCATGTTAACCCCCATAGGGTTCCTCAATCTGTGATCTAGCAAACACTCTGGCTAAATGGGAAGGTGTGGTGATTGCAGTTTCAGCGTCTGCCATCTGAGGTTCACCAGCGTACTTGCTGGTCCAGTTGCAGCAAGGACCGTTGCCGGGTTCTGAATGAGGGGTGGGCTTTTTTAAGTTACCCTCAGAAGTCCAATAATAAAGATAATTTTCAAATTGGGAAATGTATGCAATATAGATTAACAAACTAATCAAGACGCGCACCAACAAAGTATGCAGGACAATACGTATTTTCAAAAAGAATGAATTAACACCGACTTGTGGAGACGGATATATCCATTAAATCGTTGCTTAGCAACATTTACACATCGCAGTCTGAGCAAACACGACTACAGCTGTGCCACTAATGAATATATCAAGTATTGAGGTATTAATATCATATTCAAGAGTTAACATGATCATTACTAGAGACGATTAGTGAAGTGCATAGACAACTGTAGTATCATAGCAGACATGGAATGTGGTGTGGGGCTTGCTGAAGAGTTAGCGAGGCCAACAGCTGTGTGACACATAGTGTTCAGTGTACGCAAGACTTATATGTAGGACCAATGTCATTATGCGTTTGTTTGCAAACACAAAACATTGCGTGAAACATGCATAATAAATGATGACACATAATGAAGAGTACAATATTTCACTAGGAATGTTTGTCTTTTTAGATTTGAACAAAAAATATTTTGTATTCGTTGTCAAGATATGGTCTCTCCACCCCACCAAAATCTTGCCATTTTTCATTGTGAAAGTATCAATCAGATCAATTAGATTATCGACCTAATTTACCGTTTTCTACACAACTTTTCTACCCACAATAGTGTAAATAGATTTGTTCTCCGTTTTTGGGTCAATGATGCCCCCTACTGGTCTAGGAAGGTATCTCGGGATTTGTGACACCACGTCCGTTTTTTTTTCTCTTAAAAACAGACGGTTTTTCATTTGATGTCGTGTTCCTCGGCGACAGCAGGGGATGGCCGGACTCCAAGGAAGAGGCGGTGGAGGTGTAGGCGCAAGGAGGCCGCATGCAACATCCAGAAGGAGGGCAGAAGAGAAGAGGGAGAAAGACCAGGGTGAGGGAAGAGGGGACAAAAGGGGGTTAAAGGTCCAAAGCCCTTACGAGGTGGGAAGACAGAAGGAGAGTGGATGGGGGGGGCTTGAGGGGTAGGGGGGGGGAGGAAGAGGGTTGGAGAATGGGCTTCGTTCAAGAGAAAACAAAAAAGGAAATTTGAGATTCAATCCAACAGCAAGATGATGAGTATCAGCCCAAAAAAATGAAAAATAAAAAAATCATTCGTCAGAACAGACCGGTTAAAAACAGCCAAAAAAACGGAAGAGAAAGTTGCAGGTGTTTGTGTTTTTCAGAAATGTCTTGATGTTTTTTGTTTTTTTTCTGTGGTACCGGTGTTTCTGCGAGCAGGTTGGTCGTTGGGTTCACTGCGATCCTCACCTGCTGGCGCCGCTGTCTTGCGTCCAAAGTAGCCCAGGACGTGGGAGTAGAGGTCCCTGAGGGGCGCGTCGCCAGAGGCCCCGCGGACCTGCCGCTGCGGGGAGGACCCTTGGGACGAGCCCTGGCCCCGGGGCCGGGGCTTTGAGGATAAGGCGTGAACCACCGTCTTATAGACCCCGCCCAGCAGGGCCACCTGGTGGTGGTGTCGAGGACCGCTGCTGCCAGGCTCCTGGGAGCGAGAGCGGGACCCCCGGGGCCGCAGGCCGGAGCGGCCCAGGCGACCCCTCACCCCGGAGGAGCCGCTAGACCCGGCCGGTTTCTCCGAGTGAGCCGTTCCTCCCGCTTGGTGCTCCTCGTCCTTGTCGCCGCATTCCTGTCCCCCGGCCCCAGACCTGTCCCCGCTGCCGCTGGACCCAGACGCAGAGAGCTCCCCGGAACCTGCCTTCTCGTGGAGCCCCGCCTTATGGTTTGCCCCGGGTAACCCTCCCAAACTACCCACCCCCGCCTTGGCTCCGGGCGCGGCCCCGAGCCGCTCCCCGGCCGAGTGGCTGTGGGTGTGGAAGTGGCTGAGGCGGCGCAGCCGGGCCCTCCAGTGGGCCTCTTTGCTCTCCAGGGGGTTGTGGAACTGCACCGACTCGGTGGAGGGCCGGAAGCTCACGTGGACCCCGCTCGCCTGCCGCTTCTTGGGGCGGCCCCGGGGCAGCTTGCCCCTGGATGTGTCGGGGCTCGGGGTCTGAGTGGGTGGGCGTGTGGCGCCGCCGGGCTCCATCTCCACGGGCTCCTGCCTCATCAGCTGGTGGCGTTTCTCGGACAACGCCGCGTCTTTGTCCCCCCTTCCCTGTTCGCCTTCCCTCTCCTCTCCCATCTCTCCCTCAATTTTCCCTTCGCTTTTCTCCCTCCTGCCGGCCTGTCTCTCTAGACTAGAGCTGCTGCTGCCGCTGCTGGGAGACGGCCACTGGCACTGGAGCTCCAGGCACTCATAGATGCTGCGCTGCTCTGCCTCGTTCTCCTCGCCAGAGTCCTCGCTGCCGTGCCTCACCGCTTTACTTACCTGTCTGCTGTCCTTGCTCGTCTGTCTGTCCTCCCTGGCCACCTGTCTCACCTCCCGGACCTGTCCTACCGGCCCTGCCTGTGTCCTAGCTATGCCCGTCTGCACCAGCACGGGCTGGGGCACAGTGCTGGGATCGGTGGCGCTGGCAACACCCTCCTTCTCCTTCTCCTTCTCCTTTTCCCCCGCCGCTGCCTCCTCCCTCCTCTCGACCCCTCGAGTGAGGTATTCCCTAATGGAGGAGAACAAGTCGTCCTCCTCTCCGATCTCCCCTTCCTCCTCGTCCATTTCTCTTTCGGGGGAGAAGACGAGGGCGGAGTCTGAAACACTCGCCCAATCGGAATTGGAGGCCCGGCCTCGAGAGGCGAAGCCGGGCCAGAGCTGGTCATACATGATGCCGTCGCCCAGCTCGTCCAAGGAGGACGAGAGGACAGCATCGTAGGAAGTGAGGTGGTCAGAGGCGGGGGAGTGTAGTGGGGGTGGGGGAGTGGCGAGGCTACTGGCTGTGAGTGAGAAAGTGGGGGTGAGGTGGTGAGAAGAATTGGGGATGATGTGGGGGTCGTTTGGGGGCTCGTCACCTTTGGCCCGCTCCGTGACGAAGGGCTCCATGACCACGTCGGATGCACTGCTGCTCCGAGCGAGCGCCAGGGGCGGCCCGGCCTCCAGGTCACATGACCCGCCCTGGAAGACCTCGGAGCACGAAGCGCTGGGCGTCTCCTCACTCTGGGAGGAGTGGCGCATACGGGTGGGGCGGGATGTCAGGGTGATTGGCGGGTCCTCGAGGTCTGGTGATTGGATGACAGAGGAGAAGGGGGTGAGGTTAGTAGGGGGTCTGACTGGGCCCACACACACATAAGTGAAGAGTGAAAAACTGCTATCACACTAAATGATCACCAAGGTCCAGTGAAGCAAACAATTTTAAGTTTAACATTTTTGACACTCCATCATCATCCTGGGAATCATTTGGTCACCACCAGAATGAGTTCACGGGTTATGTTAATTATCACAGACACGCGTAGGATGCCAAGCGTTATGATAATGAATAAGGTGTACCTTCATAAAACGCGATTCTGCAGCCATTAAGCATCCCTGATATTATATAGAGCTGATTACCAGGGCTGACAAAGTGGCACTGGTGGAGGTAGCTGAACTATAGTCCACGTTATGGAGGCACCATCTGACACGCATACATGGCACCATATAATGCACAAAGAAAACTATTAAGAAAAAAAGATGGTGGTTGATATAAGCATATGCAATTCATAGCTTATAATATGCAGATGAAGTGCTTAAATAAAGCCAAACCAAAGTAGACATTAATTTGCGTTGATCATAAAAGAAAGACATTACACATTTCTACTTCAATATAGATTCTAATATGAACACCACGTCAGTGCAACGAAGGGCCAATATACTTGAATCAGGGCGGCAGGCAGAAACAGTGGGGTAAGGAGGCAGGGCTGACTGGCTTAGCAGGAACATACCTTTAATTTAAAGTACAAAGACGGTGCAAGTGAAGAAAAGGTAACCAATACAAACGGGACAAGGCGGAACGCAGGACAGAAAGGCAGGCAGGAAGGCGCGCTGGCAAGTGAAAAAAACAATGCTCTGACAGCATGGACACTAATTGACTAGGTGTGTACAACTCAGGTCAAAACACACCTGACCAAGTCTGTACAGATACAAAATACCGCAGGAAAGAAACAAAAAGTCAACAGAGGTTTGTAAGCAAAAAGCCGGCAGGCAGAAGTCAGGGAAGCTAAATACAACCACAACAACAACAACAACAACAGCAAAGTCTCAAAGGATGCAAGAACCACAGAGACAAACAAACAAACAGTTGAACTTCAGACAGAGGAGCCGACAGTAGTACGTTATTATTATTGCCTGGAATGGCTGAGGCGTTATTCCAGGCAAGCAAGCAGACGGAGAGATTGAAGTGACAGAGTGTACCTGCCAGCGGGTCGGCTAGAGGGGGTAGTACGGGGAAGTGGTGGTGGTGGTGGTGGAGGACAGGAAGAGGAGGGGCCAGAGCAGGAGCACTCTTAGCACTGCGGATAAAGGCGGAGGAGAGCAGAGAGTCCCCCGTAGAGCAGCTACGCAGGGCTGGGGTGGGCAGGCGTGTTACAGGGCAGAGAGAGAGAGAGAGAGAGAGAGAGAGAGAGAGAGAGAGAGAGAGAGAGAGAGAGAGAGAGAGAGAGAGA
>JAOPJI010000113.1:2352304-2363572 GCA_027122695.1 Merluccius productus | reverse complement strand
ACTGTTTCTCAGACTCCAGCAAAGAGGTGGGCGGGTGGATGCTGTTCTGTGACACATGACACACAAAGACTGGAGATACAGAGAGAGAGAGAGAGAGAGAGAGAGAGAGAGAGAGAGAGAGAGAGAGAGAGAGAGAGAGAGAGGGAGCAAGAGAGAGAGAGAGAGAGAGAAAGAAAGAAAGAAAGAAAGAAAGAAAGAAAGGTGGAGACGGGTGGGCCAAGGAGAAGTGATGGAGAGTGTTGGAAAGTGGCAGTGAAAGGAGGGAATACAGTTCATGTGAATGGGAAAGAGGGGCATTGTTGAAGGAGGAAGGGAAACGGGTGAAAATGATGAAAAGACAACGAGAGATACATAGGAGTAGCAAAAGTAGAAAGACAATGCAAGAAAGATCAGAAGGACATATGGAGCGAGATAACAAAATAAATATTAATAAATAGACATTATGAGCCGGGCAGGGGAAAAGGATTGGAAGAAAGAAGAAGGAATAACAGTCAGGTTTAGGAGAACAAAGACAGTGAAAGGCCAGTGAAAGTGTTACAGCCATCGGTGGGGCTGGAAAGGCAGTATTGCTTTAAGAGAGCTCTATAGGGATGTTCATTTAACTAAATCACTATTACCGTACCATTTATCTATGGACATTTAGACGTTCAGCGGTTGACGTACGGTGTCTGGCGTGACGAGATATTTGCTTTGCTATTTTTAGTGTTAAATCAGCAGCGCTAAATCAAACACAACATAGCCAACTGGCCAGCTGTCCTAGCTTTGCTGGATAACACCCAAAGCAGAATGCCTTTTCAGTAAATGGTTAGTGCCGATTCATTGACCGCACCAACACCCAAGTTAAACCTTCTTTTAATCTCAGTTAGCCTTTTCCGCCCGTCTGGCAATGAAGTCCATTGTTAATGAAGCATCTGGAGTACTTTCTAGTTTGAACTTTAACTAACCAGACGCCCCTAAAGACCTTGATAGTGCATGCGCATGATGGAAATAGTGCATCCGAAACCTGATTTAGCACGCTATCTGGATACACCATCTGTATGTTCTGACTGGACAGTGACGGTGTCACTGAGCAGAACATTCCTGGCTGACAAATTGCTCTTCCTGGTGTGTGTGCGCCATTGGAGGGGAACCAAAAGTGCCTTCTGAATACACACACTGTAGGATTTTATACACAAAAGGTCTATCACTGGCTGTTTCCGGTTCATTGTCTCATTTCCTGTCCAACTCAGCGACTGCACAGATGATTCAAATGGTAATGTTTTATCCAGTGCAAATGCTGGGTTGTAACTTTTAAAATATAAAATGAAAAAGAAATACAGTGCCCTTTAGCTTAGTTAAAACAGAGTCGCACACACACATGATCTAGCACACTCAATGTCTAGCCTAAGTCTCTCCCCTTCCGGTGGACAACTATGGGACCTTATTTTGGGAAAACAAAATGTACGGTCGTCGAGACGAGAGGTACGCGAAAGCCAAATCATTTTTTGATCCCGTTTGAATTGTGCCATGAATTAAACATTAGGATGTCTGTCAATTTAAAAGCTAAGTTTGCAAGTCAAGAAAGTCGTCGTTTGTCGTAAAACTGTCGAAGTCTAAGAAAATCTCTCTCTCTCTCTCTCTCTCTCTTTCTGGAACTGACCGACAGTCTTCTGGCGGACGATATTCCTGGCCTTCTCCAGGCCGGGGGAGCCGGCGGTGGTGGCGCTGCGCTGCCTCATGGCCGCCGCCTGGCCCGGCTGGTCGCGGCTCCAGCCTTTAGAGAAGGAGTGGTCCACGCACTGCCGCTGGCCCTCCAGACCAATGCCTGGTGCAGGGAGAGAGACGTCTGGGTTAAGGCGTGTTGTCTTTCTATGAACCGACTACACATTGAGAGTAAAGGAAGAGAGAGTGGCATTTGAACAGGGTGGGTACGGATGGAGGGCCCTCTCTGAACAGACCTTTTCCTTTGTGCTTCTTCTGCTTCTGTTCACTTAGTTTGTCCAGAGGAAGCTCATTTAGGTCCACTGTGTACAGGTTTCTAGCCAGCACCTAGGTCACACACACACACACACACACACACACACACACACACACACAGTAAGACTATGTGTAAGACTATGTGTTGTGCCTCTCGCTTGTTTACAAGAAAAGCACAAAAAACTGCAGAAGTTTTACCTCAACAGAAACAGACCATCTTGGACCAGGTGTTTATCGTTACTCATAACATGGGAGTCGGGTGGCGCAGTTACCTTGGTGAGGGTTTCCATGGTGAGGGACCACTCTGTGACTAGCTCCTCCCAGCAGGTCAGGGAGGAGAGCACGGAAAGCAGGTCGTCCCACAGGTCCCGGCTGATGAAGACATTGAGGTTCCCCTTGATCCAAGCCACAATCAAGGTCTGAGGGAGGGGAAAGGGGCAGGAGGATTAGACCACACACACTTTTGCACACATATGCACATTCATCTGACCTTTATGATGACTAGGAAGAAGGGGGAGAGACTATTGTGTTTCAATAATATTATGACGTTAGCATTCCGTAATGTGATCACTCTACAGTTTTAATTCAGTCAATTATCACATACTTGGTGTGCTTGGGAAATCTTCCCAAGTAAGTGATGCAGACTGTGAAAACATGCCATTTGGGTCCGCCTCAATGCAATGCAGGTCACCCACGCTTTAATAGGGGAACATAGAACATTGCTAACCCTGTTTAAAGGACAGCTGGGTCCCCTGTAAACGGCCCTTCAATTCAGTTTCAATCAGCTTAATCAACACTTAACCAGTAGGTACTGGATAACCCTACCAGCCAGCGTGTTGAACCTAGAGAGGGCGTCAGGTAATGCAAACCAATGTACCAGTGGTGTTGGGGTTTGTTCTCTAACTAGTCCTGACCAGTGGGCATACCTGAAACAAGGCTGCGGCCAGCCGGCCCGACAGTGTGTTGCTCTTCTTCCCCTGTGGCATGATGGAGGGAGGTCTCTTCATCACCGACTCCGTCACCCTCAGCAGCACCAGCAAGATCTGCTGCCTGTGCACACGCACACGCAAACGCACACACACAACGTAAAACATATTTGCTGTGTCATTGGCCTGAAAGTGATCAGTCTAGTACTTTGCTTTGGGTTATCGATATAAAACAGGTGCATCGGTGTGCGAGGAAGCATGCATTGTGCCTTCAGCATGCAGCGACTATACATCCTTTCTGACTAATGTTCTCTCTCTCCTTCGCGCTCTCTCAATATGTCCCCACGTTGATTCTCCCAAATACAAAACATGACGGGGTACAAATCTTCACGGTGTACACTGTTGATATACCCAGTAGTCCCATGATGAGCAAATGCCTTTCAAGTGTTTCGGTCAGTGACAATGTTGCTGCGCCGGCACTGTAGCAGAGCACGTACCATGTCTTCTGGTCCATGCTCTCGTGCATGACCAGGCTGCGGTAGATGTTGAGCACACGCTTGCACATGTCCACTTGCTCCTCCAGCAGGCTCTTGACATCGTTGGCGGGCTCCAGCAGGAACACGTTGGCAGAGTGGGTGATGAACACCTGGGGGAGAGAGATGTGTTCACATCACCACCTTGTCATCTGCTGGGGCGGGGGGTGGGGGGGGGGGGGGTTCTATGGACATCCACAATGTCAAATATAAACCTTCTGTAAAGTCAAAAGGTGTGTGTGTGTGTGTGTGTGTGTCTCATACCTGCAACGTGGTTTGGACCCCAGCATGGACACTGTACTCGAGCATCTCATTGTCAATTATTTTGTTACCCTGAAGGAGAGAAAAAAAAAAGAAACAACACACACCAAGCAACAGGTTAATTTGATCATAGATTACATCAAATACCATAATAGATTGTTACATGTCTAATTAGAACGCAATGTCACAGGGGAATGAAGGGAAATGTCAATTATAAACAAAACAACAGCCAGAGTAAGGCACACCAATTTAAAAGCTAAATTAGAAGATGTTGTTGTTTCCAATTAAAAGTGCACTGACTGCTGCTGCTGCGATAGATGAATGCGTTGGACACTGACAGTGGAGTGACTGATCCTCACCTGGTCATCGTGCTCTCTGTCCAGGGTGTTGGTGGGGGGATAGGGGCCGTCGTCAGGCTCCTTCATGAACACAGGCTTGTCCTCCATGGCGACCCACTCCTGGTACACACGCACCACTTTTCGCATGGCTGCCGCTTCGCACATGGGCAGGAGAAAGGCCTATCGGGAGCACAACGCAAACTTGTAAGACACAAAGACACACCTAAACCGTTGGTAATGTTCTGCACACAAACTCAAAACAAACAGATCAGTTCATGATTCCGGAACTGCATCTGCAGTGACAAAGTATATTATAATAATAAACCCAGGCAGGGTGATGCAAGACCCCGACACGAAGCAGAGGGGTCTTGAATCACCCTGAAGGGATTTATTTCGCAATAATGACCATCTCACTGCACATTATCCCGCTTATTACATGGCTACTTACTAAAGAAATCAATCATTTGGCAGAAAATATAACAAAAAAGGATTTTGTTGATTTAAAAATGATTTTATTTATTTAAAAATGATTTTATTGCTTCTGCTAAAAAAACAATGTCTGTTCGATTCTACGGTTGGAAGTAGTGTCTAAAGCAATGGTCTGTTATTCAGAAATAACAGCCCGGAGAATGCCGTAATCGACCAATGAGAATTGAGTATTCAACAAAACCGTGTAATAAACAGGAAGCACCGGACCTGTCTGAAGATCTCGGTGACAAAGTTGACGTTGGTCCGGGTGCTGGTCAGCACCCGTCGCACCACCTCCATGTCGGTCAGCTGCTCCTCGTCCACGGAGCACAGCGAGGACGAGCTGGGCTCGCGCTCCGTCAGCGTGGACGTGTTGGAGTGGCTCTGCTCGCCATCCCGACCAAACCCCCCGGAGATCCCCCCACCGCCCAGCCCGCCGCAATTGCCGCCGACGCCGCCACCGATGCCACCTCCTCCCCCTAATCCTCCGGGCCCCATCGAGCCGAGGCCTCCGTCAAGGTGGTTGTCGGATCGAAGCCCGCCGAGGCCGCCGTCGTCCGAGAGGCCTGCGGCGCGGGTAGCAAGGCCGGCTGCCGCCCTCTAGATGGGGAGAGCAGGAGATGATGAGAGGATAAACTATGAGCAAACAAAGCTTAGTAGCCGGTTATTGTAGTTGCATGTAAAAAAAGGATCTAATATGCTAACCCTTCACAGGTGCTACCAACCGTAACCCCGTTTCCCTGCTAAACCGGGTTTCCCCATGCCGAGTGTGATACTGAGTGTGTGTGTGGGGAGGAAGGGGGTTGAAATCACACCTCACCCACTACCAGTGCAGGTAGCACCCACTGGGGTGACGCACGGCAGCCAGTTCTAGATCTACACGTGTAACATCTGCGTGTGTAGCGCGCAGATGTTACCTCTACATTTCGCGACTGCCACTGTGCGTTAACCTGCAACCGCAAAATAATCTTGAAAAAGTGTAATTTCTGTGCGTTCCAAATTATAACCGTAACCGTACACACACATCATGCCTCACCTGGATGTTCTTGGGGATGATCTCGCCCTCGGTGCCGGGGATGAGTGGCTGGGCATTGGTGCGCGGCTCCAGCCAGAAGGAGACCAGCCAGCGGATGAAGATGACCCGTGCCTGCAGGAAGCTCTCCTTGGTGCAGTAGAGTGGCTCCGTGTCGGGCTCCCTGCGCACCACGCTGTAGTAGGGCTTGGGCCGCATGGGCGGCACATCTACACCGTGACACAAGGGGATTACAAACAGAAATGTTGCCAAAAGAACGAAATGTACAAGGGGTTCCTACTAGTGCAGGTGCCGGCATTCTTTCAGGATGAAAAAAAATACTCATTTAGAATAAAAAGGCTAAAAGGTAATAGATTTAAATTTTAATTTACATTTTTTATGACAGATCACAAGGGAGTGATATGCGAAGGGTCTTTGTTTATGGTGGTCATAGCCAGGGGAAAGTCTACCATCTACTGGCTCCGTTAAAGGCTGTGTCAAGTAGGGATAGGTCATGATTTTCACATTTTCGGATAGTCATAAAATTTTGAAAAAACAAATCGTTTATGCGACTACCATCTTGTCTTGAAAAAAAAAGTGTTTTTGACATAAGATATTCACGCTCCGAATAATGTTCTTGGAATAATGGTCGAACAGTTCACACACAGAGAACAGAGACACACCGAATAGTATAGAATACCGAATAGTATTTTTGCTTGAAATGCCCATCCCTAAAGATACTGTGGTGCAAAAACTAATACCTTCATACCATGTGACATCTCTCATAAAATTGGCGTTTTTGTTTGTTCTAGTCGATACTTGACACTTGGCTATTGCCAAAAAGGGACGGGCGATGCCACACTGACCCAATATGGGTTGGTAGAGGCTGGTTTCCATGGAGAAGTTGGGAAAAATGTGGGGCAGGTAGAACTTCCTGAAGTGTCCAAAGAGGAAGTTGAAGCCACGCTCGTGGTTCTCTTTGCAGCGCCATTCCAGAGACTTGGCCTTGGTGGACACACGCGCACAAACACACACAAACATAAGTAGAGACATACACAGAGAGACACTTGTGTTATAAAAACAGGATTACTTTGCTGCCGTTTGGTGGCGGGCGGAGAAGAGTGCCTTTGTTTTAGGAAGAATGACCAATAAGAGATGAGCGTGTGTGAGACTGTGAGAAAGAGAGGAGACAAAGCAACAGGCAATGGGAGATGCATGCAGAAAACCCAGCATGTAGCGTGTAGGGATGGTGCCAATACTAGTGAAAAGGACTCACGATTTAGCATTTATTTATCAATGCAAGAGTAGATGCATTCAAAAATGTAGTCGTATTAGTAAAGGATTGGGCTTGGTCTTTCGCCATATGCTTGCATGTGTAAGTAGTGTTAGTAAGGGATAAAGGTAATACCTGGTTTACCATGTATTTGAGCAATGCTTCCAGGAAATAGGCAGTGAGGTCTTCTTGGTTCTTGTCACCTGACTGAGGAGGGACCAATGGAGTGATCTCCTCTGGAGTCACCTGAGCTGTGGAGGGTAGGGAAAAAAAAGTGCTTTTAATACATCACATCTGTCTATTATTTTATGACGCGATGTTGAAAACAGTCCTGAATTTATGATTATACAACATGAAACTGAGAAATATGCCACGCCATATATTTCTATTGAATACTTTTCTATACATTTTCTATACCTTGCTCACATCTTTTCAAAACAGACACACAGAAACATAAAGTAAAGGTTTAAAAAATAAATAAATACAATAAAACAATTTTGTGCATGTGTGTTCCATCTGTGTGTGTGTGTGTGTGTGTGTATGTGTATGTGTATGTGTATGTGTATGTGTGTGTGTGTTACTAACTCTCTGTGAGGTTCAGCGGTGGGTTGATCAGGGTGTCCAGGGTGCGTGGCGTGCCATGGCACAGCGGGGCGGGGAATCCCGGGATCAGGCAGGCGAACATGCACAGCTGCTCGCGCTCGGCATTGCTCTGCAGCGCCTGCATCCACAGCAGGAACAGGCGCACCCCCTCGCGACGTATCTGCCCCGGAGACGGCGAGACAGAAACTTAACAACGGCCGCATGCCCAAACAATGGATCCATCTATAGCGGGCTACGGAGAGATAACCTGATTACGAGTGAAGACAGAGGAAGAAGGGGAGAGTCATAACGGCTGAACAGATCGGGGGAGGGAGAGGAGAGAAGAGGAGACTGATGGAGTCGTGTAGAGCGATGGGTCAATTATAGCTTTACCTTCAGAGAGTTCCCTGTGTGCAGCAGCTTCTTGAGGATCAGCCCTGAGGGAGAACACAGGACATGTTATTCTGGCTGGAGCTGGCTGGGCTGCTTTGTGTGTGTGTGCGCAAGTGTGCGTGTTTAAGACTACACACCAGGTATAACCCGGGGGATATACTGTATGCTTTTTTTCCTTGGGTTTTTCTGCCAGCAATGCACCTTGTGCTCTGTACCTGAGAAACCACCCAAACCTGATCCATGCACTGTGATGACAGGGACTGGTGAGTCACGAACAGTTGTGAGGTGGAGATAGGCTGCTGCATGTGTCTCTCTCAGAGAGAGAGAGAGAGAGAGAGAGAGAGAGAAAGAGAGAGAAAGAGAGAGAGAGAGAGAGAGAGAGAGAGAATGAGAATTACCGATGCTGTGGAACTGCCATCGGCTCTGAATCCTCTCTGGGAGGAGCTGGAGGATTTTCTACAGGGAGAAAAAAACAAAAACATTAAAATGTAAAATGGAGACGTCTCTGAGATTACAACGAAAACACACGTTGAGGAAATACTGAAAAATGTTTCTTAACTAATTGCTGAGCAAGACGTGTGGTTTTGTGTGTCCGCATTGCACATTTCAACAACAAAATGTGACCTACACGTATTCACGTGGGCAACTGAGTACTTTGAAATGTCGATGTCCGGCTGTGTGAGCAGGGGCATGGTATGGGGGCATACTGATTTCAGCAACACAGCTGGCACGCACCCAGATAAACACACACTTCAGTTATTTAGTTATGCTGAAAATCCCCCCCCCCAGTGTTGAGTATGAAATGATCAGTCAATCAGCTGAAGTCTGAAGAGACAGCGACCACATCCGACGAGCAAGAGTTTCAGCAGCAACAGATTCAATCTGCAGACACTCAGCTTCCGTTCTCAACATGCCAAGAGACTTTATCTGGTTGAATACAAGTTAAATTTAAGTAATTTAAATTTCTATATGCTCATCTCCTAAAGCCAAATCCTCACTAGATAGGTTCCCTTATTGCTACATGCTACTCATTTTCTCATTATTTTCTTATTTACCTCAAAGATGAAGAGGATGGAATCCAGCTCCTCCCTCTGAGACTTGTGTCCTGCAAGACAAAGTGACGCGGTTGTTTAGGCTGAGCGGCGGCGTGCGCTGCGGCTGGCGTTGCGCGCTAAAGGCCAACGAGCGCTTACCTTTCTGTCTGAGGCCGACCTCGATGGTGACGAAGTTCTCAAAGAAGACATAGTAGATGTGGGAGTAGTTCTGATCAAAGAACTGCTTCAGCTCGGATGACTCTGCATTCTCTAAAGGTGAGGAGGAAAATGGAATAAGACTTTGTTGCTGTATGCTGAATGATTGACTTTGACTTGTCTACAGCAAGGTTGTCAACGTCACACAACGAAACACATTCAATATATTTAATATAATACGACTACTCTGGAAAATTAAAAATGGTAATTGTGAGAGAGAGACAGAAAGGGAGGAGACGTGTTGAATCGATCGATTTGACATCATTTTGTGCTCATGCAGCTACTTTTCTCAATTTAATTTTACTGAGCGAGCCAATATGCTTGCTATACCAATTACAGCTATAAGTAATTCATTTTCCGGGATTTTGCAAGTTACAGCCCCGAAGCAGAAACCTGCACACTCACCAAGTAACACTACTCTGTCAATCAGTGGTGCAAATACATACCCAACAATGCAAGTTCCCAAACAACAGGACATGCTATGTTGACGTTAGGATGCTAGCTGCTGCAACTAATTATTCTGACATCAGTTTATTATCCATTAGACTTTTTGCAAGTTGAATATTGATATTGGACATGTCATACATTAGATTAGCGTAATACAAGACTCCTTCCAGAGACAACGTCGTCCATTATGTTATCAACATAATGGACGACCCTTAACCTATTGTCTTATTGCAAGTGGACGGCCAGTTTATACTCCACCATTCCTCCCTAGATGAGCAGGTTCTCTACGAGGGGGAGCAGTGAATTCCTCGGAGGTCTAGCCATAGGGAACTGGGTCCTGTGATGCCTTCACCCAAGGAATACACCTGGAGCAGATCTTTGTGAAGATGTAACGCTGGCGTTTTAGGAGGCGGGTGTTGATAACGAGGCGTGCGGTATCCTAGGAATACCGCACGCTGACTAGACTGTTAACACTGTGACCGACACAACCACAAACGACACTCAAGGGCTAAAATAAACTCCAACACACAGGCCTGTTGAACTAGCCTATAAGTGCGCCAAAGTAGTTATGCGCACGCACACACACACACACACACACACACGCACGCAACATACCAACGCTTTGGGCAGTGAAATGCACGTACACACACACACACATAGTTTCAGGGGAAGGTACACCCAGACACCCAGAGAAGTGGCCCGGTTGATAGCGTCTATATCCGGGTTTGTTTATACAAAAACTGAAGGCTGAACTTTGCCAGACACGCACGCACCCGGTCGTACGTTCGCAGATGAACACAAGGATACACACTCACACAGACGTCGCCTGTGTTCAGTGCCATAGTAGCTGCCCTTGTCCAAGTGGCCTAGCTCTGCGGTTTGCCATCTTTCTATCGGAGGGCATGAGGATCGTCTTTCAGCCTCCTAAAAACCGATTTAAGAAGATGCTACAGAGAAAACTCACTATATTGGAGAAAAGCCCGTTCCATGTTATTGGGTGGTGTGAGTCTGAGTGGATCTATAGACACATTAAGTACTGCATTACAGGCCTAATGGCGTGGACACTTCATTAGCCTAATGTTGACATGTCTTGACACATGTGCCCCATTAGCCATTATGTCTGTGATTTAAAGGGAGCGTTGCGTTTGCAGTTATCTAATCAGTGTACTATATCATTATATTATATATCATTGTGTGCATTATCGTTACACTTGCCAATGGAGAGATGGAAAAACACAAAAACAGGAGAAAAAAAAAAAAAAAGGTCTGCAACGCAGATGCAGATGCAATGAATCTGCGGGACATCACAAATATGTTTGTCTTGAGTTTTTACCCAACAACACAACAGACACAATTTAAACAGATCACACAAAACCCAGCATGTCATCACTTGTTGTCGGGTGTCATGCGGTGATTCACTAATAATGTCTTGACATAATCACAAGTGCCCTGGAAATGCACAGCGGCTGCAAAGTCAACAAAAGCCAACTACTACTTTTATCGAGAACAATCTAGTCTGCATACGTAGCAGCTGATACAACGGTTACAAGTAAATATGACCTTTTCGATAGGCAGGCTCCCATAACGACAATGTGGCCATTAGTGGGCCCAGTAGTGCACAGTGATTACCATCAAGGCTTGACATTCCCCATGGAGCACCCAGCCCAGACACACCCTCTCCTGTCTCACGTCCCTCAACCTCAGACCGGGACTACTGTACAGCACAGGAAATGGTAGCTGCTTCCCTTTCTGGTCATTGTGTGTGTGTGTGTGTGTGTGTGTGTGTGTGTGTGTGTGTGTGTGTGTGTGTGTGTGTGTGTGTGTGTGTG
>JAOPJI010000113.1:2093869-2111309 GCA_027122695.1 Merluccius productus | reverse complement strand
GAACGACTCACTGAATGATTCACCGCTACCGGAAACACGACTGAACGAACGAACGAACGAACGACTCTTTTTGGTGAACTGAACGACGCGAACTGATTCGCGGAAAATAATCATGAAATCCACCACTAACACAGACGCACGCCGAATACAAGTTAAGTGTAATATCTCATAATTTCATAAATTACCATTTGCATTTGCGCTATTACACAGAGGCCCGATGTAAATAGCTTACCTTCACTTCTGGGGATGGCAGCCGGAGAGAGGAAGATGGCAGAATTCCTTTTCCCGCTCACTCGAACAGTCGGCCACACTCGGTCTGGCGCATGCGCAATTTGGAGCACAGGACTCACGGCTTTGGGGTATATTTCACCGCATTTTTCTATGTAACAGTTGTTACTGTTAAAGGATAGGTAGCATATGTACAATTTACCCATTTCTTTATAATTCCTTGGCTGACTGCAATAATCAAGTACATTTTATATGGTTTGCATAGATTATATTTACCACTCTCCAAAATCACTTCTTACAGTGTACCAGCTATAACTCGTGGTCAAAGTCAAATGCTCATCCCGGCCCTCTGGATTGACGCACATTTCAGAAATTTGGTATGTAGGCCTTATTTTGCAAGCTGAACATTTTTGCCTCTTGGACCCATAAAGTCCGTCTGGATAGATTTTGCTGTACAGTTAAATATTTTGAAAGATTTAAAAAATATTCTCCTAAATAACCACTGAGCACATTTTCACCAAATTCGGTACACATGATCGATGAGCACGTCTGATCAAAACTTAGATAAAGGTTTTCGAAATTTTTCAAAATGGCCGAGTTATGCGCAAATCAAAAAACGCAATTTTTCAATGAATCACAAATCCACTTCAGAACGTGTCCGACCCTTGAAACTTGGGTGTATTTTTGTGCATGAATTACATCAGTGTCCATTTTCCATTTTTTAATTTCATACGTTTTCGGCTGTCTATTAAGGGAGCTCAGTAGAGGGCGCTAATTAAGTTAATCTGCAGGAAGACAGTGGACTGAAGTGAAGTGCTCAGCATTAAGCATGCGAATAAGAAGAGAGACTATAGCGCAAGGATTACTACGTATAACTAACTTGGGGAGTTTATGTTTTGTCATCATTGAAGATACTAGAATAAACCCTTTTTCCTTCACATCCGGAGTCTGTCTCCGATCATGTACACAAAGGAATACGGTTATAATGTGTTACCACCACGAGGGAACCCAGAGGCTCAACTACGCGTTGGATATAAGGCTGCGAAGGTTACAGTTGTTGTGGATCAGCCACACTAGGAACGTTAAACGACCTCTTTGTCCATTTTAATCAAGGCTAAGCTTTAGCCACCACTAACCGCGTTAGCCTGTCAATGAGTGCTTCGTCTATGATGAATAGTATTAATGGCTATTGATGACTATTTATTGTAGTAAACAGTTTAAATAGCAGGGTAATTAGTCTGAACCAAGTGTTGTTTATGTTGGACTATGTGACATGGATCGTCTGGTCTACAAGGAGGCTTAGCGCAGAAAGTAAGCTTAGCTTCTCGGCTCAACAACACATTCCAGAGATATGTAGTATTATGTACAGGCCATAATATACTATCCAATATATCAGAGATATGTAGTATTATGTACAGGCCATAATTTACTGTCTAATCTACCATCGTCGACCTCAGAACATGAATATAATAGATGGCACGTGTTTAATATAATGGATGGCGCTGTGTATCGCAGACAGGATATGTAAGGGATAATCCACGACTGAGACAGAATTACCACTACCACCCACGTCATGCATTATTTTATACAATACATGCACACTTCGGAGTGGATTATCCCGTTTATACCATGGCCATTTGCAAATCATTAAAAATATAAGGGTATTGATTCATATTTGGGGGTAGTTCTGTCTCAAAAGTACAACTTTTAGATCACAATACTTTGTGTGTGCCTGTAAACAAACGGCAAATGACTAGAGAAATATATGGGTAGAAATCAGAATCGAGTAATCACCCGGGCCATAGTATAAATAATAATAACGCGGTTATTTCAGCTTTTTCTTTCAGCAATTCAATTGACAGTTAACTTCAAGATGATTGCTCCTAGCAAGCTTTCAGCTGGCAAGCTCATCGATATGGCCAAGCCGCCACCACAGCCAACAGCCCACCAACAGCCCTTTTCGCCACCTGCCCGGCTGCGCTTCCCCCGACACCTGCACCAACCCTGACAGGCCCAGTGGCCTGTTCGGCGTGTCATGCTCTGGCCTGCGAGGCCCTCCTTGCCAGACACCTCTTCTTCTTGCTGTCGGTGGGGTTGGAAGACGCCATTGGTATCTTCAACACAGAGGGCGCGGACAAGGAGGTAGACAAACCCAGCGAGCTGGATGACGACGTCGACATCGACGCGATGTCTCCGCTGGATCGTTGTGTTCTTCGCTCTCTGCCCCCACCTCTGTTCCCGTGGCAAGACTGCGACACCTCGCCAACCTCTTCAGTGAGATCGTTGAAGAGGTGGCAGGAATTAAGAACATCAAGATGCCACTGCCGGTCCCAGCTGACAAAATGCAAGGGGACTATTTTAGGCCCTGGCGTTGTCTTGGAAACCCACCGTCTGCCCGGGGTTCCCGCCCGTCCAGCTTGACAACAGTGGCTGAGGACCCGTCAGCCCTGATGGCACCCGTGAAGGCCTTCACGGACTTAACCATGGTGGAAGGGCGTGCTGATATACAGGCAAGGGGGATATCTTGCCTGGAGCCCCCACTGGCATGCGATTCTCTGCCCCCGACCGTCTTCAAAAACAGCTTGCCATAAGACGTATGTCTGTGCCTCACAGAGCGCGATGGCCATAAACAATGTGGCCCTACTCTCATCTGCCCTATCGCCATTGCCGGTAGGAAAGGAGACATTTGACCCCCGTTGGGGAAAGGGTTACAGCACTGTGGGTCATGCGCCTACTAGGGCTGATGGCAGCCACCCACCCGGTGATACCTCTAGGTCTGCTTTTCATGCGCAAGTTGCAGCGGTGGTTTGCCCACCAGAGGTTGGATCCCAGGCGACACAAATTCATAATTCTCACTGTCCCCTGTTTTCCCCAAATTGTCACCATTCCCCGTTCAGTGTTACCGGACCTGGAATATTGGGGGAATCCCCTTACGCATCTCAAAGGGGTTCCCCTGGGCAAAGTGATGACATGTTGTAGTCTTCACAGATGCCTCTTTGACGGGGGGGGTGGGGGGGGGTGCCTGTCCCAATCTATCAGAGGCCATTGGTTTATGCCCCCTACTGCTAACATAAATGTGTTGGAGCTTTCCACGGTGCTGAAAGTGCTGTTACACTTCATTCACCTGGTGTGTGGCTGCCAGGTTCTGTTCAGGACAGGCAGCGTATCGGCGGCGGCATATATAAACAGGGGGGAGTGCGTTCCTCTGCTTTCCACCATGCAACGGTTGAGCTTTGGCTGTGGGCCCATTAGAACCTGCTCAGTCTAAGAGCCCTACACATCGCTGGCTCTTAGAACGCGTGGCGGGCCCAATGAGACGAGGGGCGGTTACATCTCTACTTTGTCAGACTGATCTGGCAGAGATTCGGGATTGATCAGGTGGACCTGTTCATCCAGAGAAAACACACATTGCAAGATGTGGTTTTCACTCAGCCTGCATTAACTTCCAACGTTGGGGATAGACGCGATGGCACACACTCCTTGGCCACGGGGACTTTTTTATGCGTTCCCACCACTTCAGTTGATTCACAGAGAGAGAGAAACAGACAGGAGAGGCTGTTGCTCATTCTGGTAGCACCGGCAAGTCGCTCGCACCAGCAGCGCTCTTGTGCGTAACACCGTGGCCTGTGCCAATGAGACCGGACGTGCTGCCACAGGCTCACGGGTCTATTCACCATCCGCCCAATCTGTCTGGACAGTTGCTGGTTTGGCTTCTGAAAGGTTGATTCTTCAGGGCAACGGTTTGCCGGCAGCCCCTTTCACATGCTGGACATGACCAAGGGCTATATCAGCCACTGTGTGTTGGAGGCCGGGCCGGCGGCTGAGTCCGCGGTCGGGTCCGCAGCCGGGCCGGCGGCTGAGTCCGCGTGCGTGCGGTTCTTGATTGACCGATTTTCGAATAATATTCGAATTCTTATCAGCGAATATCGAATAGTATTTTTGCCAGAAATGCACATCCCTAGTTTGGTGAACAGCGGACATAGGAAGCTCTCTCTCTTGTGTTAAGACGGAAAGCAGGTTGATTCCTTTGCTCGCTCAGGGTTCTCTGGCCGCTAGTGATGTGTCGGTCGCGAACGAGTTGGCTCTATGAGCCGGCTCCTTTAAGTGAACAATGGGAGTCAGCCCGACAAGACAGGATGATATTTTCGCCACACTGCTCGGCCACGTGCACTAGAACCGCCACAGGGTACCCACGGCTGTATTTCAAATGTATGTAACTTTGTTTCAATAAAATATATATTTTAAATTGTGTTATGTAGCATCCGCTATTGTTAAAAACGGTCAAAATAAAACCAGATTTAAGAGCCAAGCATGGTGAGACTTTTGTACGTTGCGCCGGTAACCCTCAAGTGTGCAATTGTGCATAGTAGCTATGAGGCACTAGACAACCGAACAACAGAAGGAACAAAAACAAGATGAGGCAGAATGTAGAATGTGTAAGGTAAAAAATATCATACTGAGCAGGGTCTACTCACAACCTTCACAGGCATATTAGAATTGTACATCTAACAGTGCAATTAGAAGAAAAAAGGCACGCTAGCGTGCCTGCTACTGAACATGGAAACGCCAGTGTGTCTGTCACGCCCTGCACCTCTGCTCTCTAGCCTGCAGGGTGTGTGTGTGTGTGCCTCTCTCCCTCCGTGTTTTGGGTTAATTGCAGACAGGTGTGCGGGAGTCAGGTTACCAGCTGCCACTAATCTGATTAGCCCTGCTATAAAGACCCGGTTCAACCTCCACCATGCTGCCAGATCGTAGACTCTTTTTATGCAGTCAGTCACGCCTCCAGCCTTCTCACTCTTGTTACTGTTCTGTCAGTATATTTGCTTGAGTTTAATTCCTGTTTTACCTGTGCCTGCAGAAGACCTCAGCCTAACTCCTGCTTCCGTCCCACTCCCGCTCTGCCTGGAAATCGTATTGGATCAGCCCCCTCCCTGGCTCTTACCTTAGCCTCTGATCACCTCCAGCCCAAAATACCCTGCTGCCCATTCCGTCAGTTTGTAAATAAACTTTCCCTGCTCCGAGTCCTGGTCTCTGCCTCTGTGTTCTGCATTTGGGTTCTCTAAACTAGCCTTCGTAACAGCGTCTACTGGAACCGTTGCTGCAGCAGTGTCTACAGCCACCCCTCAGGTATCAGATACACCATGACCTGCAACCCAGAGCTCTATAAGCCAATGTATGCCAAATGCCATGACCCCAGCAAGACAGAACACAGTTGAGACAGAGGAAGAGGCAGAGGAACTGCTAAGAGTGGCAAAAGAGTGGCAAGTAGAAAACAAAGTGTTTTGCTGTGTTAGTGACAACGCAGCTAACATAACCAAAGCTATTAAAATATTGAAATGGACCCACCACCCATGTCTCGCGCACACAATCAACCTGGTTGTACAAGATGCCCTGAAGGTGATGAAGCCCACTGTGGACAAAGTGAAGGCGATAGTGGAATTCTTCCATAAGGGCACAATAGCCACAGAGAAGCTGAAGTCTGCTCAATGCCAGATGGGTATGCCTGAGCTGAGGCCCAAACAAGAATGTGTTACGAGGTGGAATTCAACATTTCATATGCTGAAAAGGGTTCTGGAATCCAAGGATGCAATCATCTCTACCCTGGCCATTATCAATGCACCTGTTGATGCTTTGAGTCAAGAAGAATGGGGGGTAGTGCGAGAGACGTGCACTGTTCTGGAACCCTTTGAGCAGGTCACTGTGGAGATGATTGGTGACTGCTTTCTGTGCATCTATGGAAAGAAAGTTCCACAAAATGGAATACAATACTGTTCTCTCAGAAACCACCATTTGGGGTCCAAAAAACACTTTTTGGACCCGAGGTTCAAAAAGCTGGCCTTTAATGACAACAGAGCTGTTGATGAGGCACTTCAAAGATTAACAGCAGCAGCAAGATGCAGCCCCACCAGGAGGCCAAGAGGGAGAAGAGGGAGCAGGGGCACTAGAAGTGGAGCCACAAACGTCTGCTGTTTGGAGGCTCTTTGATGAAAGAGCAACAGGAGACACTGCAAGAAGGAATCCCTCAGTAGATGCTATGCTGGAAGTAAGATCCTATCTTGAGGAGCCCCTTATCCAAAGAGCCGCAGACCTGCCGGGCTGGTGGGAGACCATGTCTTCAGTCTACCCATGACTTGTCAATGTGATGGCACAGAGACTGTGCATCATAGCGACATCAGTCCCTTCAGAAAGAATCTTCCCCAAAACAGGGCAGATAATAACAGAGAGAAGAAACCGGATCAGCCCCTCTAAGCTAAGGGCACTTAGTCTTTCTTAATGCCAATCTGCCCTGAAGACAATGTTACAATGTTTCACTGTTAATAGATACAACGAAAACTGCTGCTGTTTTGCACATTGTGATTTATTTTGTATTTGTTATATGGCACACCGTGTTCTGTTTTGAGTGTGATTTGTTTGGAATGGTTTGTGTTTTGTTCAATATAAATAAAACGTTCAATACACATGTGTAATTGTGTTTGATGTTTTTACATTATTTAAGGTGTTTATACCAAACATAATGTAAAATAATGGTATTCTGGAAATTATAAGGTTTAGTATAATTACATTGAATAATTTAAGTGATATATGTTCACACATTCCAATCATAGGTCAAAACATTGCTAAATTTGGCAGAATTTATAAAGGCCAGAAGTGGTACTAAATGAAGCCGTTTGGGAGCCGAAAGAGCCGGCTCTTATTGCTGAGTTGAGCCAAATGATCTGGCTCACTAAAAAGAGCCGGAATTCCCATCACTACTGCCAAGTGCAGTTAAACACACAAAAGGTTTGCAGCACCATATATAGGCACTGCTGTGTGTGTGTGTGGGGGGGGGGTCTACAATGTTCCATTGTTTATATGAGAGACCCCTCTAATGTCATAACACAAGACAAGGGCTTTACCATTCAACTGGCAACACAAGAAAACAATGGAAGAATACAATGGACGGATGGTAACAAAATAATAATAAGGGGATTTCAAAGAAAAATCAGTCCAATTTAATGTACCACTTTACGTGTGTGTGTGTGTGTGTGTGTGTGTGTGTGTGTGTGTGTGTGTGTGTGTGTGCGTGCGTGTGTGCGTGAGTGTGTGCACACATGTATGCGTACATGTGGTCCTATGCGGGACTGTGGAAGGAAAAAAACATTGACACCGAATTCTTGGGCTGCAGTCGAATAATCTGGTTGCTGGTTGAATTCTCCAAATGCTAAGGTGCTTCAATGCTTCCTTTCTTACCTCCTTTAGCATAGGTACCCTATGCTAGGACCCTATATTGGACCATCCTTTACGAAAGGAATGAAGATCATGCCGTCCCACAATTCCTTGCGGCAGCAACATTTAAAGCGGCGCACCATTCGGCCATTCACGAAAACAACAACATCCACATGTTAAAAAATGATATGTACAGTAGGGCTGAGCCCGGATGTCCGGATATTCATTCGTTCGGCAGGTATTCAAATCTAAATTCAGGATTCAAATGCTTGGTTTACCAAGATCGACACTAGGTGTGTTTCCATCCAGCTCTTTTTACTCGAATTTTCAATTTGAGAATAAAAAAAACCTGAGTGGAAATACCAATAAATTCGAATAAGTCTCCAAATATCGATAAAAGGTTTTTTCTGCTTGAGGGAGGTGGAAAAGTTGGTGTATCGATAAAAGGTTAATTCGAGTGTGCAATGGAAAACCCATTCAGCAAATACATTTGAATAAATGATGTACAGAAATCACGTCACTCCAGCTTCCACTCCACTGGAGAGACAAAAATGGTGGAAGACGAATATATCAGATATCGGATATGTGTGGACCGAAGAGGAGACTGCAACGTTCTCTGAAATAGTACAATAAATAAACATTGTTTTTTGTAAGTTTTGTTTGTTGTTTGTTTCGTTTCGTTCATTTTGAGGTTTGATTGGCGCTCTTTTAATTACGTCATCTAGTTGCCCTCTTCTTCTGCAGTGGTATGACGGCACCTGACTGGAATAATTCTGCCACCTACTGCTTATCTCGATGAACCAACTCCTAATATTCGAATAACAGTAGTGGATGGAAACGCACATAAATTCGCATTTTCTTTTGCCGATTTTCAGAAAATTCGATTAAGATTTGCGATACATTTGGATGGAAACCCAGCTAGAGACAGATTTAAACTAACCAGTTGTAATAATAATAATAATAATAATAATAATAATAATAATAATCGCAATATGTATTCAATGTTCTAGGGTTCTCCCCAGGATTTTGTTTTACATGGTGGCGCTCCCACTAGTCAGTTGCAGCCCTATAGAAGTGTTTGCGACAAGCGGAGGGTTAATAGTTTTAATAACGAAGTAGGCTATTTAGCAGCTATTACAATATTTACAATGTTGGTAATTTAATAAACATGAAAAGAAAGGTAGCAATGTTTTTTCCTTTAATGGCGATCCGTTACCCTGTATTCCTTTTTTAATTTCTATTCCTAGGCAAAATTTCTATTCGGGCAAAAGAACACAAGCAGAAGCGGTTAAATTCAGGCAGCACACATTCTTTTGCGAAGATAAAGTCTAAGACCATTTTGTGTTTTAGCTAAATTTCCCTGATTTCTTGCAGCATTGTTCAAGGCTTTTACGGTCTTGCTGTTGTTTGCCATATAGTTCAATAGGCTATAGGTAATGTTGTCAATGTGGTCAGCAAGAAATGTAACCCCATACCAATGAAGTAGTCTTACTCCCTATTTTTCTCCCAGACTAATGCAGAAATGGTAAGAGTCAATGTTGTCCAATTGTGCCAGTTCTTTTTTTAGCTCGATGGTTGAGAGATCATTAAAAATCTGTTATGTTTGCTAGTGGGATAAAGCACATAGGTGTGTTAAGTTTAGCAAGATAGCACCAGCCTGCCCAATTCGGTGGTAAGTAACTATAAGCTATATATCCAATGATAATCGCGCAGTCGTATGCCTGCTGTGGTGTTTTTTACAGGAACTCGGGACAAAACACAATCGTTACCAACACATGCTTGGTGACTTCTCCATCAAGGGAGTAAAACTTCCAGCTTGCATCACCTACTGTCTAATGGTAGGATTGGTGATTTCATCCAGCTTTTGCCTAAACTTCTTCACTCACATACATCTGTCAAAATAGTCATTTTACATACCGGGACTAATGAGATAATGGACAGGGAATCAACCAAACTGCATTTAGACCTTGAGGAACTATGTTTTCAAATTGAAACCTTGGGAAAGCACTACATTCTATCAGGTCCCCTCCCCTCTCCTTCCATGGGCTCTGAATATTTTAGCCGTCTCTATGGACTGCACCAATGGCTATGCCACTTCTGTCTGGCTGCTGGTTTTAATTTTGTTTCTAACTTTGATTCCTTCTGGACTTGGCATGACCTTTTTAACACTGCCAAATCTCACCTGAACAGGGTTGGAACCAAGCTGCTCACCTCCAACCTAGTGAACTATATAGCCTTTGGTATTTACTGACCCAATGCTCAGCCTGACCCTCCTCCAGTCTGCGCACGCTCCACCCAGCATAGCAATTATGAGAGTCCTGCTGAACTGTCCCCCTGCACAGACCTATGCATGACCCCTGCATACCTGCATACTCCTATTGCGTCCTTACAGGCTCCTATCACTGTGCAAATTGGTTCCACAACAGCAAAGAGGAATAGGCCTAAATGTTCCCTGGCTCGCCGACCTAACCCATCTCATCTACTTCCTGTTCCTAAGAATCCACCTGTTCCAGTGGAAAAAGACACTCCTCTCATAGTAAAACTTGCTCTGCTGAATATTAGGTCACTCATAAAAAAGTATTTTTTAATCAACGATCTTATATCTACATATAATCTTGATTTGTTACTTTTAACTGAAACCTGGCTTGAAATTTTAACTCTACCCTAATTGAATCTTCTCCCCCCGACTACAATTTTATGAGTGTCAACCATGAAAATAGACGAGGGAGGGAGGAATAGCTAAAATCTTCAAAGCTTATTTTCAGTGTCAACAGTCATCCTATGGTGACTATGCCTCTTTTGAATATATTTGTGCTGTCCTCAAAAGCTGTCCAAAAATCCTGCTGTTAATCATATATAGACCTCCTAATTTGCCAGTTGCAGGCTTCCTTGAAGAATTCTGTGAATTGCTCTCTGAAATCTGTGTTCACTTTGACAGCATTATCATATCAGGTGATTTTAACATCCATGTAGATAATCCTGAAAACCCTCATGCAAGAAACTTTCTGGCACTGATCAACACCTTCAATCTGACACAACACATACAGGGTCCCACTCACTCCCAGGGCCACACACTTGATCTTGTCATCACAAAAGGTGTAACAGCTTCTACATCTGTTGTGGACTTATCTGATCACTGTTGTATCTTCTTTGAAGTCTGCATGTCCCCCTACCGCCAGAATAACTCCATGATGATCAGAAAGAGTTATAAATGACAAAACTTGTGTGCTCTTTGAGCAGGCACTCTTAGAGTCCACAAGCGCAGACTGCTGATAACTTGCTAGATGACTTCAACTCAAGAATGACACATATAATGGATGACATTATATGTGTAACGACCCGTCAGTTAAACTGCAAAAGAAAGAATGCAGGAGAACAGAAAGGAAATGGCGCAAATCCAAACTTAACTCAGACTATCTGATCCATAAAGAGACACTTTGCAAATACAACTCCATAATTAGTAAAGCTAGACAATCCTATTTCTCCACAATCATCAACAGAAATGCAAATAACACTCATGTGCTTTTCTCTACTATTGAGAAGCTAACAAACCCCTCCTCATCTGGCACCTGAGCTACTCTCAGTTGACGAATGCAATGAGTTTGCTTCTTTTTTTAAGAACAAAATAGAGAATATTAGACAGCATATAGCATCTACACCGCTTGGCATTCGTCACAAGGACCACCAACTATTCTGAGAAATGAGCTCAGCACTTTGTCAAATTTCCGCCCTGTTGACTTGGACACTCTTGAGAAGACTGTACAAAGTCTAAGCTCCTCTACCTCTGAGCTGGACATTTTGCCCACCAGCTTCTTCAAATCTGTACTCCATCTAATAGCAACTGATGTGCTTTTGATAATTAACACGTCTTTACTGACTGGCACGTTTCCCAAGTCCCTTAAAATGGCTGCTGTAAAGCCTCTGCTTAGAAAGAACAACCTGGATGGGTCTGTCCTCAACAACTACAGACCCATATCGAAAATACCATATCACAAATCGAGTTTTTGTGTGTCTATTGGTCATCATACCTCAGCACCTACGTCCATAACCTGCGGTGTCCCTCAGGGTTCAATCCTTGGCCCTCTTGTTTAATCTGTACATGCTCCCGCTTGGCTAAATCATAAAGAACCACTCCATCAGTTACCATAGTTACGCAGATGACACACAGTTATACCTAGCCCTGTCTCCAAACGAGTTTGCTCCCCTTGAATCCCTTTACCACTGCCTTAATCAAGTTCAAGACTGGATGTCAAAAAATATTCTCAAACTAAACACAGACAAAACTGAAGTTATTATTTTTGGGAAAAAGTATGAGAGACTAAAGACTGCCACACTATTGGGAAAGAAAGGTTTTGAGGTGGCAGAAACTGTGAAGAACCTTGGGGTCATTATTGACAGTGACCTAAGCTTCAATAGCCACATGAAGGCAGTTTCAAAATCGGCTTTTTATCATTTAGAAAACATTGCGAAGGTTAAAAACTTCATGTCATCGGTAGACCTAGAAAAATTTATTCATGCTTTCATCACCAGCAGGGTGGATTACTGTAATGGTATTTTCACTGGTCTCCCTACAAAAACAATAAAGCCTCTTCAAATTATACAAAACGCAGCAGCAAGGCTATTGACCAGAACCAAAAGAAAAGATCATATCACACCAATTTTAAAATCCCTACACTGGCTACCAGTGACCTACAGAATTGATTTTAAAGTTATTTTACTTGCTTTCAAATCACTAAATGGCCAAGGCTCTCTCTATATAGCAGAGATGTTTGAAAAATATAGCCCCTCAAGATCACTCAGATTAGCAGGAAAATTTCAAATGGTACAACCCAGCACCCGCACCAAGCAGGGAGAGGCAGCCTTTAGTTGCTATGCGTTCCGTCTCTGGAACCGTCTTCCTATAGACATCAAGACCTCTCCCACCATCCCCTTTTTTAAATCCAGACTAAAAACTAAACTTTTCCACGATGCCTTCCACTAATCCACTCTTGCACCCGTGGTCTGTTAGCTTTCATGTTTTTATCTGTGCAGTGTTTTGCTTTTTCTTCATTTGCTTTGTTATTATTTATTTCGTTTTTGTAATTTCTGTGTACTATGTTTCCTGTGAATTCCCATGCCTTCATTTTTAATTCAAATTATTTTAACTATTTTAACCGATTTGACCTCTTATGACACTGACATTTAGATATTTATATGTGATTGTTATGATTATGTGAAGCACATTGGGCTACCGTTCTGTGTATGAAATGGGCTATATCAATAAATCATGACTTGACTTGACACATGGGATGGTTTCCATGGTGCACTCCTTCCCAAGCAATGTTGTACATTCATTGTGACATCACCAAAAATAGTGTTTTGTCCGTAGCATGCCAAACAGGATGTTTTGTTTTGTTCAAACAAGTTTGATATGTCCCTCTGCACATGCAGAAGGCCATATTGTTGTAAAATTGTGAAGTTCATCCTTGATCCCTGAGACCTTTGCCAGTTTGTTTATTCAATGTGCCATTTCACATTTCCACTGCACGCACCTACTCATTGGGTGGCAAGTGCAGTGAGTTTTCAAGTCAATCCCCATGTATTCAGCTACTGCTTTCACAGTATTAGACTACTTTGTACTGCTTTATACTAAAATGTGGACCATTGTCACTGCTGATTTTTGCTGTATTCCCCACCAGGAAATGATTCATCTTATCAAAGCCTTAGCCACAGAACCTGCATCTGCCTTGGAAGTGGGAAAACACTTCAACCCATTTGGTAAACATATCGATTGCCTTCACTTAATGTTAGTTAAATGAAATACATCAGTGAATTATCAAAGGGTGCATCAGGTGATCTACACATTTTTGAAGTACAAATTTAACGACTTTTAAGACCTTTTTAAGACCTAAAAGGAAAATTTAATAGCAATACTGCTGCAAAAAATCAAGACTATACACTATATACTTTGTTCATTATGAGTTTTATTCAGTTTGAATAACGAATAGTAACGTTCTTAACAACTGCCATCTTACCAAAAACAAAACTTATGATATAACAATTATGACAGAAAACAACAAAATAACTTAAATATAGTGCAAACACTTGAAAACATATGAATTGAAACAAAAAGATTTTTTTTTTACAAAGGTCTGATTAATCGCTCAGGCTGTGGCTGTGCTTTTTATTGAATGTGACGCAATTCCACTCTTTTCTTTTCGATGTCATTATCTATGACAAGCATCTCCTCCTTCTTCTCCTTTGCTCGTCTCCGCAGAGCATTGGATTTGGCAATCGGGGTTGCCATTTTGGTCCCGGCCATATTTTCCGCTTGCTCTGTTAAGGTGTCTGCTTCCTTTCGGAGACTCTCGCAGACGTCTTCTGTACATTTTCTTTTCTTCTTGAGTTCATCAAGGCATTCTTCCACTCTCCTTCTCTTACGCTTTTGCTCATCCTTTTCATTCGTTTTTCTTTCCTCGTCCAGGTAAGTGCTGTATCTTGTGCGTGCAGTTCCACAGTAGTTGAGCAACTCTTTTGTAAGAGGCACTCTGGTCACTGTGCCATACACTTTCACATGGTCACAGACAAGTCTCTGTGCAATGATGGTGTCCTCCGAGATGTTGCATGTCTCCACCTCTTTGTTGATGGAGAAACCCCGCTCAACTTCTGCTTGGCCATGGGACAGAAGTCACAACTTTTTACAAAAAACTCCAGAGCTCAGGGTAACCCGCGCTGATGTATTGGTGTAAAAACACATCAACTTTGGAGCCTTGGTCTTGTGGACTGAAGGACATAAAGTTGACATCTTTGGCCTCTTTGAAAAGGAAGGACTCAAACTGCTGTGAAATCACATCACCTGCAATTAGATGCAAACAAAATGTATGTAAATATTCACACAATATCAATAGTAAAATAACATTAATCAGTCAGTAAACAATTGTGGTTTAGCAGGTGTTCCCCAAATTGCAAATGTAATTCTTAAGCTATCAGTGCTACCCAACAAATACAAAAACCTAGTGTTCCCCCCTGCCTCTCAAATTGTGACTTAACTGTTCCATGATGCTAGGAATGTAACATGTGTAGTGTATACCATAATTTGAATTACATGTCAGCAATCAGTTTCTAGCCAATTAATTTACACCAACATGAATATGTGAACAGTGCTATTCCTGTCAAAGTAAGGGAGGTAGTGTAGGTATGGTAATGGCATTTTTTATAAAGAATGTTTAAATCTGTGTGATGATCCTGAACAAACTTCTGGATGAGGCACCTCATTTTCTTGAGGCACTCCTCCTCCAAACACATCATATTGTGTACAATGGAGTACTTCAGAGGGCACTTATCCAGGGCCTTCTTGCAGATGTTGTAGAGTGCAATCTGACAGTCTTTTTTAAACTGCAAGACACCAAGTTCGCTTACAGTGCCTTTGGCTTCTGACAGTCCCTGACAAAAATAAGTGCTTGTCAAATATCCAGAATTTCACCAGCAGCAGTTGGTTAACATTAACTCAGCTGTATGCAACAAACTCTAGCTAAAACATAGTCAGTTTTTAGCCAAATCTTGACATTGCCTTGACATTCTTCAACATGTCATTGTTGTATTGCTGTAATGACTTAAAGGCATCAATTTAGTTAATGTCTTACCTTGATGGCAGCTGTTGCACCCATACCGATGTCAACCACCTTTGGACTGACCCACACCTTCTGGTCTGTCACATCAAGTCTCACAAGTTTGTATGGAGTAACGGCCAGGGCATCCCGCTTGATGAATCGTCTGAGGAGACTCTGAAATGAGAATCAAAACAAATTTAGTGGGTTTGTGTGTGAGAATGGTTATGTGAGAATGAATTAGTTTGTGGATGTGTGTGTGTGTGTTACAGTTTGCAGGCAAGTAGTACAACTGAGCAAATTAAATTGATAGGAAATATAAATATTGTTGAAGAAATGGGACTTGTTTAAAAGGTCATTAGAGTGTGCAGAGCAGTGTATGTGTACACGTTTGTGTATGAAATGAATAAGTGTAAGGAAGGGGTAATATTTTTAATTTGATTTTGTATTGGCTTTTATGAAAATGTGTTCATGTGCACAATTCATTAAACAGGAAAAACAAATATTGAAAAGATGCGAAGAAACTTTGCTTTAAAAGGCTACAAAAGACTCTGATTAAAACAAAAGAAGGATATTGTATAATTACCCTGATCAAATTCTCCAGGTCTTTCCAGAGGAATGGCATAATTGGAGAATCTGTCTGGTATTTTGTCAGAAATGGTTGGAAGACTCTTGAAATAGCCATGAAAAAATGGAACTTGACCAGCAGGAGGGGGTCCATTCGGGCCTCTGCAATGGTGTCATATGACGATGACCCTGGATAAGGAAGCTTCTTAGTTTTAACCAGGTCCACATACTTCACAATGGAAGGCCATACTTCAAATGCTTTTCAAGTCACCGATGTCCACAGAAAGGTAAAGGGAATGTTGAGGATTTTGTTGCAGAGCTGAAGTCCTCTCTTCTTGCTGGTGCACAGTTGAAGAGGGAGTGTATGCTCTGAGTATTTTCTCGATATGCCACACTGCAAGCCAATTTTTCAGCCAAAATCAGCAAATATTTACTCACGATTAACTATAATAAAGTCCAGTGGTAATAATACACAGCATATGCTCTGTAAACTGGCATGTTGCTAGCTATAGTGGGACCCCTTTGTTTACATACCCGTTTACAGAACCTACGCTGTGTATTAACACTGGATTTTTTCCCCCCAGTGTACACACAGTACCGACTGGTAGCAGGTCGTGAGAAGATATTCACTGATTTTGACAAAAAGCATCGCTGACTCCAGCTTTAATTGAGGAAACACCAATACAGATAACTTTTTTGAAAATTTGCTTTTGCAATAAATCAGCCTTATTCTGAGCAAATGACATGGTCATGCCTAGCTGTAGCAGAAAAGATGAAGAGGAATTGTGTTTATTTATCTCAATGTATTTAACCTTAAATCATGAGAGGGCCATTGAAGGATCTAATTTCTGGGATTACTTAAGCCAAGAAATACACCATAAATAAAAACGTATTGACAGACAGAAAACACAAATGTAGACAAAATAAACGCCATTTTTAACAGAGATATACATGATAATAACAATAACCAAATAAGACCAAAGTAACATGTAGGCTAGTATCATATAAAAGGGAATACATAAATGCATAAAAAGCCACCTTCTGCATAGTTTACCTTGAAATGTTCCAGCAGATCATCCGCCGTCGAATGGCCCAGGAACTGCGATCCAAAGAAACGGGACTGAACGTGGGTACTAGTCTCATCCGTCATCCAGTGTCGGACATGCAGGTCGAGCTGTTTGTTTTTTGTGGATCTGTTCATGCTCTCGTCGAACATTATTACAAATGCGTCCTCATTTACCTTAGAGATCAGCTCCTTTTTAATGTAGGGCGCAAGTCCAAACCTCACAAAGTAGGCCGTTTAATCCTTCCCGCAGGTGAATGTTTTGGCCAATTCAGAATCCGGGAACATTTCGGCGAATACTGAATGAGTATTTACATTTGAAATTGTAGGAGTGGTGGTGGCTCACTGTGTCCAAAACCCACAGCACTTCTGCCCTCAATACGGATGCCGTAGAGACAGGCGCTGAATGCTGTTACAGCTGTAACAGAGGTGTGGGTCGGCTACTTGTTGCGTCTGTCGGCCCGCTTGGTGTTGCGACTGTCGGTCCGCTCGGTGTTGCGGAGACTGTCAGTGCGGGTCAATGGCCATATTAGTTTTCTGAATTTTTAAATACCGCTGATGTTTCTCTGACTTCATGTGTGAATCCAGTGCTCCACAGCCCATTGTTCCGAGTTTGAAGTTTTTTACACAGCTCACACCGCGCCTCATGCTGATCAGCCGATGGTTTTAGCCAGCCGCGATATTTATCGTCCTCTTGCCACTTCTCATTAAATCGAAAGTTACAGATGTAACTACGGTTCTATGAATCCTGGATGACCGCCAGAGGCGGTGCTTAAAGCACTGGATATAT
>JAOPJI010000113.1:2060182-2076046 GCA_027122695.1 Merluccius productus | reverse complement strand
CAATTTATTATAGAAAACAACATTAGTCAAAATGGCATTTTCATGGTCTTAATTACTGTTGCTATGCACATATTTATTATCCTGCTTATCTTGATATCACAGTTCTGTGAACAGACAAACTTGGTCATCCCAATGTATAATGTATGGGAAACATTTCAATAGTACATATCCCATTTTCATTGTTGCATAACACAACTTTTTTTTTTGTTTCCTAGGACACAGTTCTCAATCATTTGTTGGGCAGACTGGAAGATAAGCTTGTCAATTGCTTACTTCGGGCCCCTCTTGACAAAGATTATCTTCAGTTTATGTGTACCCAGGAGATGGTCATAATGTCAGCATTGTCAAGCCAGATTGAAGTTCCTCAGGCAGTGTATGATCTCCTTGTTGAGCTGCACCGTCTGGTCTCAGACCAAAATCCTACTCAGTTTCAGAGGATCGTTCACATGGAGAGGGGAGATTTTGGCCGCCCCCGTTTTATAATTGAGAGGGACCATGTGTGTCAGCTTTTGGAAATGGGACAGTCAGTAAGCAGCATTGCGACGCTGTTTGGGGTGTCAAGGTGGACCTTGCACAGGCGCATGGCAGACTGGAATCTTTCCATGAGACAGATGTACAGTCAGTTGAGTGATGCTGAACTTAATGATGTGGTTTCCGACTTCTTTTCCCAAAACCCAAATGCTGGATACAGACGAATGTTGGGCCTGTTATCTGCAAGAGGACATAGAGTTCAGTGGGCAAGGGTACGTGCATCTATGCATCAAGTGGACACAGCAGGGATTGTCTCACGAATAACCCAGTTGGGTTGCATAGTTCGCAGGACATACTCTGTTCCAGGGCCCAGATCACTGGTGCATATAGACACCAACCACAAGCTAATCAGGTTGGTTGTGTTTTCAAATACAGCCCCTTTGTTGTTGTGATTCACAATGTATGAAATAAAATGGTTACTCCCTTTTCTTCTCAACTTAGGTACAACATTGTCATTTTTGGCGGTATCGATGGCTTCTCAAGGAAGGTAATTATCATTTGATTTTCCTTTTGGTTATACCTGTTTATTAACAGCAGCACAATAATGCCAAAAGTTATTGTTAGACTATTTGATTGTTGCTATAATTATCGCACTATTCTGGAAATATGTATTGCCATAGCCAAGCGAAAAGTTGTCCAGAAAATGCATTACCATTGACTGGGACCTAAAGATTGATTGTAGAGATGTTACAATTGATTGTAGCCCATCTGTATCCTACTCTTAGATAATGTACTTGAATGCTGCAAACAACAACAAAGCATCCACAAACCTGTCCTTCTTCTCTGAAGCCGTAGAGAAATTTGGTTTGCCTCAAAGGTAGGTTGTCTTTGTAGATACATATTCACATCCTCCTCCTTCATTTATATCGCATGAATGGCTTTATCTTTAACTACTCTGTCCCATTCATTACCCTAGGGTGAGGGGAGACCAAGGGGTGGAAAACATTGATGTGGCCCGACTGATGTTTGACATACGAGGAGCAGAAAGCGGCAGCTTTATTGCTGGGAAAAGTGTCCATAATCAGCGGTAAATGAGACAGCTCATGTGCAAAAGCATACAAGCACAGACACACACACACAAACACACTACAGTACTGTACAGTACATGCACATCTCATGTCTATGTGGCTGGTAAGATATTAAGTTAAAAAATCTGTGAATTGTCTATACCTCATAGCCAACTGCTCTTGTATCAATATGCTGTGATAATAGGGAATTTCGCTGTTATTTAAAACTGAAGCCAACTTTTATTTCATGTGCTTCAAACAGAATTGAAAGGCTCTGGCGGGATGTCTTCACAGCAGTGACAGGCTTTTTCTACAGTGCCCTGCACCAGGCAGAGGAGGATGGCCTGCTGGATTTGTCTAGCAATCTCAACCTCTTCTGTTGTCACTATGTTTTCATTCCACGTTTGCAAGCCAGACTTGATGAATTCAGGGATGGCTGGGACAATCACCCTCTGTCAACAGAGGGAAATCGCACTCCCAATCAACTGTGGTTGTTAGGCCAATACCACAACTCAGAAGACCACATTGATGAGGTACATGTCAAATGCTCTTTGATCAACATCATCTTGCAGTTATAATAATAATTGCATTAATAATTAGCCTGGCTAACATAATTCCCCATGCCAGATAAGAGATTGTGATTATATTATAATGATTCTAGTATTCTGGGCACATGCAGGTGGCTTTCAAGGTGTGTCGACCATACTTGCCCACTGAGTGAAATCTAATCCCTAGCAAGCAGGTTTGTTTCGGTTCACTTTAGCTAATTTACAACTTTTCCTGCAGGATTTACACATTCCTCAGATCGACTGGGAGGACAGTGGCCTCATACCGGATCCTAACTGTGGTGTCCATGTGCCCGAGAGTGACTACCCTCTCGGTTCTGAAGAACTTGCGGGACTTCATGCAGCAGTGGACCCACTGGCACCGTCCACATGCATGGGGGTGGACATATATATGCATGCAGTGCAGTACATGCAAAGCTTAGGATATATCTAAGTCATTATGTCTACTTGTTTTTGAATAAACTGTTACATTTTTGATTAAAATCTTGCCTTGGAATGTTTGGAGAACATGTCATTATGAAATGCCTTATGTATTTCACTGGATGACAGACGTATGAAGTTTAAACAAGGGGGCAGCACAGAAGATGGAGTGGCTACACTGGTGCACCTAGTGTTGTGGATAAAAACCCACAATACGAGAGGTCGAGAAGGACTAGGTTTGAATGTTCAAGGCTTTATTACAACTTGCATAGAGTAGCAACAAAACCTGACATTCCATCCTCAACTATACTCGGACAACTCCATTGAAAACAGGAAGGAGGCATAGTGAGGTGGTGGTTAGTGAGGTCCCCCCTTCACTGTAAAGCGCTTTGACTGTCTTGAAAAGCGCTAAATAAATTCAATTAATTATTATAATTATAATACAATTTAACGGTGGATTTATGTTTGTGTAAAAAAAAAAAATAAACATGGTCAAACGATGTGCTTGGGGTAGGCTACATGTAACACGGACAGTCGGTAGGCTATCCCAAAATCAGACTGGCAGGCCAGAATACCAACTGAATTTAAGCATGTCACCTTCCGTATGTATTCTAAAGTTTTTGAATATATCCCTCCATAGCGTAATGTAGTCCCTTTTGATTGCTTCTGGAATAAAACATTTTAGCACCCGTATTGGCCATATACATGATACATGCGTTTGGAATAATAATATAATATAATAATAACACTTTTCAATAACACAATTAATGTGTAAACATTACCGTTCACATTGTGTTATTGAGTGACATCGTTGTTAATTTAAACAGCGATATAAAGTGTTTATTCAGTTACACCACTGTCAAACAAGCTGTCCTCGAAAAGACCATTTCCCAATGTTTTCATGTCGGCAAATGGTCGAAACAAAGTCAGGTTGTGACCAGGTGTTATGCCGCGTTCTGCATCCCCGCCGAGAATTGCATCCCCCTCGCGGGCATCCACCCTGTAACTTTATTCCTGGATATCATTGAATCACATGGTTTTACCAGCGCATATTTTAGGCTGTTTGAGTTTAACAGTGTGAATTTCATACATGTGCTACTCTTCTAGCCTGGAAAAACAGGGGGGTGCACTTCTCGGCAGCTCATATACAGACAGCACTGCCGAATAATGCATCCACCCTGTAACTTTATTCCTGGAGATCATTGAATCACATGGTTTTACCAGCGCATATTTTAGGCTGTTTTAGTTTAACAGTGTGAATTTCATACATGTGCTACTCTTCTAGCCCCTTCAGCTGTGCGCGCTCCCGCGAGGGGGATGCAATTCTCGGCGGGGATGCAGAACACCGGCGTAGCCTATATTAGACTTATAGACGTATATTAGGCAGAAATGTTTGCTGTGAGTGTTTATTCGGTTACCGGGTCCGTTACACCACTCTAAAATAGGTTTTCCTTTAAATCACCATTCCTCTAACATTATGTTTTAATGTCGAAATTAAGTCACGTCGTGACTCGACGTCTACTGAACTTGTTCGCTTAGACGCAGGTCGAGGAAATGTTTGCTGGGATGTTTTTCTTATCTAGTCTGGTTTGTTTGTCCGAGTTCGTCATGGTAACGTCGTCGTTACATATAAACATATGGAAAATGTCCGTTTTACATATGCCATGTAAAACGGACCATGTTTTTTTTTGTTTTTTACACAAACATAAATCCACCATTAAACTTTTATATTGGTTATACATGCCTCCTCCCTGGCTTGTGGAATGGTCTGTGACAAGAATGCCCTTATTATTAATTAAGTGAAGGGTTAGGGGAAAAAAAAACAGGAATTCATTTTTGGTAAGCCCCCAACCTGCCCACTCCCAAAAGTGAAAATTCACAATGTTGAAATTAATCAAGTCCCTGCTTATAAATACTTGGGTGTCTGGATGGATGATGGATGACAACCTCTCATGGACCCCTCACATTTTTTGTCTTGGTAAAAGGATAGAGCAGTGCATTTACTTCCTCCGTAGACTACAAAATTATGTAGGCCTATCTATTTTTTACTTCTGTAATTCAGAAGTTATTATGCTCTACTGCAGCACGGTCTGGCTGAGCAACCTCACAGTGAAAAATAAAAGTAAACTTTACAATCAGATTAAAGTTTGCTCTAAAATCATTGGACTGCCTGCGTTCAAGCCTTTCAAGAGGCCCATAACGGCTGCTGGCCACAAACATTTCCTCTGCCTCCACACATGTAATGCACAATGAATATCAGCACCTGCCTTCAAACGTTCAAGCGTTTCGGAGTCCATTCCTTCAATCGCAATAGGCTTCGAAACTCCTTTGGTCATCAGTCCAATTTATTACTAAACAAACAAAACTGACCATTCCAGAGCCTTTATTATTTCATGGGTATATTAGTCCTCTTATGTCTATGTAAATTGTCTTATCTGTCATTTGTGTAACTGTGTGTCATGTCATGTGTCATTTGTAGTTATTTAATAGAATAGCTTTATTGTCATTGCATTGAATATTAACACGACGAAATTCAAGGTGCCACTCCTGATCAGTGCCTTCCCCTACATACCCTTTACTCTCTTTTCTCTTTCTCTCTCTCTCTCTCTCTCTCTCTCACACACACACCTACTCATACAGGGTATGCAATGCAGGACACAGACATAGACTGGTTGTGCGTGCTTTCATTGACCTGAAGCGCATACCGGAGGGAAGCAGGTTAAACAGGTACTGAGCAGGGCCGCTCAACTCCCTGCTGGGATGCAATAAGTATGCTTTCAATGACTGACCGGTAGGACACCAGCAGCTTCTGTTCGAGGTGGTTATTCTCGAGAATTCCCAGGAAGTGTAGCTGCTAATATGGCCTTTTTCGTCATTTCTTATGTGTTTGAATACCTAGGAATTTAAATGTTGTGTTCAGTAGCAGGTTGTTGGAAACACATCATGAGTGTGAGGGGGGAGAGATTGGGGCCGAATCTCACATGCTGTGGTCTGTTGGAGAGGAAGTCCTTTATCCAGGAGCAGGTGGAGGGGGGGAGGTGTAGGCCAGTGGTTCCCAAACTTTTCTGGCTCACGGCACCCGTAAACATATTTCTCTCCATCCACGGCACCCCTATTTTTTTATTTTTACTCTTACTCTTAACCTCCTTTGTGCCATATTTGTACTTCATGCCATTTAATTTAACCTTTGTGATATGATGGACAGGCCATAACTGCTTTCATTATAGGCACTACTATGAGAAGGTGAGGTTTATCTCATTTTCGTTTTATTCAAATTAACCACTCTTTAATTCAACAAATTTAATAGAACTTTTGAGAAAATAGTGAACAGAATATGAACAGAAATATCAGGAATAGGCCTTCAACTAAAGTGCATAAAACATCTTTCCCTCTCACAACTGTATCACAGCCAAAATACGTATTTAGGCCTCCCACAATGGTAATAATTGAGAAATTGGCTGGCAGTAACAAAAAATATCAGAAACAAACCTTCAACATAAAGTTCACAAAAGTATAGTTATACTCGTCTCCACAGACAGTCAAGAGCAGTCTTAGATACTTGTCTTTCCTGTCACTCCTGTGCTTGTTTACCTGCATGTACTGACAATAAAGTTGTATGTATCGTATGACAAAACTATCATTACAAAAAGGTGCTTGAGCTCACAAAGGTTAAAATGGAATCTTTTACTCAGGGACAGGTGCTGATTCACTTGCTTAGTTAAGTCCGCCCTAGACTACGGATGTCTACATGTGTGCTTCCCTTAAATCACCACACGGTTACACTGCAGTTTCACACTTACTGTGCAGGAATGAGTACAATGAAAACAAACAATGAAAACTTGCAATGAAGTTAACAAATGTGACTTTTTGTGTGCAACAGCACTTGAGCAGTCACTGCTAATACACTCCGACTCATCATAGTAACCCGAACCCGAACTCAACGGTGGCAATGCACATTTCCAAGCTTTGACTAAATTCGTCATAGGTCTCATAGTGAGACGGTAGGCGGAGTGTGCGGAAGCACGTGGATGACCCTGGATTAGGGTTATCCACCACCTCCACCTTCATGTCACACATCGGGATCTCCCACCCGACCCAGAACTTAAATAGCTCTTTAAGCTTGTCCTGGGAGACTGCATGTTAAAAACAGAAGAAAAAAACACAAATTCCTTAATAACTCGTTGCATTATTTCAGTCAGAATTGCACAAATTCGCTACAGTTAAAAAAAACCGCAGCACATGTCGCACTTGCAGCACACAACGTCTCCAACACTCGCACGCATGATCACACTGGGCCGGCATGCTGTGCTGTATAGTGTGTGCTAGTAGCTTAAGTGCAACATGGAGCTTGAAGGTGTAAAGAAAGAAATAAAAACAGGAGAATTAACTTCAAACAAGTTTGGAGGAAAGTCAAAGGTATGGAACCATTTTAACCAAGTCGTGGGCAGTGACAACATTCTTCGTTCATTAAGATAATTCTAAACACATTTCTGTTTTTCAAACAACTCTGAATTTTAGTTAAGATTGTCAGTTATAACAACCCACGTATTAATAAAATTGTTGTGTTTAAATCAGGCTTATGCTCATAATTACAGTTAATGTGTCGGGTCGGGCCGGTCTCGGACACAACGTGCAACGGGCTAGGGTCAGGCTTGATTGTTTGGGCCCGATCTAAGTTCTAATGTGTAGCAGGGGCAGTGTGCAAATGGCACCAGGCAGAGCCACAGTGAGCTGCACAGGGCAGTGTCTAGAGACAGCTGACAAGTAGCATGCGACAGTGTTGCAGGACACTGGACAGTGTGGCAAGAGACAGTAGTCTAATAACACATAAAGCTAACAGTACTCTACAGATTTTGCTCATGTTCTGGCAGTTTATTAACTTCATAACGTGGTTGGAACATCAACATGCTGTAATCATACCTGTGCGGATGAACTGTAAGAGGAACTCCTTTATTCTATTTTGTTCCTGACCCTCAACTTCTTGGGGCCACTGAATTAATTCTAGAACAACCTACAACAACCAAAGAAAAAAGAATGAGCATTACTTACTACCGTTTCGATTTTGTTATTCATACAATTCATTAGCACTTAATACATCTGTAATGATTAAATAGTAATTGTAATATTACACGAGTAGAAAAATTAGAGTTAATACCTCTGGACTACATGTAGCCTCTGCCTGCGATGGGAACACTTCTTTGACAGCATCAGGTCTTGCTTCCATCCAGTTAAGAACATTGGTCTCTTTCAGACCTTCTTTGAGCTGCTTGAGCTGCTTTTTTATCCGTCCAAAAACCTTTAATGATCAGAGTTTATGAAGGCTTAATGCTTTTGGGTGACGCACCCTCACCCTAGACCGTCCTGAGACAGGTTATTTTTACCCAACTGATGATGAGTTGTAATCCTGCTCAGTACGAAAGGAAGTATACACGAGTATACATGAGTCTAAATTAGGTTTCATACATTGAACAACAGTGCTGTACAACATTGCTGTAAATGTGGACTTACCACATCCTGGAGTATATTGTGCAGCAGCCAAGAGCGGTTGGCCTCTTTCAATATAGGATAATCCATTTCAATGGCCAGCGTATTAATGGCATCCTTTTGCTCCAGGGACAGGGATGTAAGGTTGCCATTTTTTTCACAGACTTCGTGAAGCTTTGACAGAAAAGTACGAAATCAGCAAAATCTTGTGTGCTATATCAATATATTACAATTTGGTCCCTGTAAGTTCAGTTTACTTCTCCAAACACACTGTATCTCTAATGAGATTGACAAGCACCCTGGCATTTGCCAGCACATTAATGAAATGACAACAGTTAAGCTATGTATTGTGCACTCCCCTTTACTTACTGGTCCAACTGTTTCTCGTACATCGATGTCTGTGACATCTTCTAACGTAATGGTGGCCGTTTGTGGGGTGCCACCAGCCAGGACATGTTTCACAGCCGGGCTAAGTCCTGTCAGGCGTGGGCCACTATGGAGGAAGGCGTGCCCTATCATCCGCCCAGCCATTATGTACATGTCGTTTTGTACAAACACTTTACTATTAGAGGGGACAAGGTGATCGGACTGCCCCTCAAATAGCATGGTACCACATGAATTTCCTAAAGAAAATGAAAACCAGACAGAATGCCAGTGTTTATTGATACTATTAAATATCATTGGGTCAATCCAGAAAGGCAAAAAAATAATTATGTGTAAGAAAAAATGAAGCCCAGCAAGACCATACTGATTTTGTTTTTGGTCGCTTTGGCATATAGATAATATGGGGGAAAGACATTACATTTCAAATGAACAAATTTGATTGATGCAATACACATTAAATCCAGCAATTACTGAGCCATGAAATCCTTGCAAGATACCAAGAAATGCAAACTTGTCTAGAGAACCTAGAACTTACCAACATTGATCCTAAAGCCATGCTCGAGCTTGTGGATGACCAGGCTCAGGAAGTGCCTTGTCACCCCATCTCCAATGGCGACATCCCCTGAAAACACAAGGATTCGTTTTATAAATAGGACATTCCTTGGCAAGAAATGTAATTAGAAATGGTTCCATTGCTCATTTATTGTTATCCCTGTTTTTTGCCATTGGGATGGATGGGCGGAACATTGGCAATGTAGGGTAATTTTCGATTGTGTTTGTGGCACCTAAAGGTCTGTAAAGCCATTATATTCCATTCTATCTATATCAACCCATAACTGTTTTTATTGTGACAATGTGTTTTCAATGTAGTTCTCAAATTTCGTTGTATTTTAGATGCAATTACAACAAAAGGCAATTTGATTCTGACTTTACCCTGTAATTTGGCCTGAAAAGGTCTTGCCCAATCAATGTTTGGGGCCTTGTAAAAATTGATGATCTGGCCCTCTCTGTCCTCCTCATCTTCGGCCATGTCTACTTTGACCCTTAAGATGCGCTCATCTTCTTTGGCCAGCAAAAGTGCCTGTCTGTAAACATCTGCCGCCATACGCACATCAGCAATGTTCCTCCAGGCTGAAAATTGGAAAAAACATTAATTCATAGGACTTATACATTGAGCCAAATCATATTTACTGTCACTGTAAAATGTAGAAAATGATTATCACCGTTATCATCCACTCCTTCAGCTCTGTCCTGCACTCCTTCAGCTCTGTCCTGCACTCCTTCAGGTCTGCCCTGGATTTGAGGCTGGGTGGAGGTTGAAGGCAATGGTTCTTCGGGCCTTATCATGTAGAGATCAATAGAAAAGTATAAATAAAGTGCACTCTAGGGATGTCACAAGTCCCGATACTAAAAAAAAAGTACCAGTACTATGCTTTTCTAAGTATTCTAAGTATTAAAATACGGTGGGTAGCGTGTTTTATATATTTTAAGATACATGGATACTCTAAATCTTTCTGGCAATTTTAATCTATTTACCTTACAGCTACATGACACTTGACACAAAAAGAAGTGTGGTGTATGTCAAAGTAAATCTGTTTTTTTTCTTCACTTTTAGCTTGGATATCGTTTAGGTATTAATAAACTTGGGAATGTAATTGATATTGGTATCGATTACTTATTTTCTGGTATTGTAACATCCTTTGTAGGAAACATGCAACTGTATAGAACCACAAATAAACAACCAAACAAGTGACACAGAAATACACTAAAATGTACAATTACATGGGCAAAGCCATACATTGAATAATGACATTTCTCGTTCTCAAGCCTTCAATACCTTTCATTACACCCTGATGCATGAATAGGCAAGAAGTCGACAGCAAAGTCCTGGCCACAAATTGGACATGATTGCTAAAAGACAAAGGGTCATAAATAAGTGTATTATTAAACAACAGTAATGTTGTAAATGTAATGCTGATGTGTATTTTAATCAAACAACAATTTGTATTATTTTACTGAATTGCATTATTATGTATGAAACTAAAACATCAGTGGAAGCTTACCATGGCAATAACGTCATCAGTTTGATCTTCGGTGGCGGAATCATCATTGTCGGCGGCGTAGGCAGCATCGGCGGCGGCGGCGTCATCAGCAGCAGCGTAGGCAGCATCGGCGGCGGCGGCGTCATCAGCAGCAGCGTAGGCAGCATCGGCGGCGGCGGCGTAGCCAGCATCGTCATCGGTGGTGACGTCGTCATCGTCGTCCGCAAGGTCGGGCTCATCTTTCTGAAATAATACAAAACACTAAAGTAAAAGCACTTTGTACCATAGTGTAGTTAACGCACACAGTTAACGCACCAAAAGTGAATTAAGATTTCATTTTGCTGCTGATAGTATTTTCTTAAAAAAAGAAAAAAAAGAAAGACTTACATTGCAGAATTTAATATGGTGTGAAAGGAGCGGAAGGGCAATCTCACTCCCACATGCCATGCAGGGGTGCTTTGGCATCTTCAGGAATTCCACAGAATCATGGGGCAATGGTGTCAGATCCAGGCTCTCCTGGAGTGGTACTATATATAAAACATACTTTCCACTGTTGGATGATGTTTTAAGGATTTTCCCCGTGTACCCCTCTGTCCCCTGGGGTAGGGGTGTAATTTTTCTTTGGCCACTGCCACCTTAACAAAATAGAATATCATTCTTCAAATTACTTTGTAAGGGAGGCTGATTGACAGGGTATAAAAGAGCATTCCCGGTGACAGAATTAAACAAAAAACAACGTTAAAAATTAGCTTCACATAAAATAGTACAAGGCAGCTAATGATGAATTTGTGGTGGTACAACTGAATGTTAAAGAAAAATTACTCGCCGGCAACAACCGTAACCTAGGAGTATGCTCATCAGATAACTTGCATTCACACAAAGTTCGTAATGATAATGGTAATCCCAGAGCATACATTCCGCGATATAACCTTAACAAGAAGAAGAAACTTTACAGAATATGTCTTTAAAAATGTATTTGTTTTGTAGTTTCCAAAAAACACAAGTGTCACCAAACACATTAAACTTCAAACATTCGGTTACACTTCACTTGAAGATACCAATATAAGGGTGCCATGATACTGTCTTAACTATGACATGACATCGTTCATGAACATCAAATACACTTTATTAATACTTATGACTGTTGGATCACAAAAAACAAATAACACTTAATGAGAACCGTCATAATACTAATGAAATGTATTTGATGTTCATGACCATGTCCAAGTGATTTCACTTTAAATAAAGTTCAAATGTGAAACCCAAAGGACTACTTGCCAAGCGATATGAAAGATGTGAATCAGAAGCATTGTGAATCAGAACCCTTGCCAGTGAAAGTAGTACATAAATGGATATATATTAGAATGTAGAAAGATTGGAAGTGTCCACTTGTATGGAGTGCCTCGTCACTAGAGTTGAGTATGCAGTCTGTCTACCATACTGTCCCTGGCATTGTGATCAAGTGTCATGTTTGGTACACTTGAAACTCAGGTTCAATGATGGGTAGGGTGACCACCATCTACTAGTATTAGAGGAGCCAGTATAGTAGAAGAGCCCTATAATAAGCAGTAGGTAATTACATAGTTATTAAATTATCATCTCACCTGCAGACTTTTTAAAAAGCCACCCTCCACTTAGTCCCCTCATTTTGGGGTATTCCTCCTGGAGAGCTCTGTTTATCTATAGAAGTTGGTCATGTAGACATAGACAGTGTTATGAAATCACACCAAAGATAGGATACAATGGTATGGAATCTAGATAGATAGATAGACCAATAAAAACGTCAATGATATTCATAGTTACTAAAAGCTTACATCTTCATGGTTGGCATTCTCACAGATGTTTACTGTCCTCCTGCCAAGACCTGCCTGTAGGAGGGCGACTTCATCCTTTGGTGTATGTTCTTTGTTGCCTTCCAATAGGCAAACTTGCAGCTCCACATATTTGAGAAATAATGGTGGCGGGGTGAGCTGGTGAGCTGTTTTGCGCTTCCTTTTCCCGCCACAACCAAAGGCGGCTGGGAAATTTCTGAAATAAACCATGGATAGATATTTGGCAGATATTTTAATATAACATTTTACAAGAACTCAGACTACTTTAAAAAAAGAACCAACAGAGCAGGCTTGATATAGTCTCTATTAGGGATGTCATGAGAACCGCTACTTCGGTACCAAGTAGATACCAAAATTGTAAAAGCGTGACGGTACTCGTTTTTCTTAGTACCGTAGGTACCGAGGATGCAATTCCTCCGGACGTCACGTAGGCAGCATATACACCTACACGGTAACATGGAAGACGGCAACCGTAGCTGCAGCGAGTGCGACGGCTCCGCCTCGACTCGTCGATAAAAAGAATAGCAAGAGTCGTGTCTGGAAGTACTTTGCGTTTGGAACGCTGCACCGCGCGACTGTTTCAGACAGGACCCGTTTCTCAGACGGGACCCGTTTGCTTCTAAACACGCATGGTACGACTGCGTTCGGCATCACTTACTTGATGTTGTTTTGATTGAAGATCGGCAGGTTGTGTGTGTGTGTTGCAAGCATATGCAATTTCAAAGTAACAAACCAACTCAAAGCCGATGCATGCATCCAAAACTATTCGTTCAAAACCAAATAAACAAATCAAAAACGGCGTTGCTTATTCGCTTCAAATACTTTTTATTTTCAAAACTTGGTAATTAATAAGCCGCGGTACCGAGCAGTTGAAAACAATGTTGGCGTCTCCTGTGGCTGCCTTGCCACCTACGTTATATTACTTAATATTAGGTTGGAAGTTATGTTTTAAATAAATATGTTTTAAATAAATTGTATTTATTATTATTACTTGAACGCTACATGCCACTGTTCTTTTTTTGTAATGTTAATATTGTTTTATTTTTATTCATTACTTGAAGGCTACATGCCAGTGCCACTGTTTTTTGTAATGTTTAAATGTTTTTTATAAATGAGTGTATGTATATGGGATTTATTGTTTTGTTTTTGACCATGGTATCGAATTGGGTATCGAGGAATCGTGGAATTTCACTGGTATTGGTATCGACTACTAAATTTCTGGTATTGTGACATCCCTAGTCTCTATATCTGATATATCTCTCTCCAAAACACACACACACTGCAACTAGGCCCCAAGTTATAGATATGATGTCTGCACTGTCAACAGAACCAAGTAATGGTTCAAAGTTACAGTAAAATTCATGAAGGACCCAGGTTAAATAATAAGCTACCACTTATACTGTAAGTTTGGATATAAAAAGACAATGCATTGAAATTACCTCTGCAAGGCCATCTGGGTTGTCTGCCGAACACCTTGAGGAACCAGTGGGGCAGCAGGAGGTGCTGGTGAGGCCCAAGCAGGAGGTGCTGGTGAGGCCCTAGCAGGAGGTGCTGGTGAGGCCCAAGCAGGAGGTGCTGGTGAGGCCCAAGCAGGAGGTGCTGGTGAGGCCCTAGCAGGAGGTGCTGGTGAGGCCATAGCAGGAGGTGCTGGTGAGGCCCAAGCCAGAGGTGCTGGTGAGGCCCTAGCAGGAGGTGCTGGTGAGGCCATAGCAGGAGGTGCTGGTGAGGCCATAGCAGGAGGTGCTGGTGAGGCCATAGCAGGAGGTGCTGGTGAGGCCCTCTGGCTCCTGATGCAGCTCAACAGGTTCCTCACTGCTGCCTCAATATTGTGTTCTTCAGACTATTTTTGAGAAATAAGGTTAGATAGTCAAGTACATTTTGGATATCAATATCGTTAAAAATACTAAACTTGTTACCACTGCCCATCGATACCATCCATACATACACTAACCACATTGTATGTGAAAGTAGTCTTTTAAAAAATCACAATCTACGACTATTTATTATCATCAATAGTATCTTCACGCTGTCTCCGCCATAGTGAAACGATGCAGGACAGTTCCCAACTGCCTCATTTACGTATAAGTGGCCCCTGAAAGAGACGTCTGGTTCGCGTCACCGTGAGGGGGGAGGACGAGGAGGGCTTTGATAAGAAGAGGCCCTCCTGTGGTATCCCCTCCTTGTGTTTTCATGATGCTTATTCTGGGAGTATGGACTGGTTGACTCCACTCAGAAGTTGGAGTTAACTAGCACATACTCCTGTTAAAGTCAGACACCACCAGCTTTATGAATATAATTATCTATACCACAGGAACACATAGTAGTATTGTTAACTATTTCAATGCATGTTTTACTGTTTAAATAAAGGTTGGTTATACAAGGCTCATCTCTAATACACATGTGGTAAATTATGTCGGTTTAATATCAGGTTAATAAAAAAGGCAATGGATAGATTTTAATCAAAGACCTCACTTCATATAACTGTTATGTGTTATCTGTAACTTCATGTAAGTACAATGTTTAATATGTAACTATTTTTGATGTAATTCTTGATGCATTATTGTATTTGATTGTATTGGGAACACGGGGCGGGAAGATAAATGTTTACGGTATGGATTAAAATGTATATCACAGTATGATTTGAGGCATAGACGGTAATGGTGTTGTATCACGGTATGTTAATTGTATCTTCTAATTTCGATATAAATGCTTCTGAAGGGGTAAAATACTGGTTAGGCAGCAAAACTGCATAGAATAAATGCAAAATCTTTTCTCAAGTTACTTCCATCTCTGAAAAACCCTAATGATTAGTATGGATTTCTTTCTCCACTTGCTCGCGGACCTTGCAGTATAGTTTTGGCATCTCAATCATGCTGAAGTGTGTGCGGGTAGGTTACGCGTACCTGGGATTGAGTGTTTTGACCATTTCTTTTAAGCCCTTCCTATCAACATATTGAAAGGGAAGCATGTCCTTACACAGGTAGACAGTGACAGCATTTGTTATCTCGTTCCACCGCTGGCCTTTTTTGTCTCAAGGACTGTCTCATACGGTGTGGAATGAGAGCTTGTGAAGGGACTATTGCGCCTGCGCTGTCCAATCTGTCCCTGGGGAAATGTTGCGCTAAATTGAAAAAGGAACTACGTTTTGTTACCATATTTTTAGTAGTTACGCGTAACTTTACTTTTCACATGAAAAAGTAGTTATGTTACTGTATTTACACGTTACCTACTTTGTAATGTGTTAGACACAACACTGTCTACCGGTCACACCGATTTCACGGTAATGTTTAAATCCATACCGTAGCGCAAATTCAAATCGGTGTACTTTCTATACCGTTTATACCGTACACCCCTAGGAGGGCCCTAGTTTATTTCGCAAACCAACTCAGGTTTTGTGGCTACTCTATGCAAGTTGTAATAAAGCCTTCAACATTCAAACCTAGTCCTACTCGACCTCTCGTATTAGAGAGTAGAGTATTAGATTGCCGGTTTTATCCACAACACCTTCTACTCTCAATACAATACATTAAAGCATGCAGTGCCCTGTTGAGACTTATGCTATTTCTATTATGTCCCATTGCTTGCACAAAAAGTCGAA
>JAOPJI010000113.1:2009559-2027324 GCA_027122695.1 Merluccius productus | reverse complement strand
TGCACACGTGTGCACAGTTGTACACATGAAGCAATCCCGAGTCATGCTAAGGTTCTCCCGGGTTAAGGGAGGGTTGAATGATTACCTGCCTGAAATTAAACGAAACATGCGATAAAAAGTAATATCTCATCACATCTTTTCAAGGGAATCCAGATACCATCCAGTCATCAATAGCACGGCATTAACATATATGATATATAAGGTATCTCCGACTGGGTTATATAAGGAAATAGATTTCATCGCTCAAGGCTTCTTCCGCTCTCACCGGTGGAACCACCCAAGGCCTTCATCATCTCGGTGCTCCCTCCCATTTTCTGTTGAGAGGGAGAAGTGCACGGATGGATGTGCTGCATAATTTCTTGGGTTGTTTTAGCAAAAAAAAGCGGCAGCAGAGAAATGGATGGAGTATTTTGATATCTCGCAATAACAGAGACCTCCATTTTCTCCTCTTTTTCTTTTTTCTAGCGTGTGCTTCCATTCATTTCATCTACATCATTAATGGCGGCCTTTTGTGTTTCATGCTCTGCCTTTCTACCCCGCTGAATGCTCTTGGCGGCTGATATTTAATAGGCATGTCAAAATAATCTATTTAATTTCAGTGCCAGACCATAACACTTGATAAATGGGGAGTGGGGGGGGGGGGTCGGGAGTGGGATGTGATGAGAGAAAATAAACGACTCGACCGGATTCCATGTTGTTTTTTTGACTGATTTATGCAAATGAGGGCACGGACTCCCCTCACCCGCGGTGCGCACGCGAACATAAAACTCGACCTAACGAGGCCATGGATGACGGCAACACGCCGCACACGCGCGCGCACGCACAGCGGTATTTTGACGTCAAATTACATCCTTGAATAATTTAATTCCAGCAAAATGACGAATATTGGGTACATTTCTGCGGGTGTATCACCTCGGACTATAAAGAAAGAAATAAAATAATAAAGAATTAGCTCCGAGCTCAGGTATGAAATCACACGCTGCTAACCATGCCGTGTAATATCGCGGCGCCGCGTGGCCGTGACTGCCTGCTCCATCTTTAATGAGGCCCGGATTAGTGGGCATATATAATTATGAGAGTTCAGTGGTCAGGACTATGCCACTGACGGCCTCATTTCCTGCACTTCTGCTGCAATAAATACATGTTTTATTAGACCAATAAAGTATTCATGGTGCTTAGATGATGCCGCCCGGTTTATAGGCAGACCACCCCAGCACTGGAGAGTATAGTGACGGATTAGAGAGAGCAGCCGCCGGTGAGGAGTCCTGGCGGGATAAGTAGCTGAATATTTAAACGTGGCTTAATGTATTAAAGTAATCTGATGACATTCGAACAAAACCCCCCCAAAAAAACCTTTTGTGCTCCAATCTGAACACCTGCTCTGTTTCCTTTTTCCCTACAAGAGACCCAAAAAAGTGCTTTAATCACACTCCTTTTGTCTAATGCCAGCCATTGTACTCCGACCCCCCCCCCCCCCCTTGTCAAATTATCTGTAGCGGTGCATCAGATTTGAGAGGGAACATACTGAAGGAGGAAAAAAGGGAAATGTTACGAGCCATTGGTGGAAAATCACCTTTTTTCCAGCGTAGCCTGTAGTGACACTTTTGAGGATCTGTATCCTTCCCAACGATCTCATTAAAAGGTAAAACATGCAAAAGCAATACTAAGGTGTCAGCGCTTTGGGGATGGGGGGGGGGGGACCGACGGATACCGGTGTCGGAGACGTTACGTTAGATACCGGTGTCAGAGACGTTACGTCGGCCACAGTGCTGGTGGAGAACGTGTGTTGGGTCGGCAAACTAGCTAAGCCTAACGAGTGACCAAGTTAGTGAGTTAGTGAGTTATGTAGCGACAGATATTAAAGTATTCTTGCAAGCTTTTGTTCTGATCACACGCGTGGCCCACCATGTCATTTTTTCCCGGATTCTTTTTTTTTTTGTATTATTATTTTTATTATTGTTGATTATTTTTAAAACTGTCAGAATCAAAGAGTATCAGGGGTCTGCTTTTAACCAAAGAGTCTTTTCAACCAAAGTGTCGTGCTAAGATTCGTCTGTCGACTGCGAAGCTGGAGTCCTGCTGAACCGCAAGATACTTTTCAGAACTCGACTATCCGCGAGGTCTCTTCGCCCCGCTGCCACTTTTCTTTCATACATTTTCATCAAAGCAAATTCAAACACAAAATGTTGGCTCACAAAAACATTTGACATTTGAGGAAAAGAGGACAAAGTAACAATGGACCGAAACAATAGCAAATTGCGGCAAGCATAATTGAAGACGCGTAAGGAAGATTTCCCCAAGGTCTTCTGCTGAGTGCTGTCAGTAGCAACGGTTAAAACAAATATCACTGGAGCCATATAAAGATTTATACAGTAGTTGAGGATGAAACAATACCAAATGCAAACATGACATGTCTAACCTCTTGCATTACAACATGGTACAACCGCCTGGGGAGAAATTTTTTGCGGCCCCCCCCCCCACCCGCCCGCCAATTGCACAATCAATTTCTCAACAGCGATTATAGCCAAATAGGGAAGGGGGGGGGGGGCCTCCCTCCACCTCCACCTCCTCCAGCAGATGCCGCTGTAGAGCAGAGTAATGACACCGCGAAAACGGACGTTTATCATCTTTTTTTGTAATCTATATTTTTTAAGAGGCCCCTGATTGGCCGAGGCCCCGGGCTGGAGCCCAGATAAGCCCGGGCATTAAGGCGCCACTGACAACAGCTTTTGGTTTGCTAGAGGCAACACTGCATCCTTTGTAAGCAGTATCAATACCCAAGAAGATACTGCAGGAGAAAAACGATTTGGTTCAGTATTTAAAGTGCAGTTAAAATTAAACGTGCACATCCCAGTAGTCTAGCTTTTTTTTTTTTTTTTTTTTTACATAAACTTAAAGCCAAATGTTGTTAAAACTATCAATGTTAATGACAATCGAATAATATAATCTATATACTGTTGTATTAATGTTATGTAATGTCTATGTTGTTTTGCTTAAGCAGAGAACTTCAAGTTGTCTCCAAGGCTCCTCCCAACCCAGATAAGAGGTCTCCACGTCTCCAAGTGGTCTTAGTTCAACATGCGGTGTCGCAGCCTATAACCAGAGCTGGAGAAAATCAGGCGTTTTAAAGTGGTATGAAGTGGATGGTGTGGTGCTCCTCTCCTCCGCCTCCACTATACTTAGCATCTTCTCCTCCCAATCACTGCTGAAGGGAAATGATCATTAAGGAGAGAACACTGATGTATATTTCAGTGGCTGCTGCTGGATGTTTCTACCCAATCAGGGGAAGAGGTGCGATTGGATTTACATCTATCTTTCGCTGCGTGTGTGCGTGTGCATGCGTTTTGCCTTGGATCCCCTTTTTCCGTGAATAAACATGAAACTGTTGTTGCTTTGTCTGTTTGTGTCCTTCTTGTTTCTACTTCCGCAATCTTTGCCGTTGGTAAACAGAGAGAGTGGCACCATACGCAGGGAGATTAGCAGAACATGAATAAATACATGAGCTGAACCGGGGCCCTTTGCGCAACGTATTACCAACGCACCATGGGAGGAGAACCGCAGAACCGCGGCACTAACTTCATTCACTGCTCAGTCAATAACACTCCATTACATTTTGTCACAGACGCGTGACAGCGCTGTTTGCCCGGAGTCACCAACATCCCCCTTCTGTCTCCGCCGCCACATCTTCAGATTAGCAGCTCTAATAATAATGCATCATATTTGACTTCCAAATTCATCCAGACTTTTCGATTGACAGCCATTCCACTTCCACAGCCATCGGTGACATCCCAGTCCCACTTGATAGACTATGTAGACGACATATATATACACTTTTCTAACTCCACTTACTATAAGTGGAGTGAGAGAAGTATGCGCTATAACTCCCCCGGGACACACAAGGCATAGTCGCTGGATGCATGGGCCGCGAGAGAGAGATGCGGTACAGTTTGTTTTGGAGAAATTGTGTCTAAAAATACGAGGAGGAAGGAAGGAAGGAAGGGAGTGAGTATAAATCACACTGGAGCATCCAGATATGAGCGCCAAGGAGAGGCCCGCGCGCGGCAAGCGGATTGTTTACGGGCGAGACGGACAGCACACTCTCACCGCCCGAAACCAGAGTTTGGAGGAAACGCCAAGCTGTGTTTACAGAAGACGCCTCCCTCCCTCCCGAAGGAATTAGAGCAGCAGCGAGCGGCACGGGCGCTGAATGTGGAGGCGCCTCGGCCAATAGTGAATACAATAACTATACTGTACAATAGCTATAGTATAAAATATAGCTATTATGAGAAATAACCAAACTGAAATAACATGGATAAAGACCATGACGGATGGAATTTTGCATTGACATTAAGAAAATGTTATCTCATGGATTGCAAACGAGCAAATACTAATACGAACCGAGCCCAACAGGAACAGATACAACCAATGTCAATAGAGAAATACCACCCGTCAAATTATTCAGAGAAAAAACAACAAAAACAACCCACCACACAAGACATCATTACTTAAGTGCAGTGAAAGCACTGTCAATATGGTTTCTTATGAAACTATCCCAAAAGCAACTTGGGTGATTATCAACGTTGAGATTTTCCAGCTCCATTAAGGTTCGAAGAAATCGTAGATCTCTGACAAAGCTTGTGTTATTTTTCTGTTAACAGAATAGTATCTCTTGTAGACCTTTATATATAATATCCATTGTGGTAACACTTTACAAAAAGGGGTACATTAATTAACATTAGCTCATGCAGTAATAAGCATTAACTAACAGTTAATTAACAATCATCATTTACTAATACATTATTTTATAGTTTGTAAAGATACAAGATGCTCCCCTTGCACACGTAGTCACACAGCAGAATCGAAGAGCCGAGGAGTGAGAATGTAATATACACATATAATTGCTTTGTTTGATTGCGTCCTCTTTCACACCTGAGTGTCACTGGGAAAGAGAAATATAGATTTGTCCAATGGACCGAACCTTAGTGGACTTTTACTCACCCAAACCCTTTACCGCTGAGATGTGCACATTTATCTTTTAGCAAGCTGGTCACCACATATTTCACTTCAACATATTCCGCCTCTGCCCTTCCAAAAAGTGTAACATCATACATATTCAACCTTTCTTCACTCAAGAACCCGAGCAAAAAAAGAAAAATGACAAGCCTTTGGATTATACCTGCAAAACCTTTTTTTTTTACTTGTGACATTTTGCTCCTTAAACTTGGGATTTGACTTCAGAATGAGTCTGTCTGTGCTGGGGCGGTGGCTCCTAGACTGTGGACTCTTTTAAACCAGGCCTTTGGTTAGCACTGTGTTGGTTGTACTGTGTTCTCTGTGTGGTTGTTTCTCATCCCGGTTCTGTGTGTGTGTTGGATTACCGTGTTTGTTTGTTTGTTGGTTTCTTGTACACTTGTGAAGCACTGTGTGACCCTTGTCTGTGAATGGTGCTATACATATTACTTAGACGAATAATAAAAGCAAATCCACAGAGCTTTTAGAAAGGTGCAGAATAAAAGTATCTATTTTCCTTAAAAAAATGTAAAAAAAGAATTCTGATTATGAATTAATCAATAAAAAACAACAACTTTAAAAATGTTGCCGGGTCCAAATTGGATGTTTTGTTTGTCTCTGCCTAAGATGTCTGCCGTTTGGTTCCCGCTTCTAACAAGGCTTGTGAGCCAATAGTATAACGACGTTGGTATCATCAGCGATCAAGGTTACCAGTTAGTGTGGAATAATGGCGAATAATGGAGTTTAATGGTAAGCACCCGGCTTTACTCTGCACAAAGTAACCTAAATCTATAGCTAATGAATGAATGAATGAATGAGCAAAATGAATTACTCTCCCACGAAAGATTCATCACTTGACATGACTTAGTCTGTCGAGTCTCACTCCACTTGACCATGACATATCTAGTGGCTGAATGTTATCAATAGCATCTTTAGCTTAGGAATGGAAAAGACAAGGACAAGATCTAAATGGCTTCTGGAGAATTGTTCAACATCGGATGTGTTATTTTAAAGTCGGGTATATGCGTGTTTAGCGTAGAGCATCTCGTCGCAACAGCTAAATACCAATGGCCATTGATTAACTGCAATTATTAAGAAGTGTGAGGTTCAGGGACAATTACGGGTATGTGCAGAAACTCCTACCAAGCACAGCTTCTCCGCTGAGCCACCACACAGCCGGGGTTAAGCCCTTCTGTACCTTGGCTGGGGAAAAGCTCGATCCATGTTATTCGAAACTCCTGCGAGCTTTAGCTCATGTTCAGCGACAAATCCGCTTGTGGATAATATATGACATGGCTTGCTCTGTGTGAATTTTGTGAGAAGAACCTCATTGGTCATAACCGCACGGCTACACAAAAGGCTCATGGATGTGGCCACATTTCAGCGATTTTGTATTAATTCAGGAGAAGGATTAATTCAATGCTACGGAGCCCCCGAAGTGACATGAGAAAAAAAAAAACTCGATCTTGCGTTTCTTTTGCGAGCTCTCGCAAATGCGACAATACATATGAGAACCACTAGAGTCATCTCGGAGAGCTTATAGCCCCTGAATTAGGTTGCATTTCATTATTTAGTGCAAAAAATAACGGGCTCTGGCTACGCGCAAAATGTAGGCGGTGTCAGTGTCGGTGAAACCCTCTTTTACTGTGGAAAGTGATGTCAGAATTGATAGCCTATAGGCCGGTTACGTTAGGTTTGTTAAGGAAATGGCGACATGGATCGACAAATATCGAACTGATCGAACTGGGGCTCAACCGCAGGAAAGGCTACACCGATTCATCCATGGCCACCTACAACATTCGGGCCAGCTTCATGGCTACCGCTGGTTCTCATATGTCTTGTCGCATTTGCGAGAGCTCGCAAAAGAAACTCGAGATCTCGAGTTTTAAAGTCAAGATCTCGAGTTTCAAAGCCACGATCTGGCAATGCTTTTTTTTTCTCTCTTTTTTTTGTCACTTCGGGCGCTCCCCGGTACAATGCATGGAAATCATGTGAAAACATTTTTTTTTGACGAGCCAATGAAGCTTGTTAATGCTGTGGCTTTCAATGTTTAAGGATCTGATCTGCCTATCCACCAGCACGCCTCGTTTTGTATTCCAATGGGATACACAATGGAGAGTGACAAATCCCTATACACTCACTATCGATCTACGGTACTCTGTGTGGCCGTGGCCTAGAATTGCAGATCTGCATGATGCCCACCCTAGGTTAGGTGAAAACCAGTGTTTTTCCACGACCACATTAACAAGAATGGAGCAAGGCTGAACTCAGACAGAATTGGAGGCAACTTAATCTCATGCAGTTGGAGATATATTGTCCACAAATCAAACATACAGAAAGCAAGAGAAAGCAAGAGAAACACTCCAAGGCACTGTAAATGAATATAAAAAAGTGCCATGTATGACACCTTTAAATCTCTTTTCTCAAGGCTTTTCATGATGCACTGTGTTACAGTGACCTCGAGATCGGCATGTTTTTTATATGGGCATTTACTAAAATGTTTTTAGAAGTACTGTTCAGTTCTACAAGAACATGAAACTACCAGCGAGGCAAGAAAAAAAAAAGAAAAGGGTGTGAGAGAGGGACATTGAGCGAGGCTCAGAGCAAGAGAGAGAGAGAGAGAGAGAGAAAGCAAGCAGCAGCTTGTCAGCGATCAGGTGGCCTGCCTTTAATTGCTGAGCAGTGGCGTATCTGCAGAACTCTCAGGAGAAGCACCGAGATGTGTGTTTTAATTTCTCCAGGATGATAATGTGTGGTGATTGAATGGTTCAAAAAGCATAATTTTGCCTCGGGGTGACATGTAGAAGGAGAGGAGGAGGAGGAGGAGGAGGAGGAGGAGGAGGAGGAGGAGTAAAGGTAGGGAAGTATTGATTCTGATGGCATCATGTAAGCTACCCACAGGGCCATGAACACCACCACCACCCTGTACACAACTGTGTCATTCCACAAATGCATGCAATGACTCCCTAAGCTTCCTGGCGAATGATTTGTTGGAGGAGACTGAGACAGGGGGGAGGGAGTGGGAGAGGGATGGGAGAAAGGGGAAACCTTGGATTTTCTACACACATACCTCATGCAGTGCCATCCTCCAACCCATCCAGGGATTGTGTCTGCCCTGGCAAGGACCCAGAGACCTGATGAGTTCTATCACTCCCAACAACCATTCAACACTATGAGGCTGAGCCACTATGCTTAATTAACTAAATTTGCCCCAGGTGACATAACTGCTCCTCTAAAACAAGGCCCGGTCCAGAATTGATGTCTGTTATATATGCAGTGTGAGTCTGACGCCTCCATCAATGGGTGTAAATCAGGACCTGTGCAATATCTCTGTGTTGAACTATACAGTAATGATTCATTGTGTTGAAGAATAGCTATGTGATGACATTGGATGTCTGACAGCCGAGGAGAACATGGCAGAAACTTGAATCTCTCCCTCTCAAACTCGACTCTACAACTCTACAGTGAAGCCAAACTCACAGGCGCAGTCATTAAAAAAACTGCGTGTACAGTAAATTACTTTTCTTAGATTTCGTGCTAAAATATTAACTTTAATTGTGCTGAGTAATGGGATTTGCCCATGTCAACGCATTATCGAGACTTTCACCAAGTTGTGGATACAAAGCATTGATGTACTGAGCAGCGTCTTGTGGATTTGTTTTAATTGCTCACGCAGAAGGGATGTGCTTCAGCAATTCCAGCCAGGAGGTAGAGAGTTACATCTGTGGTCTGCTCAGTCAAAGAAGTTTGCTAGTGCAAACATCCCAGGAAACATGAACAGCCAATTGTATTTTAACTAAGGAGTGTGTACGAGTGCACTGCAATGTATTTCCAGTGATCCCATGATCCACTCCCACATTCCACTCCCCCCCCCCCCCTCTTGCTAAGAAGAATTAGATTATGATTGATTCAATTATAAAACAAAAGGACATGGACAGGAAAGAGGACATTTTTGTGGTTGTGGCTTTTTTTCAACATTTTATTTGGCCAGCTAGGCGTGGAATCGCGGTTCACTTTAAGCGCCGCAATCTATGTCATTATTATGAAAATGAACTTTTGCAGGTCACAACTTTATCGGACAACTTTGATAATTGCCATGTAGGCCTACTCTCCAAGTTCAACTTGCAGAGACAGCCTCATTAAAGTACGATGAATTGAAGCGAGAAAAAAATAAAAAAGATCAGCCAAAGGTTGAGTGAGATTTTGGCCTCCCCCATTTTTGGTCAACCTTAATTTCCGAAGTTGGATCAAGAGCGAGTTTCATCATCATACAATTTTACTGGGGCCATCATCGTGTATCTCTAGTGCATAAAGTACACCGCCGTGCACTACTTTGGATTAATTGCAAGTCATGAGCCAGGTGACATCATCACTGGAAGGTTAGACGAACCAGGCGTCTTGTTCTTCCCTGGAAATGAACCATGGCACGATCCTCCGTGAAGAACACGCACACTCTGACATTCCCCTCAGTGTTGTCTGGCTCCCTGTCGGGTTGTTCTGTTTCACATCACTGGAGGGAACATGCACACCCCCATCACAGATAAACAGACTTACAGAATGCATATCTAGGTAATGAATCATTAACAGCTGAACACACTGGCCCCTAAAATGTTGATTAGAGGCAGTTTCACCGCCAGTGGACTCTCCCTTTGCATATAACTTTCCCTTTGAGGGATAGCTCCTCCATATGAAGCACATGTTAAACAGTCAAACTGTACAAACTGTGGTTGGATTTGTGTTTTGTTTTAATTAAATGTGATTAGCCAAGCAGTTGGAGTTGTGCAGGTATCAACATGGCTCCTCTGCGAGGGAGCTATCCGTCCTGCGGTAATAACACTCACATCTTTTCAGAATGTCTCTGTTCTATTTTCTGCATCGCTGGAAATAGATGGAACAATAAATCCTTTCTTTATTTGCCCAAGTACCACAGACTTGATTTTGATATGCAATCTGTCTGCAATATGTACAAGCGTGCTTATCATTCAATAATAATCTGTATTGCAAACAGTAAAATGTTCATGTATTCATGTGAATTAAGCCACGTTAATGACGTAAAGAGTGGATGATGATGGTTACGGATCATTAGTTAGTGTCTTAACAGTGTGCCACAGTTTAGGATTGAGCAAATGACCTTCAGCAGACCCATCAACACAACAGGTCGACATTACTATACTTTCCATCTGGCTCAGGATTGTTTAAGCAAGCCTTTAATGACTGCCAAAACGTAGCAGTGCGCAAATAATTCAGCTAATTGGGGATTTTTTTTTTGGTGTGCAAGATTTCTAAAGATAGTTTGAGGTATGGTAAAGATGTAAGATAGGTAGTTTATACGTTTACAGGCAAGCATGTCAGCATAGAGAAGCCGGAAACCAGAGAGTATTCTTTAATAGATTGTGAGCTGGCCTGAGCTCGACCCGGCCATTTAGAGGTTTTGCTCAGCACACCGACCTTCATCTCATACCCTCGATTTCCTGCTACCGTGTCGAGCCTGAAAAAGTCAAATCTTCTAATCCAAAGAGAGATGGAGTTATTTCCTCTCCATCTCACCGCATATTCCACATTTGTTGACACCCGCGCACAGGCAAACACACGCATATCAATCTTTGCCAAGGCTTATAGGTTACCCTTTTAAATCTGCCCTCTGCAGCCTTGGACCATGTGCAAGACTCCAAATAAATAGACTGGCTTTCAAGGAAACAATGAGATTTTTTTTTTTCCCCTGACAAAGATCAATCTTGGCCGGGAGCTGGAGAAGCATACGATGTCTGCCAGCTGGACTCGGAGCTTTCATCCTTGCCTTAGCCCCTGCTTGCTCTGTTTTTATGGGTACACAGATCTTGCAATTTGTTTTCTTGCACTTCCTTTCTTTTTCTTGCAGAGAGGGAGCTCACTGGCCGGCTCTTTCTCACTCTTCCCCCCCCCCCCATTCTGCTCTTCTCATCCTCCACACATTAGAGACTTAGAAAACAATGTATATTTGATAAGCATAATCTGGATGCAGTAACAACCGAAAAATATTACCACTTTGAAACGCTTGGGTGGGAAAAGTTTAAAAGTTATCTACAGCCCCTTTAAGCACCAATTTATGAAATAATAAAAAAAATAAGATTCAAAATTCATATTTGAAGCAAGCGAAAAAACACAGCCATGATTCACGCTCTGTGCATCGGCGTCTTGAATCATCACCTGTTGGGGTTAATTTGCAGTAATGACCGGCTTGCTGTACATTGTCCCTTAACTATTCACCAACCCGTGCTAGGGATTAATAAGACTTCATTCAGACCATGGGGATTTCAGTTTGATGTTTGAGTTTCTCAAAATTGGCAGTCTAACATCCAACTGATCTAGGCTATGAAACTTTGGAACTGTACTTTATAGTTCAAACGAGGAGATCCAAGGACACAAGGGGAACCCCAGGTAGGCACACCCACAAATCATGTCCATGTTTTAATATAAATAGGCATATCTGCCTACATATAGAAAGTACAGATAAATATATAGGCACTATATTTATTTAAATGAAAAAGGAACAGGAAAACAAAATAGGTTGAATGGAAATGGATCTGGATTCAGACAGTATTTAGAAACTATTGAACAGTGTAGTACTTAAAAACCCATGTCTGTCATGGCTGCCCCTACTACCAACGTGAACGCTATCCTGCGGGATGTGCATCCCTGTTTTGTTGTGATTTCTCCACTAGCCTTACAATGAAAACATAATATAGGCCTAGAATTATTTTTCAAGTCTGGGTCATTTTTGTTCATTTGTCAAATATATATATTTAATTGTGAGTGACAAGAAAGGATTTTTTTTAATTTTTTTAAAGGAAACAAATTCACAAGGCTCTTTGGTGGAAGAGACCCCAAACAATTGCCTACTTATGCCTTATGGTAGAACCGCCTAACAATGAGACATGCTGACTACATCAACAGAAACGTTTAAAGTTGCATAATCAGATATGTTCCTGGGATAAATCAGAAACACACAATCTGTGTTTGTAGAGTGGGTGCTGGATCAAAGCTGTGAGATTGTTTTTCTTAGCATTGTTTTGCTTGTTTTTATGCCCTCTAGCAGCATGGGATCGATTAGTGCAGCTTTAAATTCGGCACATTTACTCAAACTAACTTCCCACTTATCCTATCCACCAACTATTTGCCCACTCCCTAAACACACTGTACCAATAAAGCTGGCCGACGCTTTGCCGTTCTTGCTTTTACTTTAAATTATAATGTCATCTAGCTTAGCCAGGGTGTGCTACTTTTCTGTGGCCAAAGTTTTCGGCTAACTTCTAACCTGAACCTGGGGATGCTGGGAACTCTGTAGGTGTCCCATTTCATATGTCCAATCTCAACAAGAGGGGGAATACCAGGTGGATTACACATATTTCTCACCAGAAAGTCACTTTCCAGGGCAGCAGCTTTCAGACACAAGTCTTCAATCGAAAGTTCAGAGCCCATTTCCTGAATTCTGGAGCAGTACGGCAACGCCACACATGGAATGGCTTCCTTTGAGCTCTGCAATAAAAACTGTGGAGAGGGCAATTTAAAATCAGGATGATTGCAAGACGAGAGGAAAATATGGAGTGAATGCCAATGAGTAGCCAACAGTTCTAAAAAGAAAAATAATGTTGGCAATTGTGGCAAATAGAGATTTCCGTCGGTTGTGCGGATGGTGTTCAAAATAAATGCAGGATGAATTTATCTCACTATTACCAATTTATTTATTTTCCAAGTGGAGCTGGACCTGTGTAGTAGCTCGGGGGTCTTTTTGCTTTGGAGATCTGGGTTCTAATCCCTACCGGACCTTCTTTACCACCTATCCCCCCTAGTCGCCCTACATGGTGGGTTGCTGGTTCAATCGTCGCCTCATACCAGAAAAAAGTTGCAATATCCATAAGCAAGCTGGCTGTGACCGTGGTTGACACCGTCATTGGTGTATGTCTGTGTGTGTGTGTGTGTGTGTGTGTCAGTGTATGCATAGTGTAATATGAGGCATTACCTGTAAAGTGTTTTGAATAACATTACTTTTAGTGAATACATCTCTATATGAATGCAGCCGCATTTTCATGTGCTGCCCAACTTGTGTCTGGGTTCCTCCCATGAGGTAAGACCCAAAAGAGAGCATAGCCCAGGTAACGGCCCTTCCAATAGAGAATATTTAACAGGGGAATTGAATAGGATCCTTTAGAAGCAGCACTAAGGACCACGGTCGTGAGCAGATTGTTTAAAATATGTTAGCTTCGCTTATACAGCATGAAATCCATTATTTGATATATTTTCCATGTGGCGCAAGGCGTGCGGGCTGCATACATAATGATGTGTATAAGGGACTGTGTACACATGGAGAATGAATACAGTGAGTCGATGTTGGAGCACCCATTTTAAACTAAATACGCCAAACCACAAGTCACAGGGTGATCCATTTCAGAAAATTATTATACACCCCCACTGCATGCTGGGAGTTTAATACGGTACATCTTGAGTCAAAGCTGTGTGTGTCTGACAGCTGGATATTGCGGTTTTAAACGCAATGGATTCCCGTGGGTTGTGGAAGGCGATGCTATTTTGAATGACAAATGATACGAACATCAGCGGGGAAACAGCCATCTAGGTGCATCGCACAGAGCTGTGAACAAATTGAAAACAGAGAACTTAAGCATGATCGCTGCAGCACTTCCCTCAGGGATGCCATAAAATAAAACAATAACATGTCCTCCATTTAGTTTTTTTTTTGTATTATTATTATTATAAATGGTGAATTAGCAGCACATAAGTAATTGCTTCTTTACCATTTTAATGTATGCTGTGTTTTTGTCATACAAGGCCAAGTCTTCTTCTCACCATCATTTCCCAAGCTCATTAAAATGCATTCCCTTTGTGAATGACTTGTTTCATGACAATAATTAATCGTTGAATTTAGCATCCACTACTAGATGACAAAATAATTAGCTCATGTCTGGTTATACACAACTGCACTTCGCTGTTTATCCAGTGACAAGTGGTCTAGCCCAGGCAGCTCGCTACACTGAGACTTTAAATCCTGCCGGTCATCAAAATGTCTCTTCCCTGGCTGTCAAAAGCCAGAAATTACTCTTGAGTTTGCAGTGACGTTAACATGCCGTAACATTGCCGCAACGCAACCGTTCAGCACAGCAGCTAAATACAGTTAGCACTCCTTAACTCTGCAGACTCCTATGTGGCTATCAGGCAGAACAGGGTATAAAGCAATATAAAAACACTAGATGTTTGCATATTCCCTAGAGTGCCGTTGAGATACAATGCTTGTGACAGTTTTGGTGAAGAGTGAAAAATAAGCATTGACAGCCTACTTGGCCGGGCCCGGCGCTGCCTACTGCATGTCAATGTCCTGCGAAATGGAAAGAAAAATGTTAACAATGTCTTCCAAAAGTCAACAAAGTTTCTTTCCAGCAGGGCTTTGCTGAGTCCTTGGTGACATCAGCAAACACACAGCAAATAACTACTATTACTTTGAATCTGCCGAAAACAAATGTAAATTCTACCGTTGTGACCCAGCAGCAAAGTTTTGGTAGACCTGAAATGTCAGAGAAAAGGCAAGCACAGTCCCACACAAAAGACTGAAGTGTATTTGTTTTTTTGGGGGTTTTTTTGGTTGTTTTTTTTCTTGACTAAGTGAAAATGTAATTAAAAGATATGATCTCTACTCAAGACCAGTGTATAGTTTTATGCTACCCTCAGCCAGAAGGTTATCTTCAATGGCTGCGACTATAGGCAAGCACAGCCGTGTGCACAGAGCAAGGCAGCTTTACATGTGGATCATTATGTCTGTATTAAAGGTCCACCACACACTGGCCTGTTGAATTATTAACCTCTTGATGAAGTTCACTTCACATCTGAAACATAATATGTGTTGTGAGGGATGGAGAATGTGCCCTTTCCGGATCCTTCTCATGGGAGCCAAAAGGCTAAGCATTCCCCTGTTAGCATGGTAGGCCTACCATTGTAGACTTTGTTCTCCCCCATGTAGCCACTTAGGTCTTACAGTGGAGAAATATGAGCAGCTATATAACGCATCTAGCTCCCTGGTTGAATTGGAGTGAATGTGTATGTGAGTTTATTTCTAGTTTCCAGGGAACCACACAAAGTTATGTTTTTTTTTTTTTTTAACAACCTATTGAAACTGCTGAAACATGTTGTTGCTGTTGCAATGTTGACAGGAGAACATCTGCTCTGTCTGGCTTCAGCATAATGTGGACGTTTCTGTAGTGATCCTGATGATATGGCACATGCAGGGAGAAGTGAGGTGGCACATCTAAAGTCCCTCACGAGGCAAATCTGTGTCTTCATTTTAACTACATAATTTAGGGCCGTTTATAGGCTACATCTAAGCATTAAAACAAATAATTACTTGTTAGTATAATATTTTTTTGTGGGCTTTCTGATACCAGATTCAATATTGGTAGGATTAAAAAGGGATTAGTTAGTGTTACTACTATTACTTTGTGTTTAAAAGGGAGCTGGATGTATTTTTTTGAGGTCAGATGACGCTAGACTGCAAGAAGTACCGATGTCCTCATGCGAATGCCAATGGAAAATGTAATTGCCTGAAGAAACAAAAGAATGTATCTCAAACATGAAAAGTGCACAGAATCAGGGACAAATTGTACGCAGGCAAAATATTTGATTGACCTGACCATCACTTCAGATTAAACAAGTAGACTCATGATCCAGTTTTAAACGCTAGCCATTGGAGAGGCCAATCAACACAATGAGAACGTGTTTGACAGCTTTCACATTTTCACTTCGTTAGCCAGTTGACGCTGACCTGAAGTTCAACAGCTTAACTCTCATCATCATCATCATCATCATCATCATCATCATCATCATCATCATCATCATCATCATCATCATCATCATCATCATCAACATCTGGAAGATTAGGATGCAGAGGGTGATGTCGCCCACATGGTGAAATGATGGAGAAACCGCAAAGGAGGTGTATGAGGAGGTGCGAGCATGATCAAGAGCAGGTGAAAAGCATAATGGATGCCCTGACACATCCTCTGAAGCATCACTCAGAGAATTTCGATGGGGAATGAGGATGGGGGTCTATAGGCAGGGTGCAAATTATGGGGGGGGGCTTGGGCTTCCCCAGATGTGATGAGGGCCCCCTTGGAGACGGACCAGGAGAACTCTTGGGGGGGGGGAAGGGGTCCTTTTAAATTAAACTATTCAAATTAGATTTTAAATATATATATGTTTTAATATGCATGGTTGCTTGTTCTGTGACAGAATATTGTATGAAACATGTGTATTACAAATTGAACCACCCTCATGGTGGACTACCCACCAACCTACTGTTGTCATTTGTCACTTAACCCCTAGGAGGTACAAACAAACGGTTTGATTGAACGTCATTACATTTTTTCCTCTCCATTAAAACTATTGGCACCCAGGCCCACATTGCAAGAACATTTTAAATGAGTATAAACAACAGCCTTGAGCCTTGAAACGACTCTTGAATTCTTTTGTTTGGAAAAATAATAAAATGACAGTCAAAACAGTAAAAGGGACTAACAAAATGTTTCTCGATCTTTGCAATTGTTTCTCAATGGCCTCCGGAATGAATACATTATTAGCCTAAATTATATTATTACAATTCTGTATATTGCAGTTTGCATTGTATATTGCACATTTTACTTTTCATTCTGCTGGAATAGCTAAAACATGCCTGAAAGGGGGGCATGTAAATGCAGGAAATGATGTCGCATTGTTGTAATTTTTCTGAGGGACAACACCCCAGACCCCCAATTTTAGGCTTTCTCTCCCACCTTAATAATTCGTCCTAGGCCCTTGCATAGTGGTATATAAACCCCCTTATAAAGGCCCTTGCATAGTGGTATATAAACCCCCTTATAAAGGCCCTTGCATAGTGGTATATTGTCTGCAAATGTCCTGTGTTCTGTTATGTTATGAAGTTTTATACTATAGTAGGCCTATACGATACATTTTCTAGATACATTTATTGTATGCGTATATTGAAAGTGCATGTAGATCATTAATGTTATTTTATTCCTTCCTGATATTAACTAGATTTATACTCGGAGCATGGTTATCAAGGCAGATGAAAATGTGATCGATAGAGACTGGGTTAAATATCTGACAGCCTCTGACATTACAAAACAAGACTAGGTCAAAACCTAGTACGTGGCTGGACCGTGAATCCGTTTGGTAGCGCGGTGTTGAGTTTCGAGAGATTGAACGTCACGTTGGCATGCTCCTCATTTGCATGAAGTAGAGTCCTCTTCTACTTCATGCAAACCCAGGGCAAAATACTTGCCGCCTCTGGAAACTCAGAAAAACTTTAAAAATAACCCTTCTGAAATGAAGACAGATTCAGCAACTACATGGCTTAATTCTTGCCTAAAACCTTTTCAGAAACCCATTTTAGTGTACTATTTAGCTGTTGAATGACATGGTTTGTGAGGCGGCCGCCATGTTGGTCCCTTTCCGGGTCGGAGAGAGGCCCCACATTGGGCGAAAGTAGACCCTGCCACACACCACCTAAGTGGCTTTGCTGGGCTTCTCCGACACATAGGACGCAGGTAGAGTGTACAAACTAGTTAATTGGAGTTAGCAAGATGGTTCAGCCAGAGAAGATGTTTAACGCCGACATGTCAGACGCTCTCTCCCCGAGTGTGTGTGGTGATAGCTGGTTTCTCCCATGTGCCTTGATCGCTCATGCTGGCCCCAGAGTCTAATCAGTCTGATATATA
>JAOPJI010000113.1:1984554-2002180 GCA_027122695.1 Merluccius productus | reverse complement strand
CCCCCCCCCCCCCCCCCCCCCCCCCCCCCCCCCCCCCCCCCCCCCCCCCCCCCCCCCCCCCCCCCCCCCGGGGGGGCAAGTGTCACCCGGCTCCTTGAGGAGATATCTTTCCTTGAGTTGACAGAATCATTGCGAAGCGGCCCAAGATGTGTCACCATTGGAAGTATCCATCTTGTTTGTGGCCACGAGGTGTTGCCTTGAATTAGGCATCCGTTGAGAACATTTTGTTATTGATATTATCCTCGGGAAAATAAACAACAACAACAAAAACGAAAGAAAAAAACCACCCAGGCAGCCGCATAACACACGATGAGAGGCGAAGGACGCCCGGGAGACGTAGACCCGACGGCACGGAAACACAATCCCGTTGAAAATGACGACAAATTAATAAAAAACCATCGTACTATTCAATGTGGTTAGTTCACAACTCGTTCAAGGCTAACAGTCATACGGGTTTGTGGCTTATGTTGTCATTATTATTATTATTATTGTTGATTCATTTCATTCAAGTATGCTTACCTGACTTTAAAATACGTTCATGTCTTCCTTCTCAAGATTTACTCACTATGTTTGACTGCTTGTATTTGGGCAGTATGGCAATATATATATATATATATATATATATATAATATCCCTCTGGAGTCACATGGTGGAAAACCGTGCCCTTGGATTCAATGGGTGTGCATGGTTTTGTAAATCAGTGTTTAATCCGTAGTTTACAGACACCATTGAATAAAAAGCGGTTGGAGTTGCTTCATGTCACGCTGCAACTCTATCAGACAGTAGCACACGAGAAGGCTCTAAAATGAGTGTAAAGCAAACGTAACTGTACAGTGAAATGTGAAAAGATAAACACTACGTTCAGTCAGTCATACTCAAAAGACAGGAGTGAATAAAAGGCGTTGCGCCGTGATATCGCCATCAGATTGCTCCATGGGGAATGCATGCATGTGTGTATGAATGGTCCCCTCCGGTCCCCGCTGGGGAGCACAAACCAAATCTGAGGACACATCCGAGGAAACGGATTTACAAAACCAAGGGACCCCAGAGGGACCCCAGAGGGACACCATGGGGGCCCAATGAATGCAACCCTGTAATGTACAGAATGGTCAGTTATAGCTATAAGCTATAGCTTCTGTCTTATTATTATGATCATAATCTCACACTTAATAAATACCTGTCTTTTCCTAACTAAAAGGTTCTGTAAGATTTAAGAGCTGTTATTTGAGTGTAATTTGTTAGAAGTGCCGTCGCCGTCTACCAGCTACTGTGAGTGAAATGCGCTGTGAGAATATCGGCTTCGAGTTGACAGCACCTGCCTGCGTATGAACCAACGTAGATTTGAGACCGCTCCCTCCCAGCTCATTTCTGACCAATCACAGCATCTCTTCCCAGATCGGTTTTTGGAATCCACCTTGCCTGTCAATCACAGGTGTGTGAAATGCAACTCTTGTCAATGGCGGAGAAACATCGGGAGGGAGCGAGCAGAGAGGGAGGGGACATTTGTTTGGGTTTAAAATATTGCTCTCTTCTGTCTTCCCTATCTCTCTTTACAACTCTCACATCTTACCCACCGCAGCTTTAACAAAGTAAAGAATCAAATCAGTCCTTTGTAAAGGTTTTGGATTTGTTCTCCGAGGGGCCGTCTCCGGGGTCCCTGAGTGCATGCATTGACCGCAGCTCTTAGCCGAGGAGGGTCTGTGACGCAGGCCAAGTATCCGTCTTTGTTTTCCCGTTTCGCCTGAGGATCACCGCGGCGACGTGCTCTGGGAAACGCTGCACGTCAATACTTGTTGAGGTTCAGACGGAGGGAGCGGTGCAGATAGCGGCAGACATCATCCCACGGGCCATCGGTGTTATTGCTCGCCACAAACACCGTGGTTTGTGCTTTGTGCATCTCGCACTGCAGCCATACAAAGGTCTAATTAAGGGCATGTTACTATAATGGTTGTGATTGACATTTAAATCCTTTCCTATTGGCATCTCGACAATATGTATTTTTTGACCCGTTGTCCTTCGCCTTTCGAAGTAATTATAATATAAATTATAATTATGCAAATGTGGATCATTTCTTTAAGCATCTGGCTTTGATGCCTTGCTAAAGGGAATGTTTGCTCGGGATCTTATCGCCTGACGCCTAGATTAAGGCCTTGACTCTTAATAGGGATTTAACTGAAAGTGTTCATTCACAGTTATGGCAGAACTATCATTCAGTTTTATTTATACATCTAGTCAGTTATTTTTCATCTGTTTCTGGTTCTAAAAATGTTGTTTTGACGCTTCATATTGTACTGGCATTACCACGAATGAAAAATGATGGAAGTCATAACACGTAAAAGCAATCGCCTCGAATAAAAACAGACGATTCGAATACCAGCGGCCTACAATGTGTTGACCTTCATGTGGATTAACCTTTTTTTTTCTTCACACTGACTGTAAAAGCAGAAAGCGCTTTGTCATCCACTTGAAATGAGGCCACGTCTAAGTAGGACAATCCCCTCCTCCCCTCAATCTCATGATTAGTCGTCGACAATATGTCACTGGGTAGAACCGGGACCCTAGTGCTGCGGATTAGGACACCCTAAGTAAGTACATCAAACGTTCCTCTGTTCCCAGCATCCCGTTGGCAGCGCACCGACTTTGAGAAGCGGCGACGTATGATGGAGGAACCGACGTCCTCCGACCTCGTCAAATCTCCGAGGAGAAGAAAGTCTGACAGAGAGAGAGTAAGAAAGTGAGCAACAGCAACGGCAGTGTAGTTTTCCATGCCAATAAAGCCCTTTGAATCTTGAGAGAGAGAGAGAGAGAGAGACACACACACACACACACACAGAGCAGCAAGGGGAGTAAGATTGACAAGTTAGCACTAATGCTTCCTGACACCAGCACAGATTTTTTGAAATAAAGTGCATTACACAAACAAGGTCTGATCCTCAAATCACCACTAACCCCATACTCCCTCTCTCTCTCTCTCTCTCTCTCTCTCTCTCTCTCTCTCTCTCTCTCTCTCTCTCTCTCTCTCTCTCTCTCTCTCAGGCCTCTACAGGGGACCACCACCACCGCCGTAAGAGCCGGCGATAAAGACGCGAGCCCTGACAGCTTGACAGAGCGAGAGGCGCTCCTGTCTGAGAGGGGAGGCGCGGCGACGCGACTCGCGCGCCTCGGCCTTCCACTGCCAGCGAGCCGCATGCAGGCGTGAATAAAGATCAATGTCTCAGCAGCGCTGGACGCCCCGGTGTGTCCTACACCCAAACAACACGAGGTAACCTTTAGCAGGAGACTTGCTGGGCTGCTGCTGGGCTGTTTGTGAGTTGATCCAGGTAATGATAATGTGGAGACACGCCTCCTCATATGACCCCGCTCGCCGATCTATTTTGGTTTGCGTTAGCTTTAAAATATTCATCAGTAATGGGTTGGCCAAGGAGACGGGTGCCACAAGCAAACAGCACAATAGGCGCCTGGCGGGTATACGGGTCATAATCACGGCGCCGCATCTCAGTGAGCATCAGAAATTAAACACAAGGAGCGACTGAGCGGGGATGGATGGGATGGATGGGATGGATGGGATGGATGGGATGGATGGGATGGATGGGATGGATGGGGGCGCGTTCCTACCTTGAGATGACTTTCACACTGCACACACACACTGGGTTGTTTAGTCTTTGTTTGGCTATTTGGCAGTAGTGGGGGTTCGGGTTGGCAACTGTTTTTTTTTGTGTTCATTACGACACTCTTCATGTCCACGCGAGATTTGATTGAAAAATGCATTAGACACAATCACAAAGGATGACTCCTTAAGCTGACTGATTTTTTTTTCCGGGGCTGTCTCTCAGTGTTCATGACACCGTGTGAAATACAGCCATCCACATTATCGAGATTACAAACGTCTGGCTCGACAATTTCACATTTGCATAATATTGTTAATGAATATCCTGTGCAAATCTCATCTCATTGTCGCTGACTACGGGTGGAAAAATGTTGAAATGATGACATTTTTATGTTCAGGGACTTTGCTATGTCATCAATGCCGCCTTCAATGGCCTGTTTCTAATTTGTAGTCCGTCCTTTCTTCTTTTATGCTTTTAAGGCTTTGGACCGACCAAATCTGTCAAATGTGAAATGTATTACATGTATATGTATTTATGTATATATGTATACATTTAACATCCAGAGCAGAACTGACAACGGAAAAAAATGTAATGGTGTCGTCGCCTTGGTAGCAAGCAAATAGCAAATAAACAGCAGCAATAAATAGCTTGGATGTGACGACCTAAACAAGGTTTGAAGTGCATACCGATATATTCATGCTATAGCTCGAATGTACACACAACCCTCAATTATCATTAGTACAGACAACAGCCCACTAGTGTGAGAACATTGTGGGTGATTTGTGGACATTTGATGGCCTTAGCAAGTACTTCAGTTGCTAAAATAAAAATGTTATTTCTCAAAAACTATAAAAAGCACTTATAAAGGAGAACACTTATACAATCTAACGTCCTCCTGACATAATCGAGGAGCCTCTTGCAATGTAGTTAATTAAAAAAACTGAATGCAAAAAATGAATGCAGTCTTGTGCTTCCGGAAGCTTCGCCCACTTTGCCATCTCTGAACCCAACATGGGAGGAATAAGCTATTTTATGATTGTTAGTAACGCGCACACACAAATCTGTGACTCCAGATCGAACCCCCGGGGAACACGGAGCCGAGATCAATGCACATGCAGTTTGTCGTCAGACACGTTCTTTCAGAGACCGCTGCCTCCGTCTCCCTGCAGCCCTGACGGAGCTGTAATCACTCAGGATCTCCTGTGAGAAGTATTCTGTGCGTGGATGGAGAGACGAGGCCGTTATAATTGACCTTCACTACATGCAAATAATCCGGGTGTCCCAAGGCGAGGGGAAGGCTCGTTGCTAGCCTGTGTAAATTCGTACTCGGGATGTTTTGACAGGCCTCGGTGCTCAATGCCAAACAAGGGGGGGGGGGGAGAATGAGACAATATTAGCTCTGTGTGCCACCGCGTGACATTGTCCATCGGACGGAGCACCGCTGTTATCATGAGGAGGATTCATGCAGAGCAGCGAGACAATCACACCCAGCACACAGCCGCAGCAATTCTCTGGAATTGTTTCACTTTAGCCGAGCATCAAAACAGAAAGAAACACACGTCACTACATTGGTTATACAATCAAATATTTGTGATAGATAAAAACATTTAATATATAGATTTTTGTTTGTATATCTGCATCCGAGTTTGTGCAAAATAATGTATTTTGCCCCCATTATGATCATCCAGTACAATTCATCAGGATCAGTTTTCAGAGCCTGATTTCCTTTCTGAAGTCAACTCTTTGTCTCCACGTTAAATCAAACTGACAATACAATTGCTTTGATTCCGTATTTCAATTGAAAACCACTCCATTCAAATGTTTGTCAATCATTAAACTGCTTTGCAACCTTCTCAAGAAAAGGATCTCACAGACATCAGCATTTAGGCGAGTCGACTTGATGTTTTTGACACAAAAGGGAACGAGACTCATTCATTAAAGTGTGATTCCAGTCCCAGCAGCAACGCCGAAACCCAACAGCCTTCCTGCAACTCGAGGCATTGATACGTCAATATTCATTGACACCGGTCGGTAGCGCCCACTTTACTGGCTCACAGCATTTTCATCATCGTCAGACACCACACATTTTCACACATGTAGTGTATAACTACATGTACCCTGTGATGATTTGTTTATGGAGTGATAGAGTACATTTTATTTGTATATCCTTAAATCACAGTTACTGTCTCAAAGCATTTCACAAGCCACTTTTTATGAAACCCCGCCTAACCGTAGCCAAAGAAAACTCCCTTAATTGTCAAGGAAGAAACCTTGAGAAGGAACCCAGAGTGGGGGATCCCTCCTGCCAGTGATGGGTAGTAGGAGTGCAACGGGTGCCATAATGGACAGACGTAACGTTAGCATAATACACAAACAGTTCTGGAGGTTAGAGCTGCTTTTGTGTTTGCATACATATCAGCGTCAGGAAGGCAGACGGTGTGATTCATCTTGAAATCTGCAGGATTGGCCTCTTTGTCACTGCTCTTATGGGGGGTCTTAAAGGTCACCGCGTCATTGGGGCCGGCGCTGTTGTTATTTACACAAGGTGAGACATGAATGTATGCATGCACTGGGACCCCACAGCTCCACGCCTGCTGGATGTTAAGCTGACCCGCATGGAGCTTGTATGACAAGGTAATCGCGGTGTTCACTATGTATGCTGGTGTTATTCCCAGGGAGTCTTTAGCGCCGTTTAAAAGAGAAGACGTGGGTTTTTCACTTTGATCTTATGCTTAGTACCAGCGTGCACACACACACACACACACACACACACACACACACACACACGCTTCCCTTGATGCCCTTCGTTTCTCAGCATTAAATATTTAAACAAATCTACTGTATAATGTGCAGAATAATCAGCCAGCAGAAGCATAAGATCATTTTATAAAAAGGTTGGTTTTGTTGATCATGAACTGGTAAATCTTGTAGATTTAAATGATAAATTGACCTTGAATGTGTTACCACCGGTGGGGATCTTGGCACGGACTGTGTACTGGTGATTAATAGAACAAAGACCTTAAGGATAAAATACCTAAGAAGTGAATTGTTTAATGATGTGGCTACGTTCACGATGTGCACGGCCTTCTGCTGGGAACACGTGACTGTGAAGAGAAAAACCACAAGCAGCGATGAAAAACGTCAGCATTAAAAACAACAAAAGCAAATATATTTCGCTCATCATAGGAAGGTGACGGGTGACGGGTGACGGGGGGGGGGGGGGGTTGTGAGGTTGTACAAGCCAACCTGTCACCTCGGCTGCTGATGTAGTGTTTAATAATTGTGATTTGCTGTGCGTATGCACACCTCACAATAGCAAATGAGAAGGCCCAAAAAAATACCAAAAAGACAGATTTTGGTCGGCTGTTATGGAACGCCGTTATGTTAGCGACTGCTGGACTTCTGAGCTGGTTTTGGAACGAAGTGGCTGCAAACCCTATGATGGAAGGTGAAATGTGCGAAATGAAAAGTTCTGTACGTGCGGCTCATTAATATACAGAGGGGGCATCCTACAGCATGACCAGTGTCAACGATGATAGGTGACGGCGTAGCGCAGGGTCGTGCTTTCAATTAATTTTTTTCCCTGCTGCACATGATGCAAAATGTGCATGCAGATGTGCATGCCTATTCACAATGGAAAGTTGGCTGACTCGCCGCAGTATGACTTATTGACGTGTTATTGTGTCCCCATTGCATTTTCAAGTACCTCACTCTGTCAACTCAAGCTGTAAGTGCCAAGCCCACCACACAGCAATAATAATAATAACAGGGGCATTATAAGCCGAGAGAATAGCACGACGACGAAGAAACAAATTTGACTGGAATGGACTTTTGTTTCCAGGGGTGGTGGTGGAGTCACTTCCCTCTGTCTCACATTCAAGATTGAAGATGTCAAAAAATGATAAAGTGAGAACATTCACAAGCTGGATGGCGGAGACCGGCAAAAACAGAGGATTTGACTTTAGAGACCGTGACAAAATGGCATAAGATTACTTTGTTCAAGATCATAGAAGGCATACTAACACGTTTAAAACCAAGAAAAACACGATTTTGGGTTCACCGGCACTAAGAGCAGTAAAAAAACGTAAGACCCCAATTATCCGATGTTCGATAGGTTAGTCATTCATATTGCCAGCAAGGTTCCCAACGCCAGGTCCCCAAGCTACGGCCCCCTAGTTGCAGCCATGCAGCGTCAAATCAGAAGTAAAGTTTGCTCAATATTAGATTAGCAATCTTTCTTTATTTCCCTCGAACAGCACTCTCTCTCTCTCTCTTTATCTCTATCACTTATCCTTTTATTCCTTATCTTGGCCTGCAGCGACGAGGCTGTTTCAAGGCACACTACCAACACTGAATTCCTCGCAGACAGTTTGACTGTAATAAATGCCGAAATCCGTACTCATCAATTAAATGGATCCCCTGCTGTTGTGTTTTATGGGCTTTTGGCACTTAATACAGATGACTGGATCCGATGGATTATGAAGGCTGGAGAACTTCTCAACACACTTGCTTCGTCCTTCCTCCTTCTTTTACACATATAACATTATAGCCAAAAAAAAAGACTGGAATGACAAATACGATAAAAATGTAATTCTTATAAAACATGTATCTATCTGAAATAACTAGTTATTGATTCAGGTATTTTTGATCGACGGCAGTCTGTGTCTGTGTAAAAGAAAATCAGTTTGTATTTAATTATGTGGAAGCCTGAATAAATATTGATTTGGACTCGCCTAAATGAAATACATATTTGCTGATGTATGTATTTATTATATTTGCCAATGGGAGCATCGCAAAACCCTTCCTTTTTTTTCTTACCTAACTGAATTAATCTGATCCCTTTTCTACATCAAGCATTAGCCTCATAGCGCTCGGACTCGTAGCAGCGCAGACGGAGAAATACCACATGCTCTAATATCTTCATTGAGTATTGATTGAATCTAAATGACTCTCCCTCTGATGCAGCCCTGGAAAGGTTTCTCATTAAAACCTGAGAGCAGTGATAAATGATATGCAGGGGGAGTATGTGTGTGTGAGTGTGTGTGTGTGAGGTGGTGGTGGGGGGGGCATTAAAAAGGACACTGGGTCTCTGTGTTGGAGAACTGGGGACAGCATCTCTTTCTCTGATTGGGAAACAGAATAACAGACTAACACACATGCAGACCAACAGGCTGCAGGGAGAGAGAGAGAGAAGGTACGATGTTGGCATCAGCATTTGGTCAGGTGACATGTGATAAGCTGTCCTATTGGTCGCTGATAGCCGCTAATATTTAGCCGTTTCACACAGGTCTTTGTTCTCCGTCATCGCTGGCGTTAAGAGGCACACTTTTATCAAGGCTCTGCCATCAAGGCATCATCTGTTGCTTTTCTTTGCCACCGCACATCGACTCCTCACAGACATGTCATCGAGGTGAATTGAGACAAACACAACACTGAGGACATCACAAATTGAGTTTTCAAACACCAAAATGTCTGCCGTCATTCAAGAAGTTAATGGAAGAAAAAAACACCACCTTAGACCAGGACGCCCCTCCCCCTTGTGTTTTAACAAGCCCCCCCAAACACAGACCACTGGTTTGGATAATTGAATCTCATGCAACGCCACGGCAACAACCAACGATAAGAAATGTGGACGCTTGATAGATGATGACACCGTATAAATAGTCCTGAAATAAGTGGGAAATATGAAAATGGTTAGACATTAACAAATACCCTCTTACATATTTTGATTCATTATTTCATTATTTCATTCATTGTAATGTTTGGGTTTCCTGTAGCCGTAATAATGTTAATTCGCCAGTATTGCCTGAGAGGCGATAATGAATATCATTGTGTTTTAATCAGTGTGTTTTAGAGGAACAGGAAGAGGATAACTAGACAGAGACTAAGAAAAGGTTGATGCGAATTAGATATAACATAGAAAGTTAGTTCATTTGTCATCACTTTTCTGAAATGTCCTATAAAAGTCCAAAGGAGGGAAGTGAAAATAAACCCACACTAAACTAGACACGCTTGTTCGTTAAGTGTGCAACGAATATTGGCAACAAGGAAAAGTTAAAGTGGTGCCTGGTTGAGGAAAAGAGTGACAGAGAAGCGTGGATGAGCGCATGGAGTTGGAGAAGCTACAGGATACGCTAAGTTGAATCAGTAATTGAAGCCGGGGGGGAAGATGTAACGTTACAGACATTTTAGCACTTGCTGATGGCATTTAAAATGGTAACGCTGCGCCACCGGATGGCAATGATGATGCAAAAGGAGCTTAAAGAACAGGATTCAGAGTTGCAACTGAAATTTAAGTCACGAAAATGCTTCATGACGAAATAGGGTGGCTAAGTGAATGGCAAGTAAAGTACCGAGCCGACGCTCTGATTGGATAAAAGGGGCAAAAAGACAAATTGTCTAATACCAATTTAATTCACCAGATTAATATTGGATTAAAGAAGAGGCACAGTGAGCCAGAAATAATTGAGGCAGTTGTCAGAGCTATTAGCCCATGACTTTGAGTTTGCATGACATGCTGGAGATAAAGACTATTCTTATTCTGACCCTCGGTCAACCGCGCACAATTTTAAAAGGTCACTTTAAAGACGAAAGCACAACTGACCGGTACCGCAGACGGATCAAGGTTACTCAAGACAGTTGTGAATATCCACATAATTTTCTGTTTTGTGCAATTAGATTAAAAGAAAGACTTCTTGCTGCAGTAAAGGGGCTTGATACAGATGAGCAGTATAGTCCAGATTGGATAGAGAATAAGTTTCTGAGGGCCGTTCCAACAGGACTGTCTAATGATAACCTTCATTAGACAACATAAACACCACAAATACCAGCCTAAAAGTTATCTGGATGATCAGACAGTAAGCGATGACATCATCACCAGTGCTTGAATTGGAGTCTAAAAGGTGCCAGTACTTTAAAACAGTATCGCCATGGCTTTCATGAGTAAGGGCTGATAAATGACCAACCAGTACTACTAGTTGATTATTTCTCTCTTGATACAAAAACCAACACAAACATTTGTAATTAAAATGTCAAATGTAACACACACACATACACACACTTCTCCAATGGTAAAATAACCGGTAATGACGTTATAAGAATCAGGTTTGACCGCTGATGACTTTCTTTTGGCATTCTAAGCCATGCAGACATTTCCAATGTTAGTGAATAATACGGTTGAGAGTCAGAGCGGGGACAGAGAGGACGTCTGCCTTAACTACCTCAAATGATATGATATAATAAGCTGGGATGTTACAAGTTTTATGAACTACAGATTGAGTGGGATTTTCAGATGGGATTACTGTTGCACAATGGCAGCTCTCGGGTTCAGTAATAAGTACCGGTACGCAGGTGGACGAAAAGTGCAGAAGTGCCGGTGCCAGTGAGTAACGGCCTAAATCAAGCTCTGCTCATCACTAGAATTAATTGATCCTATAATCTGGAGTGGGAAAGACAACATAAAATCAAGTAAAACACAAAGAGCAAAAAAATCTAAAATTTGAGAGCAGATGCACCAGAACTCTGTCTAGAAGGAGTTGCAGCGTTCGGAGACGGGAGTCAAGAGCTGCGAGCTACGGCGGACGAAGACGACGTGTCATCGGCAGCAGACGACGCTGAGACACCAGACGGTGCTGAGGAAGATGAGCGGCCCAAGAAACTGACCAGGAAGAAGCACCTCTCTCTCACCTAGCAGCCGAGAGAGTTAATGGGTTCGAATTTTATATTGACTCGGTGTTGTTATTGTTATGACATAAATGAACTAGATATTTGATAACATGTTAAGTCATAATGGGTTATTGATATGGTTACACACTTTCAGTGAAGCAACACTTTCCCATGTCTATACCGGAGGCAGCGCTAGAAGATCATTGTGCACAACGATGTCTACTACAAATACATGGCATTGACAAGAGATATATGTTATATAGTGTAACTAAAAAGAGTAAATGTACCTATATCATTTATGATAACACTGACTCTTACCTCATGGTAATTTAATGTGTAATGCACTAGCTATGTTTTGGGAAATGGGTAACGTCGGGACGCCATTCAAGTTTGGAGGGGTGAGTAATGACTAGGAGGTGCTAATGAGTATCATTGTGTGTTAATCAGTGTGTTTTAGAGGAAAAGAGCGCAGACATCGTCAGACATTTCAATTGTCAGACATTTCAATGTGGTTTGTGGTAGATATGGCGTTAGCACGCCCGCTCACACCCAGATGCATTCTTCCTCAGGTACAATGATCACGGACGAGGTATGTATTTAAAGAAAAGTATATTGGAAAGTAGGCGTGTTCACTTGGCTATAATCCTCATGCATCGTTCCTTTTTTTGAACAAAGTACAATTTTATAAGCACCTCGACATTTTCAAAAGTATGGTGATGGACTATTGAGAAGGAAACATGTATTAGCATTTGTAGTCATAGGCAACAGCTTTAAATAAACCACAGTACACAATACACTGTGGTTGTCTTGAAAGCCATTAGGTGAGGTCACACTAATGCACAGCTAGTGCATCCTCTTCCAGGAACCTAGCTAGCAAGCAATCAGCTGCCTATTGATGACCCGGGGCTGTACTGCTGTTCAGGCTTTCGCTCTCTTGTACGGGCCACTCCCACGCTACAATCAGATGTGTGTGTGTGTGTGTGTGGGGGGGGGGGGATGTAGCCATGATGTTTGATTAATGTTACCTGGTAACCCACAACGACCAATAACAGGTAACTCATGCAATAGCATTTGTTTAACCCACAACAGACGCAGAAAAACAACGTATTAGTATCTGTAGTCATAGGCAACACAAACACGCTCCAAATAAAACACAATACACAATACACTGCGGTTGTCTTTAAAGCCATGTGGTGGCTTTAAAGACACTAGCTCACACTAGTGCACAGCTAGTGTGTCCTCTTCCAGGAACCTAGTTAGCAAGCAATCAGCGTGTCTATTGATGACGCCAGGAAGGCAATAGACATCCCTCTCTTCGCTGTCAATAGGCTAAGTTGTGAGGATCTGTCCCAGGGCTCCACGCGCCAGTCGTTAAGCGGAGAGGAAAAAAAGAAAAAGTGTATCAGTGAGCTATTATGCCTGGGAATGGTGATGGGGGGGGGTGGTGGTGGTGGTGGTGGTGGTGGTGGTGGTGGTGGTGGTGGTGGTGGTGGCGGTAGTGGTGGTGGTGGAGGGGTGCGGGCCATACCGCTAAGCCCACCTGAAATCCTGATACATCTCAGACAGGGTTAAACATCAGGCCTCAATGTAACAAATTAGGAAATATCAATTTATTTATCAATTGTGTGTGTGTGTGTGTGTGTGTGTGTGTGTGTGTGTTGATTGCACATTACAATTCTGAATCAATGGGTGCACATGCAGCAATACGTCCATGACCCCTTTCAGACCTAACCTATTAAAATGCATGGTCCATAATCCAATGACAACCGCACGGCTCAAGAATACGCGTACGAAAGAATTCACCGCAATTGTCCGATTCAGTGGGGGAGCAAAACCCGATCAGAAGTGGTTCACCCCAGACACATGAACTGTAAGCTAATTCAGCCTTGTGTGTGTGTGTGTAAGAAAGTGTCAACGCAGTGTGTCCCACTAATAAGGGCTCCTTTACCACAGAACATGCATAGAGAACCGGTACGATGTAATATATTTAAAAGATAGATACAGTACGGTTAAGGGGCAGTTGTTTGTCTTCGGAAAAACACAGCCAACATTTAAAGGAAAATCAAACCCGCCCGTTTGAGCTACACCCCAAACATTTTGTTAATGCCTTCTTGCCGAATTTCTAACTTTTTATTTGTATTTAGGGGCGGGCTGTATTGCTGTACAGGCTTTCGCTCTCTTGTACGTGGCACTACCACTCGCTAATCAGATTTGGAGGGGGTGTAGCCATAATGTTTGATTAATGTTACCTGGGTAACCCAAAATGACCATGAACAGGTAACTCATGCAATAGCATGTGCTTAACCCAGAACAGACGCAGATCTACAGATGTGCTCCGGCACACCGCCTAGATTGACAGCTTGCCCACCCGTTCAGATTCATGAAAACTTCCTCTCTTATGTGACTGACCTCACGCTACGTCGCGTTACGCGCCGTCGTCAGAAGGGCGGTGTTGTGTAGCTAGCAGCTATGGCTAAACAGCTATCTTTGAGCCCCTTTTTTAAAATAAAAAACACATCTAAAGGATGAAGCATGTTTGGACCTGGCGGTGCCTAGAGGGGACTCTCAGCAGGACGGTCGCGAGACGTTTGTTGGCTCTGGGAATGAAGGAGAAGCAGCCACGTCCTCATCGGCGGAGGATGACGAGGAGTACGATCGCTCTTTGCAAAACATGTTCAGCGAGGGTTTCAAGAGGAGCGAACAAGTCTACTCGTACTCGTCAACTGGGGATGAAGAAATACCATGTGGATGATTTGTAGGCGCCAAGGTCCGTGATAGTTTCCACCAATGTACATACAGTATATCGAAAAGTCAGTTCAACCTGTATTTTCTACAGTCTATGTGCGTTACATAATAATTCACACACGATTTAAATGTTAGTTAGGCTATTGTTTCGGCAGGGTAGGCAGTGTAGAAATATTGACCAAATGATGGCTCTATAGAGAGGAGGGCTCAGCAGGTATACACCTGGGCATGCACCACTAGACACACGGGACTCGTACCGGTGATCACGTCTTTGGTTCCCCACGTCAGATCACTGTACTTAGGAGCATTGATATCTGTTGAATAGCCAATATATTTTTAACTTAAAACATTCAAACTACATAAACTGCTATTGAGATGTGTGATTATTTTAATACACCACCACAGTAAATTCACTACCGGCCTGCCAGTTTTCTCCCCTCGTATCATTAGTACACATATCTAAGCTTAAATAAACTCAAGGCCATCCAGATTTCTCCAGGTCCAGTCATTAGCCACGTTCTTTATCCTCCACTGACCCATAGAGGGCAATTTGAGTCCATATTGACATATCATCCCACATTTTTAAAACTACTGCTATGGTTGACCAAGAGCAATCCATAGCATTACTATGTAACCTACATATAGCACTTATCATCTGATATAAGTTTTTCTAGGGTTTGGTTTTCCTTTAACACATTTTTTTGGGGGGGATGTACAGTGATGGATACGGTTGCTCTGCTGCTCTCTCTACCCCCGCCTCTCTCTTGAAGACAGAGTTTAGTTTGTCATTATGCACGGACTGCAATATTGCCAATTAGGATGAAAGAGTGCTGAGGTGGTTGGGTAGGGGCCAGTGGTGTGAGTAATGTGGCCCACCAGTCCAATATGTTGGGGGATAATAGGACACACTCCTGTGAGCCAGCGAGGCCATCTCCTATAACTAACCTGTGTCCATGATGTGCAGTGTGATTCACATTGGTGCGTCGCCATGGACACAGGGGTGCACACACTCACACACACACACAACTGATACAAATGGCCACGTTCCACAAGCGCAAGCTGATTAGGAGACCTTGCTGGGATGCTAGAGGGAGGGAGAGAGAGAGAGAGAGAGAGAGAGAGAGAGAGAGAGAGAGAGAGAGAGAGAGAGGGAGAGAGAGAGAGAGGATTGTGTCAAGGTCAGAGATGAGACCAAGTGAGCTCAATAACTTTTTCTCTCTCTCTTTCTCTCTCGCTTCTCTATAGAATAAGTCCAGGATACAAACACGGTTTTATTCAGCCGTGCCTCGACTGCTGCCAGTATAGGAAGTCCAGATGAAATCATGAATAGTATACTGATCTCTGACTCATGCTGTAAAAGTACATTTTAAACGTAGGCCACTAAACTGGAAGTGCACCCTGGCCCATCGTAACGTGTGACATGTCCTATTCTGGTACAATAAAGAAAGATGGGGGGAAAAAGTGAACATTACAGTAAGTTCGTATTTGGGTTATTTTACAGTATTTAAAGGTATAGTCAGCGATCTTAATCCAATACACTTTTTGTCAAATTCAGATCCGCATGGTCCACTAGCTGTCCATTCTGTGTGTGCGCTGAAAAAAATGCTGGTGCTAATCAGTGGCGGTTTTAGGCTGCAGCCCCCCCGGCTGCAGCCTCCCCAAATTCAATCTCACCCCCCCCCCCCAAACAAAGAGGACATTTTTACGATACCAATATTATTTTTGTACTCCAAAGAGAACCCGAGATATGTCCTAATTAATACAGAAGTAGAAGTCGGCCTAATTGGCCTACTTCCTGTTGCCAGCATGATTCTCTCACATACGTGATTTCTCTTTCCCTCACAGCCCCTCTGAGCCCCCCCAATGGTCTGATCCTAGAACGGCCCCTCCGAGCCCCCCCAAAGGTCTGGTCCTAGAACCGCCCCTCTGAGCCCCCCAATGGTCTGATCCTAGAACCACCCCTCTGAGCCCCCCCAAAGGTCTGGTCCTAGAACCGCCCCTCTGAGCCCCCCAAAGGTCTGGTCCTAGAACCGCCCCTCTGAGCCCCCCCAAAGGAGGGGTGGAGCCGTGGTCGGGTTCATACAGGAGTAATAATACCGCCGGGTCAGACCGTATGGGTCAGTCAGACCGTATGGGCCGGGTCAGAAGAGAACAGGTAAAGCTTTGCGGGCCCTGCCTTGCTCAGGGACCCCGGGTCAGACCGTATGGGCCGGGTCAGACCGCATGGTAGAGCCAGGCGAGGTTCTGGTTGTTATTCAGCAGCCTGGCACTGCTGTGTTTGGCAGCCCCCTCTTTCCCTCTCCGCCTCCTCTCTCTCCCCCTTCCACTCCCCTCCTCCTCCTCCTCCTCCTCAGTCCCAGTCCGGTTCGCCAGAGTCTGGAATGCACTCAGTCCCCACGATCCACATCCAGGACCTGGGGGACCCGGGTCCAGGGTGGGGGTCCCATGGCGGTCCAGGACGGGCTCTGGGAGAGGGGCGGTCCTCCAGCCACGACAGCCTCCTCCTCCTGGCCTCCTCCTCCTCCTCCTGCGGGGACTGGCTCTCCCCCCCAGGGGCCGACTGGACCAGCAGCACCGAGGACCTGGGCCGCCTCAGTGGTACGCTAAACACCTGGACCTGGTCTACAGCGACGTCCCTCCTAGCTACGTCTGAGCTACGTCCCTCCTAGCTACGTCTGAGCTACGTCCCTCCTAGCTACGTCTGAGCTACGTCCCTAGCTACGTCTGAGCTACGTCCCTAGCTACGTCTGAGCTACGTCCCTCCTAGCTACGTCTGAGCTACGTCCCTCCTAGCTCCGTCCCCCCTTGCTACGTCTGAGCTACATCCCTCCTTGCTACATCTGCGCTACGTCCCTCCTAGCTACGTCTGAGCTATGTCCCTCCTAGTTACATTTGAGCTACGTCCCTCCGTTCTACGTCTGAGCTACGTCCCTCCGTTCTACGTCTGAGCTACGTCCCTCCTAGTTACATCCATTCTAGCTACGTCTTAGCTACATCCTCCCTAGCTACGTCCCTCCTAGCTACGTCTGAGCTACATCCCTCCTAGCTACATTTGAGCTACGTCCCTCCGTTCTACGTCTGAGCTACGTCCCTCCTAGCTACGTCCGAGCTACGTCCCTCCTAGCTACGCCCGAGCTACGCTCCACGCTGGTGGTGTACCTGTGCTCCATCATGTGGTGCATTGTGGGAGTTGATGTGTACTATACTGTACTTACTGTGTGTTAACGTGTGTACTCTGCTGTGTACTGCTGTGTGTTGCCGTGGTGATGTCACCAGGTGGTGCGGGGGGCGGGGTTGCCAATGACAACAGCCTCCTGTCCCTGATGCATCGCTCGGAGCAGAAGACGACCACGCCCTGGCATCACTCCACCGGCCATCTCCTCGAGGGCGGAGACCAGCGCGCCGCAGGTGAGCTCACCTGTTCCCCATGTAGGAGCTATGTTAGCATGCTCTATGTAGGAGCTATGTTAGCATGCTCTATGTAGGAGCTATGTTAGCATGCTAGATGTAGGAGCTATGTTAGCATGCTCTATGTAGGAGCTATGTTAGCATGCTCTATGTAGGAGCTATGTTAGCATGCTCTATGTAGGAGCTATGTTAGCATGCTC
>JAOPJI010000113.1:1961590-1975540 GCA_027122695.1 Merluccius productus | reverse complement strand
TCTCTCTCTCTCTCTCTCTCTCTCTCTCTCTCTCTCTCTCTCTCTCTCTCTCTCTCTCTCTCTCTCCATCTCCCTCTGCGCTCTCACAGATACACAACGCACGTGTGTGTATGTGTGTGTGTGTGTGTGTATGTTCGTGCATGTAAGTACGTGTGCGTGTGTAAGCGCGGGAGAGAGCGAGGGGGGGAGAGAGAGAGAGATTACGCACAGCATGTACGTTTACGCAAAAGTAGAACACAAGGAAGGATAAAATACACCATTAGAATAAATAAAGCTTTGTTTCCTGATCGTCTTTGATCGTCTTTGCTCTCTAAACCTGCGGTCCTACCAAATTATTCACACCGTTACCTCGACGTTTATGTGTGGGAGTGCGCATGTGCCCACGGTGGACATCTAAGTGCATTTTAAAATGTTCCAAGTGGATTTTCAAATGAGTAAAAAAAGGACTTTATCTTCATATCGCTCGAGCTCGCGCACACCTGGAACACGATCGCAAATTATTCATCGTATGGGTGAAACACACAAAGTGCTTCAACTGAAAAGGTAACCAACCAACACACACACACACACACACAGCCGACAGACACGCACAGCTTGCTTTTAATTCACATTCCCTCTCATCAGAATCTATTTGCAGTGTTCGAGGCTGGGATGTGGTCTAGTGTGCCAGAGACCACATCTGCTGCCCCCTCGCCACTAATATTTAAATTCAGACTAATTCCGACTGCAGTTCATGTAAGCGAGCCAATGCCCCACAATGGCTCACGAGGGCTTTAGCTAGCGTGCTGCCATTTCTGCTGATCCTAATGGAGGAGGTTCAAGGTAGAGACTAGTCCAAGTCCGTCATTCTGTCTCCCATTTCTGGGAACACTTGTTCTATGTACATGTACTGGTCATTTATATTTCACTTTGTTTTTACCTTTTTCTAAAACTTTGTTATTTTTGTCTTTATTCTTATTAATTAGGCCTAATATGTTCATTTTCAATGTAATTTAATTGACAGTCTAGAGCCCAGTGCGGTGGATTCAGTCTGGATTCTCTTAATATGCTTATCTTCTGTTCTGATGAAATCACATTCACGTTTACTTTGATCAGTTTACCGTCTCTAAAGTAATTTGTGCAAAGTAGTCTTCTCTGATTGTCAGGTACACTAATACCATTCCATATTATTTAGGATAAAATAAGAAACATGACTTGATCACGATTATAACTCTCTTTTAAATGAGTTCAAAGAGTTTGCAGATAAATAAATGACACACCCCTCATCATCGTACAATGGAGTCATCCAAAATAACTTCTATTGTGGGCTGGACTTCCATCAGCTAATCAGAAACCGATAATAGATCCACTTGGAAACAATACATCTGAGAGGAGCTGAGAGAGCAGAGTCCCCAGGAAGCCAAGTTTGAACCCAATCAGGGGTGATGCTGGGATAAGAGCTCTCGTTAGCAGCAGGCCACTTCTACTCGTCTCATATTTGACACATTACTTAATCATTTGTATTGGCAGGCAGAGACATGCAAAGAACTACAAAGCCTTATCAAACCATATGATTAACCTTTGAGATCATTCTTTAATTCTCGGATGGCGAGAACTTAAGTGGGCAGCGTACTTCAAAATAAGTTGATTTTATTTACACTGGCCGAGACCAAAGAAATCCTTTTCAGACTAACTTGTTTTATACTCTGGCCACTGAACTTTCCATTAGTTAAGACCAGTGGGGTCTCCACGGATTGTGAATTCATTTTGTTCTTACAACCTCTGCAAATGTATTTTCCGCATGAAGTATGCTGACCGCTTAACCCCGGTTGCCCTTAATTGCCCCTCCATTACGCCACCCCAAACAAACAATAATTCCAAACGCTGTTTTCTCTTATAAGTATAAGAAGTATAGATTCGCTAGTTCGTCCGTGTCTAAGCAAGTCAATTGCCGAGTCCGGTAAAGGAACAAAAACCTTGAGATAAATAAACACGTACGTTCATAAGTAATAGCTGTCCCTATTATGGCGGATTCTAGGTCATTCAGACCCAGACGTGGTTCGAGTTGGATGGCAAGCTAGCACACGCTAGGTATAGACCCACTTCACACACACACACACACACACACACACACACACACACACATGCACATCGATGTCTTAGCATTTAAGTGTGAATCAAGTGTGGATAATGGAAGAGGGCAAGAGCCTGAACCCTCTTCCTAGGAGGAAGTACCCGCTTTGACCCTGATAAAGAATAATCTATTTTAGGACACACAGTATTTAATTTGATTAAGGCGCGATCATGGGAAGACATTGAAGCATTAACCAAGCGTCTCCATGGAGACGATGGGTGGACATGATTCTTATCGGGAAACGTTCACATCGTGGGCAGCAACAAAAAAAGGAAACAAAAGGTGAGGGGAGTGACCATCGTGGAGAGTTAAGGATTGGCCGTGGCAAGGTCAAGCTAATTTGCAATACACTATGTTGGGAAGTGGACATGTCTGCAAGGACGCAAGACAGCTAAAGGAATCCACACAAGAAGTGAGGAGACTGGCGTGGCCTCAGTACCAGACTTAGCACCTTTCAATTGGAGAGAGGAAGGGAGCCATTTCTAGGTGCAGAGAGTAGAGACTTTATACAAAGGCTTATTTAATGAACTATATATTATAGAAGCATATATATTGTATGTGGTGTATAGTTCATATATTCCACCACGACAGACCCCAAGGGGTTAATACAGTGTAGCCCAAGGACTATGTCTGGTCTATTTTCTTCTCTATGTCTTATAGTACATGAATTCTGACAGCTTGGTTGCACTACTGCCACCCATACCACCACCACCACCGCCACCGCCATCTTTTTCAGTTTCACCATTTTGATTGATTCTCTTGTGGCATTTTCTTCACTCTATTGAGCACAACAAAAATTTTTTGGTGGGGTTTTCATACGGTCAGTTTGTTGTGTTTTCTTTCCTCTGTATCGAAACGGATCATGGGGAAGCATTGCTAAGTGTAAAAGATAAGGATTACAAAAACACTTCACCTTAATGCACCTTTCTTCGCTTGCCACACACCCAGCTAGATTTCCGACGTGAGTATGCATGAACCTGCATGCTTTATTATTTTTTCTTCCAGTTTGACCTTTGAGTAATACTGCTGTGCGCCCCCCCCCGACCCCGTGTTGCATTTTCTATCATTAATAGTCGCTCGCATCTCAGACAGCCAGACTCTCTGGTGTCGGCTCCGCACAATGGAGGCAACAATAAAGCAGCTTTCTCTGGTCTTCAGTCAGCGTCAGGTTTCCCCCCCTAATGACTGTTCAGCTCAGTCAGCTCAGCAGCTACTCCCCAATCATCCATCCGCTCAGGTGTTTTTCTTACATAAGGATTGTGGTGTGATTAAGTGACTACTGGAATGCGGCACCACTTCCGTTAGGAAGATTATAACTAATGTGAGATACTAGATGATAATATAAAGATTAATTAACATAGCCAATTTGATCTATCTGAAGTCGATGTTCTTGTCCAAAATCAGTGATTGTACGATCCATCAACCACAAGCATGACTTCCTCCTGCGCTTACCATGAATAAATGATGAAATAAACACAAACAAAACAACAAAAACCTAAACTAAACACACAAAACTTGATTGACCGTACTAAACCCTAACCAGGTTAATTTGTGACATTGACTAATGTCGAGATGTAAATCAGCCTTGATTTTTGTTCAACCACCCCCCCTTTCGCGGTGTACACAGGTTCCCAAAGTGGGCAGTTGGGGAGCTATTGACATCAATTCTATTTCAAACAAGTGTTTAGCAGCTCCCATAGCTGTAACTTCATTTTGTCCAACACAAGTTAACACGTACGAACTGCCAACTCCAGTTGTGCTCACCAACGACACTAAACGCAAATAAAATATTTACTTCTTTTGAAGTATTCTGCCCACTTTAGTTCTCTTTAGTTTTCTCCATCTCTCCGATATGGAATGGAAAGAAGCGTAGTTTCATCAGAAGTTGGCGGTGTAGGCTACATTATGCATGGCTGTAGCAAATAGTAGAAGAAGTAGAGATTGTGAACTGGAAACAAAACCAGCATTTTGGTCTCCTCATTGGTCCACACGTACCTGTTGTTGCTACCAGTCATGTTTTCATGCATTATGGGAATAAAAACACTTGACTTCAAGTGAGTGTAAAACTTGTTGGTGAAATTGAGGATATTTTTCGGATTTTGCCATTTCCATCAACCTTTTCTAATGTGATACTTCAAAATGCACATAAAAATCGTTGATGGAAACACGGCTAGTGAGACAATGGATGTAGGGGAGACCAGGGATGGTTGTGACACAGAATAGTTGTAACACTTTCAATTCCTCCAATCAGGAACAAGCTACAAATCACCTGATTCACTATGCTCCTGCTCAGTTTAGTCCTAATTCCTCATGTGAGGAGGTAGCGCCCTGTGGCAGACAGGCTCATTTATAAGGAAAAAACTAATTTTGAGGTAAGAAAGTAATTTTTTACTTTATTTATTTTTGTGATAGCATTGCCTGAATTGTTCAATCTTGAATCATGTTTATTATGTGTCTATCTAGATATATTTCATGCAAGTTGTTAGTGCTAATGCTAATGTTAGCTATAAGCTAAGCTGGTTCATGGCTAAAAGAGTCTTGGTTAGTTGTAACAACATGTGAGAAAATGTTACAACTTACCAAGCAAAAACTATTTTGTATTTATTTTCTTTGGGCCTTGGAAAAGAAAAAAAAGGTCTCTAGGTCTTGGAAAAGAAAGAGTGACAGGGGATGCCTCTCAACATTTTGAAGAGAGCATCAAATGATGTAAAAGAGTTGGGAAAGTCCATCAGATCTGTAGCAAAATTGTATGCCAAGTCACACTATACAGATTCTGTAAAGAGAGGAAGAAGCTAGAGAGAGGAAGGGATCAAGTGAACTTCCATGTGTAGGCTACCAATTGGTAAAGGATAAGTCAGGGAAGGTTAGCACTTTATGGTGACAATGTAAAATATAAAATATATATAAAATAGACAGAAGGAAAATATGAAACATGTTTTATGTGATTAAAATTACAGGTGAGAGAACTTGCATATTAGCTTGCAGTGAAATATGAAAGCAAACGTCCAAGGTCATGGGATGGATCTTCAAGGCTGGACCAGAGTGGTTTTCAGCCTACATGAAAAGACACTCAACTCTGTCCATTAGAAGTGCCGAGGCCACAAGCCTGGCATGGGCCACCAGTTTCAATAAAAACAACGTGGAAAGGTTTTTCAGAAAAGTGGACAAAGTGATAAGGAGGCATAACTTAACTGCAACATTTGTAATGTTGATGAGACCGGCATAACAACGGTGCAAACCCCAGACAGAGATTGATTGCAAAACGTGGCATGAAACAGGTTGGGGTGATGACATCAGGAGAAAGGGGTTCACATGTGCAGTCAATGCCATTGGCAACACAATTCCTCCAATGTTCCCAAACATACATTACAAAGACCGCTTTGTACGAGATGGGCCAATAGGAAGTATTGGAAGTGGAAATAAATCAGGATGGATGCAGGAGGCGCATTTATTTTCCTTTCTTTCTTAAGCATTCTGCAAACCACACCAAGGTCAGCCCTGAGAAAAAACGTTGTACTTCTGCTGGATAACCAGAGCTCAAAAAAGTTTAATTATTTGAAGTACATGAAAGTAAATAGAAACCGATTGTACCTGACAGGTGTGCCGCCTTTTTGGCTACTAACGATCTGATGGCAGAGGCATATGAGCACAGCTGCCTCTATGAGAAGAATAACAAAATAAAACACGGGCTTGTATAACCTACAGTACGTCATATCTCAACATGCAACTAATGAACCAGTTCACTAGTTATAGGCTTACATGCAAACTATAAAAGTGCATAGGCTTTTCAAAACATAGGGTTAGGCTAACACTCACCCAACCAATGTTCTTTCTAGATTAGCCGACTCTTTTACTCCAAAGTGTAAACGCAGGAGAAGTTTTTCAAAACGTGTGTCGGACAGTCGGTTCCTGTTGGAGGGGAAGGACGAGACTTCCAAGGCTAAAACGCGTCTCCGCAGGCACGCTGGATGGTGTTGGAGTATTGACTCGAGGAAAGATTTTCTTGATCATGGGGAATTTGTTCAATACATCCATCTCGAGACCTGACTTGAGATACTCTGCGATTTCATTGTCCGCTGAGACCAGCAGCGGCCGTCTCGCTAGACATGTGCAGGATTTTAACAGTAACAGATTGCCCATTTGAAAATGCAATGCAATACGTTACATTACTGATTACGGGTTACATTACTTGTTACAACAAAAAAGTAATCTGAGTTCAGGTTACCCCCAACACACTCCTCATTACCTTAACTGAAATTGAACTGATATAAAACGGGCATTATAATAACACATGTTTTGATTAGGTTAAATTATCTGCAAACTAAATCATTGAATTGTTTGTTTACACATGTTTACACATGTGATAAATATCAAACCTTGAATAAAGTAAGTAAATCAAAGTAAATAAAGGGCAAATACATATTATATGAAACAACAAAAGATGTGTGAGCATATGGATGAACACAATAAAAAGCCCTTCAACTCAAACCATAAACATGCATTCACCATTTAACAGGCGGTACACATCCTGTCCTTTGTGTAACTGTGTGTCGCCCACCCAAAACCCAATGTCATCTTCCTTGCTGAATTCGCCAGGTTTTTATCCTCAGGTGTGTTAAACTTTGACAACATTTTAATCGCTGGTGATTTCAATTTTCATGTCGACGTTCAATCCAATGCCAGTGCCGCTGAATTTCTTGAAACTATGGACTCTTAACATTACTCAGCATGTTGCCAGGCCAACACACAACCGTGACCACACCTTGGCTATGCTCGGTCTGAGCATTGCCTCTCTGGATGCCGAGGATTTGGGTGTCTCAGACCATCAGTGTATCAGGTTCTCCACCTGCTTTCACACCGTCCCCAATTCTCAATTACCTGTTCGTCACTCCCACTCTATAAATACATCTACTGCAAGGAAGTTCTCAGATGCCAACAGAGCCTCTCCTATATTCGGCAGTTTTAAGGCCCAACTCCTTCAGCTGAACACAGACCAATTGATCACAAAGTTGATTTCAATCTGTGGAGACATCTTGGACATCTTGGCTCCTCTGAAAGTCAGAAAATCTAGAGCCAATACTCAGCCATGGCTGAATATCGACACCCGTGCTCTTAGGCAACTGTGCCAAAAGGCAGAACATAAAAAGGAAACAACACAGGCTTCAGGTTTCATTTGACATACTGAAAGGCTGTCTGGCAAATCTAGCTAGCTGTCAAAGAGTCAAATATTTTGGCGCTATCGTCTTCAGAAATTCCCACAGTCCCAAAGGCCTGTTCCACGCAATAAATTCAGTACTCAACTCTGTTGCTGCTACCTGTCCTGTGCCGACCACAGCCATTTGTGAGGAATTTTTAAAAAGTTTTTACTTAAAAAATGCATCACATTCCAATATTTCAACACCCTCCTACGATCCCTCTCTGCCTTCCTTAATGACTTTCAGTCTGTGTCTCTGTCCCAGACTTATGACACAATCTCTCATACAAAGTCCACCACCTGCTCCCTGGACGTTGTTCCTACACATCTTTTAAAGGAAGCATTGGACACCACAGGGTCCACAATGTTCCTTATATTTAATAGAAGTCTTGCAAATGGAACCATCCTGTTTCAAACATGCAATAGTCCAACCTCGTATTTCAAAACCTAACATGACAAGTCAGTACTTAACAACTTTCATCCCATTTCCAAGCTCCCATTCCTGTCCAAAGTGCTGGAGAACATTTTTTACACACAGCTTCTCATAGTAACTAATAACATCATGGAGAAACTCCAATCCGGCTTCAGGGCTCATCACAGCACGCAATCTGATGTTCCTAAAGTCTCGAATGACCTATCGCTGTCCCTAGACTGTGGTAAATGTGCCATTTTAATTATTTTAGACCATGTGTGGCTTTTGATACGGTTGATCATTGTATTTTATTAAACCGTCTTAAGGACCAGGTTGGCATCCACGGCAATTCCCTTAAGTGGTTTGCCTCCTATTTAACTGACAGGAGTTTCACTGTTAACATTGGCAGCCTCACTTTCCCTACTGCCCCCATCACTTGTGGAGGACCCTAGGGGTCCATATTAGGCCCCATTCTATTTGTGCTATATATGCTCCCTTTAGGGTTCATCTTCCACAAGCACAATGTCTCCTTTCGCTGCTACGCCGATGACACAAATATATCTCCCTTTGAAATGGCAAGATTGTTTTTGGTCCCAGCTCTACTGGGAGTGTAGCTTCCCAGTTAGGACCATTGTCATCAAACCTTCATGCCCAGGCCAGGAATGTTGGTGTCATCTTTGACTTGAAGTTTGAAAAACAGATTAGCTCTGTGGTGAAAGGCTGCTTTTTTAAGTTAAGGAACATTGCCAAACTTAAGCCCATCCTTTCTGTCAATGATATGAAGACCGCTGCCACTGCATTCATCTCCTCAAGGCTAGATGACTGCAACTCACTGTAACCTGGTGTTGGCCAGTCCTCTTTGTTTCATCTGCAGCAAGACCTCTGACTGGTACGAGGAAACGTGAACGCATTACACCGCAACTACCATCCCTGCATTGACTACCTGTCAATTACAGGATTGATTTTAAGGTTATTTTATTTGTCTTTGAAGCCATACATGGGCTAGCATCCCTATGCATTCAGAACTTCTCTGCCCCGACTCTAGACCTCTTAGATCCTCAGAACAATTGTGTTTAACTGTTCCACGATCGAGGCTAGTGGGGAAGGGAGATCGTGCCTTTGTGGTCGCAGCTCCAAAGCTTTGGTATAGCCTTCTGCTTTCAATCAATTGTTCCCCCTCCATTGACACTTATAAATCAAAACTCAAGACTTACATGTTTTCAATGGCCTTTGGTTGCTCTTAGTGGTTTTGTATTTAGTATTTTATACATTTATGCACGTATATCGTCTTGTATTTATTGCCATGTATTGTTGACATTATGCCATTTTACGGCCCCTATAGTTTTTCAAATAGAATTAAAAGAAACATTTCATGCGGGTTCGGCGCGTGACTTTATATTTGTATGTACAGTATAATTGTATGTGGGAGAGTGTGCATCTCAGGAATGCATGGAAGAGGGGCCTAGAGGATTACCCTGTCACACATGGTGTAGGGTTGAACTCATCAGGTGGTAAAAAATGTCTTACTGGTTAATTAACCAATTAGTTTGGGTCCATTTGGTCAGTGTAGTGAACAAAGTTCATCTTGGAGATGGAAGGATGTGGTGAGGATATACTGATCAGTGAATGGCCCTGGACTCAGTGTGTAATCCAAAGCAGTGCAGCCTGGTACGGCTACAGAATCTAAATAAATAAAAATGATGTGTGTGTGCGTGTGTGTATGTGTGTGTAGGTATAGGTGTGTAAGTGTGTGTGTGTAGGTATAGATTGTGTAAGTGTGTGTGTGCGCGTAGATATAGGTGTGTAAGTATGTGTGTGCACGTAGGTATAGGTGTGTAGGTATAGGTGTTTAAGTGTGTGTGTGTGTGTGTGTGTGTGTGTGTGTGTGTGTGTGTGTGTGTGTGCAGGTGTCATGCTGGGAAAACTGAACCTGGCAGCAGGGAAGGTCGATTTCGAGGCTGGGCGAGACGCAGAGCAAGAAGCGCTAGTTGGAACATAGGAGCGTAGAAAACTTTGTACCCTCTTTCCTCCATTCCTCTCTCAGTGAACGTTTCCCATGGATTCTGTCTGAAGGACGAACAACAAGCGGTACATTTGAGCCTATACTGTTTATTAGTGGACCAGCGGGCGGCCGCATGCGCTCTTCTTTTTTCGCTGACCGGCGGTATTATCCTGCATTTATGATTTATTTCAACTGGCATCAAAAGCAGCTTCCCGACTGAGATCTTTGGCCCTCCCAGGAGGTCCAATTCAAGCAGAGCAGCTCACATTTAGATGTGATGACATGTGTTACATAAACATGCTGAGACTCTTCACGTTTCAAAAACAGAGGAAGTTGAAGCACACAGACATACCACACACACACACACACACACACACATGCACCCGCACACACACACACACACACAAACATTTAATTTAATTTATTACATTTTGTATGTTGTGTGTTTATGTGTGTAGGTGTGTGTGTTTTGGCTAACTCTAGGCTAACACTCTCTCAGATGGCTATGTAGTTAATTTTCCGGAGCCAGAGATTGTAGTTTTTCTTGCAAAGTGGGCTTGAGTTGTCATGACTACTTTTCACAAGCCAAAGCAATTTATTCATACCTTTAGGCGCAGCCTAGGGTGTGAGGTGGCAAACAACTCTCTCCATCACCTGTTCTCCATGTTGTGTCACACCATGCTACAGCCGAGCAATAACAGGCATTATCACGCACCACAATCATAATCTGCACAATCCGTCCCTGAAGGGAAAGGAAAGGTCAGGACAGACTGCACATTCAAGAGAGAATTTGGCTTAATTTCCAGTTTCATTTTCCGACGTTGGGACTTTTGTTGATGGCGTGGACAAACGTTTTCCTTTTCTCTGCATTTTCTACGTTTCGGTGCTATCGAATAATTTGGATTACGTCATCGTCAGATCGGCTGTTGGGTTCCTACCTTTCTACTACTACTACTACTCCCTAAACATTTTTTTGTGGGTTATTCCTTTCCTTGAGTTATTCCTATGGTGTTGATATCAATCCCTGTATGTGTGATTTACATCTGATTAGCATTCAGAAAGTTAGAAGCAACTCAAATAAATTCTGGAATCAGAGAACAATATATGTGAATGGGCTTTCGACTCTCCATACCTCACTTTGCAGCGCAAGCCTTCCTGAAGCTCCATTCATATCTATGATATTGTTTACCCGGCACACCAAAGGAAGACAAAGAAACAAAAAGCGTCTGAAGCATATGCAGACAAACAGGCGACACATTTTTGCAAGTAGTAACCTCACAGCGACTTTCAATTCCACACTTATAAGCATACAGTATAAGCTGCTGTTTCAGCCTGGCTACATGCAACACATTTCCTCCTTTGTTCGCTTGTGTTTTGAAGTCTTTGCATTGTGTTCCACTGCTAACGGACCATATGGGCTTTTTAATGGGATATGTCTGTCTGTCTCTCTGTCTAGCTCTCTGTCTATATATATTTGTCTCCCTTCCTTTCTTTCTTTCTGTCTGTCTGTGTTTGTCTGCCATCATCTGTGTTCACTGACTCTGTGCCCTGCATCTGTATTCACCCCCACAGCCTGGTTGGATGAGAGGAGCCGAGCAGATGTCTGGGGCCGGGAGAAGCCTCTCTGGTCTAGCGACCCGGGCAGACAGAATGAAGGGAGCGGAGGAGAGGGGTGCTTGGGGAGCAGATTTGCAGCCCGGGGTGTCTTGAGTCTGCACGTATGAAATGTTGGCCTATACAATTCTCACAGGGATTTGTGTTGGGGTACTTTACATTGCAGTGTCCTACATTACATTACACTAATAAACAATGTATATATAATAAACAACCTGTAACAGCGTGTACGTAATAATATATGTAATAACCTTATGGAAGTGTGAAATTAGCTTTTTTTGCCTATTCCTAACCACTATCCTATCCTACATGCTGTTCCATAACATGATTACATATTGAGTACATGCTGTTACATGTTGGTAAATTGTTTCATACACAGTACTTACTGGTACGCTAACTACGCTAACAGGACACTGCAATGTAAAGTGTAACCGTTTTCTGTTGTTGCTTGTTTTGGCTTTTAAAGCATTTAACATTTCAACGTGTACATGTATTCCATTATCATCAAGTGTGGCTACAGAGACCTTTTCAGGAATGTGCATGCATCATGTATGGCATGTTGCATCGCTGATAGGACCGGGGCTTTATGTCTCTGTTGACGGGTAAATGCATAGCAGCAGCGTGGGACGCTCAGTGTGGAGGGTGGGGGTCGGGAGTGAATGAAGGCAGATGTGCATGTAGACAGCAGCGGGCCTCTCGTCTCCCGGTGGTGCAGCGTAGGTGGAGGGAAGCTAAAGAGGAAATGGGAGATGGGTAAATACAAGGTGGTGGCGGCGGGGGGGGGGGACTAAGTGATGCACAGATGGATGGATCGATGGATAATGGATTGGTACATGGATGGCAGATAGGAGATGATGGATGGATGGATAGATAGATGGATTGGGTGCTGAATTGATGGACGGCAGCTGGATAGATAAGTGATGAAATATTAGATGGATCAATAAAAGATGACGAGAGAACGAGAGAGAGAGAGAGAAATAGGTAGATTAATACATAGCTACTTAGATAGAGAAATATAGATAGAGAAATAAATAAATAGATAGAAAGATAGATGAATAGAGCGAGAGATAGATGGATAGATAGACACACATAAGCCCGGGTCTGAAGTGTTTAGTTAAGTGTGTTTAGTTGTGTCCATAGCTTCTAATATGGTGAATAAAGAATACAATAAAACAATGAAAAGGGGACAATGAATATGCCGCTCACTGTCCTGTATATATTTACCTTCTCACAGCCTCTTACTCTTTGTTCCTGTACCGTCTAAAATAAAATGACACTGAGAGCTGTTGTGCTCATTCATTCGAGGCCCTTTTGTTAGAAAATGAAGAGCGGCGGCGACAAGAAAAGGCTGTCTGGGACCAGACAGCGTGTTTATGAGAGGGGACGCGGGAAGAAAACAGAGAAATAAACACCAAAGGATGTCCAGATGGCAGCCGCGGACGAGGGAAAACGCGTTGGGCGGTACGTGGTGGTGGGTTGGAGGAGGGGAGGGTGTAGGTGCACAGGGTTAGAGGAGGAGAGGAGGGTCTAGCTGTACAGGGTTAGAGGAGGAGAGGAGGGTCTAGCTGTACAGGGTTAGAGGAGGAGAGGAGGGTCTAGCTGTACAGGGCTAGGTTTTCTCTACTCCTGAACTCCTTCCATCTGGTCTTCAGAAGATGACTCTGGTCCTCCCAGTCTCGGTCCTCCCAGTCTGTACAGTGGAGTAATCCTGCAATGTTTTAGTGTTGTGTGTCTGACGTGAAGTATTGTCTGTGACTGGGCTGAACTACTTAACAATTTAAACTTGAATCATTTATACATTTAAATTTCAGAATAAAAACCTTTTTAAATAAATCTGTAGCGGGTTTGACTATATTTAAGCTTGGGGTGCTGCCAGTCAGAGTCAAGTCTGACAAAGTAAAATAAAGCAGAACAGAAATAGTTTAGTTAACCCACACAAAATAATAACCAGGCAGATCAAACACAGCAATAAATCACACAAGCAATCAAACAAACCAGCAATGCGATTTTCCAAAATATATATTTTCACAATTATTATCCACAGTTCAAAAAAAGAAAAAGAAGGGATGCAGCGTGAGTCTGTTAATCCCAGTTCAGTCCATTCCGGAAGAATCCGTTCCGGTCTTCCACCGTACCACAGTTCAGTCCAGTACATGCGGCACTACAAAACAACTCAAAACTCCGCTCCGGGTTTTACCGCGGACTCTCACACCAAATAAGGGCGTGTTCACACCTGGCGTTTTTTTTTTTTTTTTTCGGCGCTTTTTTCTCCCGCACCGAGCGTTAAAAAAAAGTTGAAAAAAGTTCAACTGTCAGCTGACCAATCACAGTTCGAGATCGCGCATCATCGAAACGAAGCTCCTGGACTATGATGGTGGGCTCCTTGCTGCTGCCTTCCTGAGTGATATCTGCACCCACAAACGTGCAGGTACATGATTCTCCTCGTCGTCGTCAGGTAGGGCCAATGCAAGTGCCAGTCGCCTGTTTCTAGCCATGTTGTAACAACGATGTAAGGGTAGCCTGGATACGTAGTTGGCGAGTAAAGGGCGGGTTATACTTCCTAGGAGTGTGGACGCAGTGAGCTTGTCGCAGGTATGACGCAGTTAATTTCAATT
>JAOPJI010000113.1:1917607-1928179 GCA_027122695.1 Merluccius productus | reverse complement strand
ACACACACACACACACACACACACACACACACACACACACACACACACACACACACACACACACACACACACTCCAGCCAGACAACTATCTCTGAGACCCACAGGCCAACACACGGAGTGAGAGGTTTGCAATGTAAAATTTGTATTTTTAAATTATCATCAGTCATGGAAAATTTATTTAATCATAAAAAATGTCACTATATATAAGTATATATAAGTAAGTATATATAATATTAAACATAACCTTTTCTAAATATATGTAAATATTATTTCTATATATTTTTTTATATATAAAATAGGTATAATTATTATTAATATATAACTTACTACAGTATATATAATGTTATAATGGCATACTAAAATTATATTATGTAAAAAATATAATTAACTATAATATATAAAATATATATATTTTTTTTTATGTAAAAAAAACATAAAACAAATCTCTGAAGAACACGTGGAAATGAACCCTGGATGACTTTGACGGTTGCATTATTTTCTTCCCGGTCCTAATCTTCGGTTTGCCCTCGTTTTCCCCGGCGAGTCGCGCCGCAACATCTGCTTTCTGCTGGGGAGCGCGGGGTCGCCAGCCGCTCCCTTCATTTCTCTAATGGCCAGCGTCTGCCTCACTGCCAAGGCAACAGTCAGTTGTTGCCATGGCAGTGCCAGTAGCCACGAGTTCGCACCCCCCCCCCCACACACACACACACACACACACACACACACACACACTCTGGTTGACACCTAGCTCTGTGACCCACGGAACTAACTTTGACACAGGGCACCCAATGGCACAGACACACACACACACATCCACACGCACATGCACACACACACACACACACGCACACACAAATAAATCCTGTATACACACGCACGCACACACAGTTTTTTGATTGTTATCATTTGTTATGTTGCACAGTTGAGGACGCCCGGTATTCACGCATTTCATGGCCATTTCCACTCGTTATCTAGTGTGCAGATGATGAATACACACGGACCTATAGTGTATACAGAGCATATCTATACATACATGACATGTCACACACACACAGCACTGCCAAAGCGAGCATGATACAGGAGGCAAGTGGTGTGTCTGTGTGCGTGTGCATGTGTGTGTACCGAGGTTAAGTGAGCAAAACGTTGATGAGCTGTATATTACGTTCAGCTGCGGCTCACAGCTGAGTCTCATTTCCACTAAATGAGACTCAGTCCGTCTCTAACCACATGACTGCATGTGAAGAAGCTGTTGTGTCTTTGCACTCCCTTACTTCCTGTGAAATCATCTGCCCTCTAATCTATTCCTGCCTGCTTCCCTTTCGATAAAATAGTAATTCTAATCATAAGTTATAACACATGCATCCTACAGATGCACATGGTGAAATCGTATGTTCTTCTTAAAACCTGTCTTTGCATTAATTATCATCATTTGATGATGATTTTTAATTTTGGGGGGCAATTAACTTGAAGGCTGCTCCGTTATCTCGACGCTATCTTGATACTGCAATCCCAACTTAGGAAGACTACACATACTTAACACTATGAGGAACACAGACCACACGTCAACAGGCTTCTGATTGTCTGAACAGCCATCTTTCTTTCCTATTTATGGGCGGAGCTAATTCTGGCTGGACACTATAGTCAATGCACCGCCTACCAACTGACAGCTAACGAGGGCCGATTAGACGCACACACACTTGACGGCGGTCAATTGAAGACCTTCAATCTCACACACACGCATCTCTGCAAAGTGAACCCCCCACCCCCCCCCCAGCCTCACCTGCTTTGGTTCTGCTCTGTATTGTATGTCACCTACACCATGGGTGGAGATATCTGATGTACCCCATGGGGGGCGGGGGGGGGGAAATTCTGCTGTATGTGACATCTGTATGTCAGCTTTAGATCCTACAGCAGGGAGAACCCTGAAGAGTGGAACCATACTGCAAACTAAAGTGCATTACCATTTCATTTGTGACATTGTGTGACAATCTATGACATTGATTTCTAATCTACGACATTGATTTCTAATCTACGACATTGATTTCGAGTGATTTCTGACAGAAATGTATTTATTGGAGGATTGTTTTATTTATTTTTCTATTTTGTGCACTTCACTAATGTGGTTATCACGCATTTGGTTATCTTGTGCAGTTACTAATAATTATTAAGCCTAAATATATTTATTTATTAATCCATTTTTTATTTAGATTTATAATTAATATTATGTTCTTTGTTCGTTTCCCATTATGTTACCTGGGTTACACAATGTTTATTTTTTTTACAATTATTATTTTTAGAAAGGTACATTGACAAATACACAAATATAGTGATTAAATGGAGCATTTCCTATATATAAGTACGTACAAATACAACATAACACAAACATTGACCAAATATTGTGATTTTAACAACATATATATATATATATATATACACAGAGAAGGTCCATGTATTGACTCAGGTTCAGTGTCCCGTGTGTAAGGAGTCGCGGTGCCAACTCTTATGTAAGTGCGTAGTTCACCACTTCATGAATCACTTTGGACACAGAACCGCAAAATCTGAAAAAGGTTGCAACGTTTTTTTTTTCACTCGTCTTCGCTGCCGCTCCTGGAGAGGAAGAAATCGCCATCAATTATTAGAGAGAAGGATCTGCAACCGCTCTGACCCGGCGCTCCGGTGCTACGGGGGGGTCTCGTACGTAATGAATCATTCCTGGGACATAATGAATCATGTTCAAGACAACGCACACAAAGAATTAAATAATAGGACTCCAATGGCCAGATTATCATATATTGTCATATATATATTACACACACACACACACAGGCATACATACACACATACGCTGACAGATACACGCACACACACACACGCACACCCTGATACCCAGAAACACACACACACACACACACACACACACATTTAAATATTATATACATGTATTTATTTACTGCTGGCTCAGGTATTCCCTGAGCCCGTGACGTCCTCGGTTTGGGAGACGTCAGTAAACAAGACAGCGCTCCGGCGGTCCGGCTCGTCGCCTCTGATAGGCCGACGCTCAATTAATATGCGCTCCGCCAAACGGCGAGGGGAGGCACCGCGAGCAGTCTGTCACCTGAACAGCCTGTCCTCTGCAGCGCTGCAGGAGCTCTGGGTCTGCCACATCCCTCATCCTTTATTATTCTTCTGCTCCAGGAATATTTTTCATTCACGTCCCCCGGGGCGATAATAAAATACTGAGGAAATAAAAAATAAAAAAAAGGGGGTGAACCAATAAAAGGAAGGAAAAAAACAGTCACTACTGCATGTAGTGAAGCCACCGGAGCCTTTGAAGGCCCCTGCATGCCGGCCCTCTGACTGGTCCCTGCTCTCGGGGGCCGCTGCTGACACAGAGGAGAGAGAGAGAGAGAGAGAGAGAGAGAGAGAGAGAGAGAGAGAGAGAGAGAAGAATAGGAAGCAGTGTGTCTTTGTTGTGCTGAGTGGAGATGCGGAGTGTATCTGGCATCTGAATCAAATAGCATATTGTGTGTGTGTGTGTGTGTGTGTGTGTGTGTGTGTGTGTGTGTGTGTGTGTGTGTGTGTGTGTGTGTGTGTGTGTATCATCATTACAGGCCAAAGGTGATCGCTTATAATGAAGGAAAAGAGTATAAAAGTAGAAAGTCCCGCTTGTTACAGCAGCGCAGCCCCCAGAAGTAGCATACCGTATGTATTTGTATTTGTTGTTTTACATTTCAAAGCCGCAGGCAATGAAAACCGTGCGTACACACGTGCACATTACCACCTGGCCCTGCCCCCCCCCCCACACACACAGCCGACCCCCCGATCTGCAAACCATTCAGATATGCACACCGTTCATTCGTTGCTCAGGAACACGACGGAGGAGGAGAGCTCCAGAGACCGGCTCAGTCGGTGTTTGGTAGCAGGACTCCCCGTCACCACCGTCGGTACCGGAGCTCGGTACCGTGTGAGTCACTGGGGTATTGTCTTCTGAATAAAAGTTTGGTATTGAGCATACTTCTTTTCCCCCTCCCTTTTGGGGGAGTATGTATAGACAAAGGAGCCCACATTTCCCTGAAGCTTTTGTAACACCTTTTTTTCTACGATCATTTAAGTTAATGAAACCGAGGAAAATAGGGGGCCTTGATCCACCCAGGAATGTGGATTTCTTTTTTTCTTATTAACGAAAATCACTTGATTTGGCATTAGCTAATGCGCTACCCTCCAGCTCTCGCTAATGGCTTTCTTCTTATTCAGATGAGCCGAATGTGTGGAGGTCTTTAGCTGCTCGGTAGGAAGCCTGGAGTGCCAGCTGAGAGTGGATGTGACTGCATGATAATGGAAAATCTAATGCAATGACAGCTGAGGTTTGTGCTATGCAAAAGGTCATGGCCCGGGCAAATTCATAATCAGCTCCAAATGTCAGGAAGCTAACCTTGGGTCCAAATAAGGGGATTTTCCTGGCGTTAGCAGGCTGACCACGTTGACATTGGTGAGACGATGTCCCCGGCCGGCTGCAAACTGGAGGGGTGGAGGCGGCGGAGGACAGGTCTGGCGTGCAAACAAGTCGGATCAACTTACTTTAAATCTGCTAATGAGTCTCACTGAGAACGCTATCGGCCGTTTCGTGGTTAGGAGGTTTACTTTAAGTGGAGCCATTGAGAGGTCGGTAGAAAATGTAAGCATAGCGGCGCTGGTCGTATAGCAGAAGGATGGGATTTCGGATCTTATCATTTTGGCTCCTGTATTATTCCATGCATATTGCTTATGCGGGTTATAAGGTGAGAAAGTAGACCGGGCTCACAATTTTTTAGGCCTGGACCTCAACTTGTCAAACAAAGCTTACAGGACGGTCGGCGAGGGTTATGAACTCTGAATGCCCCCCCCCCCAAAATGAATGCCCCCCCAAAAAAATCTGTCTGGAAACTCACTTTAAAGTCTTCATTTGCACACACATTTGACCTCTAGCCTCGAAAAATGCATGTACAGTATAAATCATCATTTAAAAAAACTAAAAAAATCTTGGTTTTTTTTGCCAGTGGCGTAATGACATTCATACTAAAACAGTATCTCGACTCTCCAAACCCCCCCGATGTGTGAATGAGGGAAAACAATCCCGAATCAGACACTGTCAGGCCACTGTAAACTGTATAGCCATCGCACTCCAAGCCTCGTCCGTTCCCCCCCCCCCCCACCGGCTTCCCAGACTCCAACATGGATGTCATTTCCCCAACATCAACCTTAATGGAGTGTTTACATATCCACTCATGCAAGCGGTATCCTTGGCAGCCCAGGCGATGGACACGAACGGCGTGTGCATGTGCGCCGTATGCTACGCACATGTGATGAGAACATGGGCGTGTGATGCTGATGTGCGGCGGGGAACCGGCCCCGGGTCTTAGTTTGGCGCCGTGGCGTGGCGTGGCAGGCTGGGTCCACGCCTGGTCATTTCTCTTGAGCCGCGCGGATCCGTGAGCCTCCTTGGCCCGGCTCCCCCACAGCTCTCCCGAGGAACAATTATCAGTGATTAACCATCCAGATCGGACGAAAGGAAGAAATAACAGCTAGTGTTGTGCAACGGCTCCCCCGGCCCTCTGCTCCGACGCTGCCAACCACCTCATTGTTAACCAGAGCCAACAACAGCAACTCGGAGATGAGAACGTTTTAGCTTGCGATCCAGTCGCTGATCATCTTTTTACATCATATCGCCCGATGCAGAGATGCATGTGTAGATCTGTTGTGTTCAGACCTGGTTCCTCGTACCCGTCAACCACAGCCACTCCTCCTCCTCGTGGGTCTTTGCGTCGCTATAATATAAGCGAGTGTAAACTAGAACCTACGATCTGTTTCCATAGCGCTGGTCAAAACACTGACACTTGTATTTGGCAAGATGGCTCCCGCAAATTGTTCACTTGTCAGAAAAATAGGTCAGCTTCCAGAAAATGCCAACCGTGATCTTTCACCATGAACTTTAACCTGTGGGATGCCAGTTGCCAGGATGACTCAATTCCTCCGCCCCAGCGTTGCCGTTGATGCATCAACAGTCAACTGCTCTCCAAACGCCCGTCTCCTTTAAAAGAGACAGGCGTTCACCTCTTTGTCAGGACACACATTCCACGAGAAATTACACCAGAACTGACAGTACGGGATAATGTCACAACACAAGAGGTTCTGTGTACAGGCAGGGCGGTGGGAAGGCTATCAGCCTGTCAACAGCCTTTAGAAAGCTGTTTCTCTGCTCACACATTTGGACACGGCCAGTGATTGACAAACCCCAGAGTTTGAATTCCTTCAGTATTGACTTATGTGTTTTATTATTGATTTTAAGATACTAGATGAACGCCTGAGAAAAAATACGTAAGAATCAATACACAGAAACATACATCATTTACATGAGCATGAGCAAAACGTCCATTCCATGTAATACGTGAAGACTTGTGAGTTCTGTGCTGAAGTACATATTTTATTGCACTGCTATTGCCTTGACCATCTTTCTAAATCTCAATGAGACTAACGTTGTTAAAACACAATGTTTTTCAAGAACAGAGAACGATGAAAGGAAACTTCAATTTGTCATACTGTAATCTCAGTCAAGGTTAAATAATACAAACTGCTACAAGAAATTATCAACGGGATATTAAAAATAAAAAAAATAAAGGTTGTTGAATGGTTGTTGTCAAACAGTTCTTTCATAATTTATAGTTTGAATTGAACATACCCTGAATAATTCAGTTTCTTTATTTTCCATTAGTCCCTTAACAACGACGACACACCTAAGAGGTTTTAAGTGTTTAAACAATTAAAAAAGTACATCAAATCGGCTGAACTCCTGTATGATAGAAGAGCAGAGAGCAAACCGATCGCTTAATTAGCCTTGAATTGCCTTATCTGACAACCTGTTTCTTTCTGAGTATCGGTTTAACCATCAAGACAACTAGCCAGTCAAAGAGGAAGATCTTCATAGGGAAGATTTGACAGCTTGATGGGATCAGAGCATTTCTCACGGCTGACTGGCTGACGGCTGGATGTCAGGATATTACTCCATCCTGGGATAATCCCACTTAGTTCCTCCGTCAAGAATCTGGGAATGAAGGAAATATCAAATTGCATCTAGAATATCTATAGAATGCAAAGTAAATAATTTATTGTATTTGATATCTCTTCACAGATAGCATATGTATGCCAATTAGTCTGCTAATTAATCACGCAAATCACCACTTTCAATAAAAAAATATAGTACAAAGGCTGCAACATTTTATGTTCATTATCCATTTTGACCGATCTCCCGCCTCCGTTTAGGTTGACCCTTCGCCGTATGATTGTTGGTTCCAAATAAAACTTACTCAGTACGCATCTGGTCATGTTTTGGTTTCTATTATTTGTTGCTGCAGGAAGGAGAGGCAAAAACACTGTCTACTATAGATCTGCATGGTATAATGCTGATATATATGAGATGTTTTAATTCATTAGATGCAATTAAGGAAATACATAAGTACATTTTAATATATTAAAAGTAAAAATCTGACACACTCAACGTATCAATCAATTATGAGAGTGCTAGTCAGATCCCTTGGAAGACCCCAAGAATTATCGTAAAACTTCCTAACCTTCCCAACCCATTTTTTTCATGGCAGCCATTTGTTTTATCGCCAAAGTGACTCGTCTTAAGTTGAAAGGATCAATGTTAGGAAACATGGAGGTTAATGTAGGTTGTCAGGGTTACATTAAATCAAAGCAAATGGGTAAAAAATACAACCTGAAAAGTCACTATGATAAAAAAAATATGTATTTTCCCCGTTGTTCGCTCATTTCCACAGTCAGATTATTATAATGTCACCTATTCAACAAAACATGTCTGTGCTGGCAGGCTTGACATTTCCCTCCCCCTCATCTGAAGCCAGTAACTGGCTAACACACAGCTGGCATGATCTAATCATATCCTCCAGTGAACGAAAAATCACACTTTCTAACTTTTCTCCGGCGCTAATAGTTTGTTTTACTAGGAAATACACCATATTACAGAAGTAAGATACACCTGAATATGTCTGAATGTCAAAGCACCTTGTCTTAAAGTGTATTTTCCATTTGCCTCTTTGTGTGTGTGTGTATATATATATATATATATATATATATATATTCTGCCACTCAGAGAGATGTCCTTCTGAGTGCTAAGCTATCCATTGTACACTAATGTCAACATCCAGACATCCAACCTCCTGGCGGCTGCCAGACACGCCCACCTTATGACTTGACATTTCCCCAGGTACAACCGTCGCTAATACCCGGTGCCAATGGACACGATTAACAGCGATTGCCAGATCTTCGATCGAATTGCCCTGAAAGCTTATCCTAAGCAGAATCTATTAACCTCAGAGTGGTGTGGGCGCAAGGCCACGCACCTTGAAGCGAGCCCTTGGCGGTTTTCCAAAAGTTGTCTTCACAAGGAGAAATGTAAAATGGTGCACTGGGGGGGGAGGGGGGGTTGACATTGCCGTGATACACGCATTAGCTAAACCAAGTAGCGCTCAACAGGCTTTGCTTTCAATAATTTACCTGGATAAGGACAAAGAGCGCGCCCTCGAGGGAAGCCATTACGGCCCTTTTCACCCGGGCCTGTTATTCCTCTTCCGTCAACCTGAGTTGGCTGCCGTGTCGGGTGACCGTGACGAGTCGGGGACATGAGACCTCTGGGTTTATAGAAAACTGTATATGCATGCAAATCCGTAGACAGCACATTCGTATGGTCTTTTTTTTTCCGGGTCCATTTATAGATTGCCATTGCCCCTAAAAACCACCAGCAGACCCCACTTACACGCAAGAGCTTGATTTATTCCCTGGTTCCGGTCCAGGTTTTCACAAGTCTGCCTCTCTCTGACCATTATCTTACTCACTGCCTGTGGGAAGATGAGCAATAGTGTGGGTTTTTTTTCGTCTCCACCGATTTAATTAAAAACTAAACAAAAGTAAAGAATACAGTCGGGATGTGAGGAGTATACAGATGTCACGGCAGCGCTACGCCGGGAGAGCCAATAGCGTTAAAGACAACATATGTTCGCCCTATGTGGGCCATGTTTTGCCCTATTTCACCTAACAACTCGGCATGCGTTGCTATTGGTGGAGGACACGGACCCGGCAGGAGAGGAAGCTACTCATCAAGGAGCTTTTAATCAGGTCAACCTGCTATTTATTACTTGCACATTAATGGAGTTGGATTTTATTATTATGTTTGTGTGATTCATTCTAGCTGTGCGTTTGAGGCTTGCATAATATGTATTAATATGTGGATATTATGACATAATGAAATTATTAAAAGTAATTTTAGATTACATTAGAGACAGAGCCAAAGGAAAATACATAGGATATGATGGTGATGAATGCTTGAGGAGATTTATCATGATATCATGTTATCAAGATAATCTTAATTTCACACAATATTGATATTAGCCTACCACAACATCTACTTCTGAATGCAATATGCCATCGTAAAGAGCCCAACTGAGGTTCATTTAAAATATTAAATTACATGTTGGCAATACAAATTGTACTTCATCATGTTGTGTTCCAATCCCAGTTAATTAAGATCATAACTGTTTTAAAATACGACATAAAAAAGAAAGAAAGACATTAACAACATTATATATATTAGGTGTGAAATGGTTCACCAAGCTCATGGTACGATACAGTACTGTGCCTGCTTCAGAACATACAATATATAATAGTAATTTAAACACTACATCCACAAAGGAATGCATAAATCAGCAGCATATGGCAAAAGTAAGTCCCACAGCAGTGCCCCAAACAAAAGAGGACCACTTTGAAACATTAGTCTATCAACATGAAATCAAAGTGTGACAACGTGCTTGTTATCTCCCAATCTGCTGTACTGAGCCGTCGCAATACGGCAGCTCTGTAGCGCTAGCTGTCCGTCTGTCTGTAGCTGTCTGACAACTCCACGTCAGTGTGATCTTTAGTTTTGTTGTGTAAGGTATTACTGTCTGGACCAAACGTGTGCAGGAAGTATTAGCGTCTTGCGGGTCAAGCACTTTAAACATGTTTATGAACCCACAGAGAAGGGTCTGCCTATGAATTTCGCCCGTGCTGCGGCGCCGGCGGTCTCTTTGGCCTCACCGGGGTCAGCCACATATTGACGCCTGGAGGCTGTGTGGAGACGGTGTTGCTGATTGGTTGTCGGTTAAATGTGTTCGCCTCGTCCTGCCAAATTGACTCATCAAAGGCACGGCGCGTTTGGACACCGGTGTGCGATTTGTTTTTCCTATGGAGAAAGCGCCGTGGCAGTTTCAGGGAGGGATGCGCCCGACCCGCGGTCCGCCCCAGAGGGGTCTCGCTTCGAAGAGTTGCAGTGCGGTCCAAAAGAACCGGCTGATGGTGCGGAGAGCTGATGGTGTGTTTTAGACTCGCCATGCTCGAGGACACGCGCCCTGCGGCCGACCGCTACTCAACTGACTGCACCTTAGACAGCCATTTATTTTTTTTTAGGATTAAATTATTTATTTTTTACTATCTGTAAAGTATTGTTCGTACCGAATGGTTTAATTTTAATACACGTACTAATAT
>JAOPJI010000113.1:1895020-1905959 GCA_027122695.1 Merluccius productus | reverse complement strand
GGGGCGTGTGTATACACATACGCATGCCCCTACTCCCCAAACACAATCCCATCAACAACAACCAAAAAACTAAACAACAACAACAGGCAGAGAAATAAATCAGTTTTTGTAAGCAACAGGAGACGGGGAATTTATCAGGGGCTTGGATATCGCTGCCATCAGAATGATTCGCAGACGTTGCACGTTTCTTCTTCCATGCACCATCAGCTCAAGAGCCTAAATCGAGTGCAATGAAGCCGAAATGAGAGATTGTGTGTGTGTGTGTGTGTGTGTGTGTGGGGGGGGGGGGGTGAAGTTTTTTGTTTGGTGCAGTTTGGAATTTGAGAAAATTAATTTAGGTGTGATTTTGTGGTTTCAAAACATAATATGTTGCCACAAATGACACATTTTGTGGCCTCGGGATATTTTACGTCACCACAAACGGGCGTAGTTAGTTCTGGTCAGACACGCTAGTCATGCGCCGCCTATCAGCTGACAGTTAACGCGGTCTAATCAAATGCACCAATACTTGATAGGCGGTCAATTTATGACTTAACATCTTACACACATGGATTCTGTAAGACAAAATAAGACAATATACAAATAATGATCCGATTTTAATACTAAACACACCGGGCTTTAGTACTCTGACGTAACCGCGCACACCACCTAACCGACACTAGGACCTTAGGCGCTAGCTTGGCTGTCCAAAGTGATCTGAATGTCGTTAAACTCGTACTTGTACTCTTTGTATTGACGATTAATTGAATCTAATCAACTCTAAATACAAGTGCAGGCTTTTGTTTTTGTGACCTTGTTTGATAGTCTGTCTATTGATCAAATCATCCATCTGTCTACCTAAATGTAAATGTAGCTTGTTGGCCCCATAGTGGCCTTAGTTACTACTCCACAACTACTCCACCCTGACGTCAAGATGCCAGGAAAATAATCTCCATCTCAATGTCAACAAAAGAAAGAAATGTATTGTGGACTACAGGAAGCTGCAGGAAGGAGAACATGCCCCAACATTCACATCAATGGGGCCGCAGTTGAAAGAGTCAGCAGCTTCAGGTTCCTTGGGATAACCGTCAGCGAGGACCTCTCCTGGTCCTCTCACGCCGGCGTCATGGTCCTCCTCCGCAGGCTGAGGAGGTTTGGCATGAACTCCAGGATACTCTGCAAGAGAGAGTCCCCTGACTGGCTGCACCACCGCCTGGCATGGCAGCTGCTCCACCCTTGACCGCAAGGCTCTACAGAGGGTGGTGAAAGCTGCACAGCACATTACCGGGACTGAGCTGCCAGCCATGCAGGACCTCCACACTCAGAGGTGTAGGAGGAAGTAGCGTAGCGTAGCTAGCCCAGAGTAGCCTAGCCACAAACTGGTCACTCTGCTACCAGAGCATCCGTCCCCGGACCGCCACATTCGGGGATTTTCTCCCACAAACCACAAGACTCCTGAACTCTGTCACCATCCTCCTACACTCCTACACACATTAACCTTCCTCCACTGCTACTGCCTTTTGTTGTGCATTTGATAAATAAAGAACTTTTAAATTTGTACTACTAGATGGAGTAATTAAGAGCAAAAATTGCTAACGAATTTAATTGGGCACAAATGATGCATCCCTGGCCGCTCAAAAGGAAGATTGTTTGGAGACAAATGAGATGTGGACAGAATTTAGACCTAACCGCCTCTAATATACCTCATTATTAGGATGTGCTATTTCCCAGCCTTCCAAGGCACCCCTTAAAATCATTTGAATTCATACGTTATTAATCAGTCTGGGGCTCAGGACTCATGGCATGAAGCTTTCTAATTCTCCAATTAATCAGCGCTGTTAAACACCCTGACAACCACCCACCTGCTCTCCACAAGCTCACATTTTACACCCAGCAAGACGCTCGCCAGAGAGGATTTCTCTGGTGAATGAGTCCCAATGACATTTGGACCAATATGGATTTATTGTATTTTTGTAGTCCCAATTTCTGACTTTTATGTACTTTTTCAAAAACCCGCTGGACTTTACATAATGGTCTCCTATATCTCTATCTATATCCTACTCAATTAACTATCGCCTCTCTCTGTTTGATTGTCAAACTGGTTAACACCACATATCATGAATTATTCAGTTAGTCATTATTAGTCTGTTATCTATCATATTTATTATTATTATTATTATTATTATTATTATTATTATTCCCAAACTTCCCTACTCAACTCCTCCTTTATGCTAGAAAAATAATTAATGTTTATACTACCTTAATGGAATGACAACACTTGTTGAATTGTTAGTGTACACAATATAAACTATCAAAATCTATAAACTACTCCCACAATATTTAGACCCCATAGACATATTATACATCAACATGTTGCGCTCCTTGCGTTTATACTTTTTACAAGAGATAACTTTGATTGTTCTCCACATACACACACATTGAAATCTAAAAATTTGTTTTGAACTGCTGTTTAAAAATAACAATTCTCTCACTAGACTTAATATTCTTCCCAAATGTCCATACTCAACTCCTCCTCCATACTTTATACAACAAGAATTCAAACTTCACCAACTACCTTACTATACAAATGACAATGACTCAAAACATACTATTTATACTTTTTAAATGATTAGACTTTTAAACCAAGAACACCCTAGCAACCACCCAAAACACCCTAGCAACCCCTTAGAAACCACCCAGAACACCCTTGTTCAGCCGCTTCAAAGACCTTATATCTCTATTATATCTCTATTCATATCATGCTATGCTGATGATACACAGATCTATTTCTCTGCCAAACCCAACCTGAATCAACTCCCTCCATGATTGCTTATCCACCACCAAAGATTGGATGTCTCTTAATTTCCTCCACCCAAACGCCCTGACAAAACAAATGATTTTAATTGGACCTGATAGCTTTGCCCCTAGTTGATCAGTTTATTGGTCCACTTCACGCATATATCAAGTCTACCGCTATTAATCTTGATATCATCTTTGATCAGCATATGACATTCGACCATTATGTTACGCAGCTCATCCAGTCCCATTGTCTTCAGCTTAGAAATATCCCCAAAATCAAATGTATGTGTCTTCTACAGATCTTGATCTAACTATAACTGTTGGAAGCAACTTCTAAAAACACATATTTTTGGGCAAGCCTTTCTGTAGGTCTCCATCCCTGTCTTATCTTTTGGTCTAATGTTTGAGCTTGGTCTAATTTATTTTATTATTGTTTATTTTGTATTATTGTTTTTGGATATTGTTATATTTTTTTTTATGATTTCCTTGTGTTTGTAATATCTTGATATCAGTGCAGTTGGAATTTGTATTATATTAGTTTTGGATTAGTCTTATGGAGACTTATGGAGATTTGGATTTGGTGTTCATATATCTAGACAGCAAGAATGCAAATGATAAGGTATTTTTCTCATGTTAATGAGATAGTGCTACTGCTAGGTTTTGATGTGATAATGTGTTTTGTTATAATTTCCTGCTAAAATGTAAAGTCAGCTAGCTATCTTCATCCTTAGTTGCATAGCACACACTTGGATGCGCTGCATAAATTACACATCAGACATTTCGTATTTGGGATATAAACTGGCGTTTTAACATTCTTGTTGAGGCTACAGCAAGTCCTCTCTACAGGACTTCCTCCACTGACAACTCTTCCCCCCCCCGCCGCTAAGTTTGTTTTGGCTCCGACCCGGACTCCTCGTAGCCCAGACCCGTCTCCGTTACCACCATGGCGGCATGCCATGTGTGCACCCCTCAGTCCAGCTGAAGTGACCGGGTGAGTAAGTCCACACCTCGGCCTAAATTGTGACTTTGTGGTGCAGTGCGGTTTCAACCCTGCTATACCCTTATAGATATATATCCTCTCCTAACCTCTTCACCTTCCAACAACAACAACAACAACAACATCAACAACAACAACCCAACAGCTCAACCAAAACAGAAGGAGAAACACAAATCCTCTGCAAGCGATTTGAGTTAATGCCCCGCTAACCCGCATTGTCAAGACTCCCGCCCCGCCCACGGCCCTCCGCCCTCATGCCACCCCCTGTGTTTTTATTTGCATTTATTGTTCTGACAGCTTTTCATGCCAGGCAGGCTCAGCAAACAGCTGCCTAGCAACTTGGAGGGAAGCGTCTCACATCCTGGCTCATACGCGGCACTCAGCCCAGCGCTGGAAAGCAGACAACACTAATCCTGCGTGCGTTTTCAGCCAGCTGATTAGAAAGTCAATAGTAGTTTATCCAATCTGTTGTTCAAGGTAACACCTTCGTCAGGCAAAGACGGAGCAGAAGGCTGAGAGATTTAATGCTTATGCAGGTAAAGGTAGTCCACCTGGATTTCTGACAGGCCAGATGTCTTTATTGGCATTGATTTACCCCGGCTAGGCTTCTCAAGAGCGATAAGTGATGCAGACCGCTACGTAGGCATGACATAGGTGCTGGAAGGACACAGCAGTACCAGGGAGGGAGGCTAATCAGAGGCCTACGCATACAGAATACAAGGACGGATAAAAAATAGCTTCTCCTTCAAGCCCTGCAACACACTCAAAGGTCCATGTGCCAAATACTAAAGTCAAGTAGTGAGACCAGGTCATTTACTTTCTAGTTTCTAAAACTTTAAGAGGAAGAGTATATTACACATGTACCAGTTAAGAAATACAGCAGCCTAATCGTTATGCTAAATATTAATGTTGATGTGATTCGAATAAATGAATAAAATGTACTGAACTAGTATTGTTTTATGAACACACTCAAATAAAAGAAATTGGTTTTCTGTTCCCATACAAGTCAAGACAAAAGACACACACACACACACACACACACACACACACACACCTAAAGCATTTACAGGAAGTAAGACTATTTGAGAACACCGTGTCCAAAACCTCACTTTCATCATCCTCACAGGTAATCTATATGAAGCATGTTTTTCAAAGAGCTGACATCCAGTAGGTCCGTGTTTGTATTGTTATCTGGACGTTACACAACATCAAGCAATACGTTCAGGAAGCACAAGTCCACCTTTACGTCTCGGGCTGTACAGTGCCTTGCTTGCTAAATGACCCCCGCTTACAAATGATGTCATTTATCAAGTGTTAGGAGTTGACATCCACTTCCAACCGAGCTAACGAACAAAGTGGTACACTGACTGTAGCACAGCTAAACATCCGAAAGATGGCAATTAAATATATATTTACATGTGTGTGTGTGTGTGTCTGTATGTCTGTTTGTTTGAGTGTGACTTTTTATGCCATAAAATAAGCAGAAGCAATTTTCCATCTTAAGGCAACTGGAGTGTGTTGTAGTTTGTTGGAACGTGTGTGTGTGTGTGTGTGTGTGCGTGTGTGTGTGTGTGTGTGTGGTGAAGGGGTGCACGTAAGAAAGCAATGAGAATTATCCATTCCTCTCCGAGCACCCTGGGGCAGAACAGTGTTCCTGTTGAAAACTATACCTGGCATCGCGTTTTCCTCTGCGAATGAAAAAAAAACCCACAAAAAATGCAAAGTCAAAATATCAGAGTTGGCCCAAAAACAACTTTTGTTCATCAACATTCCTCTTACCTTCAGTATACTGCCGAGCACGCTGCTGCCATACTGTCCAACACACATACTGTCCACCACACATACTGTCCACCACACATACTGTCCACCACACATACTGTCCAACACACATACTGTCCACCACACATACTGTCCAACACACATACTGTCCACCACACATACTGTCCACCACACTGCATTCAAAGTCATATGAACAATAAAGAAACCAACAGAGTAATCCGGGACTCGATGAATGAAAGGCACTGGAGTTGCATTATTGGGCAAGCTGCTTTCAAAATGTAATATATTACATAGTACTAGTTACTTTAATGTTAAGGTTAATTTACAATATTACATTTATTATAACACTACTTTTGCATTAATTTCACCAAAATAACTGCAGAAGTAGGACTAGGCATTATAAAATGAAGGAGTGTACAATACAACGTATATTTGTTGCTCCGTTATTATCGTCCGCAACGAGGAAGCGTTGAGTTTCCCTGCGATGTTCTGACCAATAGGCGAGCTGCGTTCAACAGCAACGTCCTGGTGAACGCAGCGAGCGCGTCCGCTGGAGCCTTCTGTAATAAAGTCAATGATCAGTCAAAGTTAACAAAACCTTTCCTGTTTTTTTAATTAATTGGAATAAGCTTTCATCGTTTTCCGCATGCATACAGCTGTTGCATATGTTTAAAAGAAATGTTATTTTTTCCCGCTTTCCTGTTATTATATTACTCAGGAAATGAGAAATGGTTGGGATGGGTATTCCCGGGATTAAACCCTACTCCGCAGTGAGCAGGAGCTTAACGTGGTCTCCTCTGGCTTCTTCTCTTACCCAGCGCAGCTTGAAATTAGGCAGTGAGGTGATATATATATTTTCCTGGTGATGGTCTGGAAATTCTATTAGTAACGTGTTATATTACGTTACATTAACGACTGCTAAAAGTAATATATTACCTGTAACAAGTTACTTTTGTAACGCGTTACCCCCCAACACTGGTTACTGTACTGTTATTTTACAAACATACTCACAAATGTGCACGGGCCATAGCAACACTCGGGGTGCTCATCGCCTGATTTTGGGATTCGGCTCCGTGTGACAGATGCTCTGTGAGGTAATGGAGATGAATTATGGGCTCTGTGCTTTTCCCTCCCTCTGCATGTCTAGTCCCCCCCCCCCACGGGACAGTGTGCTTACACAGTCATCTGATGTGAATACACACTTCAGACCTTTACACACACTTCTTTTTTTGCACTTGGTCATTGTGAGAAGAATTTAGGGCCCATGTCGGTCGGCGAGATGTTTCGCTCCTTTCCACATAAGCACGTCCCTGAGGGCTGTAATTACCCTCTCGGCTCTTCTCTCTTCTGGGGAAAACGGCTTTCTGCTTTTCTGTCTTCTACTTCTGCTCTCTGACAAGAGGTTGTTTTCTGTAGTAGAGAACCGAACAAGACTGGCCAATCAAATGAAGTGAAAACTAAATAATTATTTATTTCAATTAATAACTGACATGTTGGATTAATTATTTTTAATTAAATGTAATTTAATAACTTTCAGAAAGTGCCCATAAATCATTTGAAGGTATTTATTTGTAATTGAATTAAGTATGTGCCTGGGGGCACATGTTAAGTCTTTCCGAACGTCTTCTGCATACAAATTAATTGAAATAGGTTGATTTTTAATCAATATTTATTTCGCGATGGTTAATGTATCACTCATTTTAAGGCCATTATTTGTATTTAAATTAAGTATTCCCGCCTTGGGCAAATGTTGAGTCTTCCAAACGTCTTCTGCATAAAAAAACATTTGAAATAAGTCAATTCTCAATAAATATTTGTTTTTCAATGGTTACTCACTAAGCATTAATAATAAATAAATAAATAAAATAATAATAATAAAACAATTGCGAGAATAATGGCTGACTTATATGAGTCGAAGTCTCGTATATGTAAGTGAGCCGATGACAGTAGAAATTCCCAGATCTGCCCATGAAGGGATTTTAAAAGGTCACGTTTCAAGTGTCACATATTTCTGCTGATTTAATTGCTGAAAAAAAGTCTCCTATTGTACTCTCCATATATCAGACCTCTTAACATCATGACCGGTGCACGGTGTTAGCCAAAGGTTACCTGCTTTCTGTAACGTTAAAGTCGAGACCGGAGTCAAACAGATGGAAGCCGCTGGATTCGCCACGGTCTAAAAACTCTCACATTTCCTCCTCTGGTGTTTACATGCCAAACCCGAGGCCTGCATGTGTTTACCGCGCGGGCCGTTGATGGAGACGCCATTAAACGTCGGGCCCATGGAGAGAGTCTTGTAAAGTTTTCCTGCTTTGGCAGAACCTACGGCTTCGACTTATCCCCAGCTGTCTGCTGGGTTTCCGTGGCTGTGGCATTATGCGTCCTTGTTTGAGTAAACCCCACAGATAAATCTCCGCTCGTCTCCACGAGGGTTTGACTTTTATTGCAACCCTCTCCTTTGTCTGCCTGATGGATTAGATTGGAGAATTTATGCACAGCCGGCGTATAAATCTCGATCAGGTGCTCTTTAGAGAACATGAATCACTGCTTACACCATTATCTGTGTCTGAACTAATGGGAACGCTGAAGGAAAAAAAACCCGGGGAAGGCCAGCCAACAAGCTGAGCATGTAAAATCCCTCCGCATGTTTTACTGTTCCCCTCTTCATGTGGTGATAACTATCTGTAGTTTTAAACACATGTCCGCTACAAAGAATCCCTTTTTTTTTTACGATTCATTATTTCCAACAGATCCTGGTCGGGCGGCTCAAAACAAAAGTGTTTGGATGTTTGTTGGTATCCATAACTTATTGGTGAGCTTTGATTTTTTTGTTCTTGTTAGTTATGGGAAAACAGCAACATCAGCAAGCCGGGTCCAGAGTGAGATCACAGTGAAATGGATCTCTATGTGGGGCCAACATCTGTATTTGTACTGGCCGGGAGCCCAGAGTTTGGGCCCTGGCTTCCAGCATAACACACCATTCATATTAAACCCACACCACCCCCAGCTCAGATTAAAAGAGAAAGTGCCGTTGACACACACACAAAAAAAAAAAAAAGAAGTAGAAAGAGAGACGCTCCAGCGAAACCATCAGCTGTCTTTCTGCAGTTGGCGTGGCGCTCGGTCTTCCTTCCCCGAGCCATGTGCCATGTGCCGCCGCGGTGTGTTTGGTTTGGCAGGCCGTGTTCACGTCGCTCCTTGACAGTACATGTATCCTGGAAGATAAAATACCGGACGGCCGGGCCAAGGTTTAGAGGGAGAACATGGTAGCCGCTCACCCGTACCCCCTGACTGACTGACTGTTTGCTAGAGATTTTACGGTTCAACGGCCGAAGGATATGACTGGAATCCTCCGGCCCGCAATAAAAAAGTGAAATACACGAGAATGGGATCGGGGAATAAGAGGAGGCGGAAAATGGCTCCAGAATGACTCTGGTGGAAAGTTTTAGAGTCTCGGTTGATTGTGGTTTGGTTCCACCGTCTCTGAAAAATGTTGGCTTGGGCTTGAGGACTTGGACGGTGCTGAAGGGGAAAGGCAGATGCCGAGTCTTTTGAAGGCATCTTAAGATCCTGTAAAAAAAAAAAATTGAAAAAAAAGCACACAGTGTTATGCCCAGGAAACCATGCTCACACACACACACACACACACACACACACACACACACGATACGGGAGCGCTTCCACCGGCTAATTAGTCTCTCCAGCTTCCCACGGCTGGATTCTGCAGCATGACGTATTGTTCGTGAAAACACCTCGCATGTCCTCCTCGATTGAAAATCAAAAATGTCTCCATAATTAAGTTTGAGTTGTTTTTACTCATACTTCCAGATGTCCATTCCTAGAGGAAAATCTGGGCTAAAGCGTAGACATCACGTACCACAGCATGGCAACGTGCCTATTGGTGATGAACGCCTCATCTCAGTGTATTCCTCGTGGCCACACCTACTGTACAGGATTTCCTTTCAGGAAATGGGATTTCGCATCAAGTCACATCACCAAAGCAAAGTGCCGAAGAGAAGTGATGTGCCAAAGCAGACCCATCAGAATTGAATATGAGAGCATGTCCTCAACTAGCCGTAGCTTCAAACGTAAGTGTCAGATTAGTTTCGTCCCCATAGAAAACACAAATTCAAGGGTTCTGTTTAAATGAAAATGTACTTTTCAAGAATGAACATTTCTTAACAACCACACAGAAAACCAACTCTCCTCCGACATCCAGCGTGCGACACGACGACGCCTGTCAACGCCCTCACTGGAGCAAACTGCATTATGATTAAATAATGAAGAAATACACTGGAGCAGGAAGTCTGACGGGATCGCATGCGACAACCTAAATAAATAACGAGAACATGCAATATTACAAATCTGAAGGAAAAGAAACGTGGTAACACTTTACATTAGTGTCCTGTTTACAGTGTAACTACCACAACTTTGTAATGTAACACCATGTGATTAGTTCATGGGACAACCTGTAACTACACATCATGTCATTTAAGTATTTCTCCTTTAGAAATTCACTGCAATGCAAAACATTTTTCCACCCCGGTAAATCCTGATGAGTTTGGCGTTGGCTCGTTAGCCGAAGCCTCTTGTTGCTGGCGTCCTTATCAGCAGAATCACTGATCGGCCCGCGCAGGTCTGAACTGAAGTCACTTCCCTGCACAACTACAGATATGACCCACCTGTCTGATATACAGTATACAGACAGGTGGGAATGGGCTCATCTTGTTCATGTTTGCGATGTGATGTCATTAATGTGAATGGGAAAAGCCTTCGGTTAGACCGAGAGAGAGAACGAGAGAGAGACAGATAGAGAGACAAAGACACATTGAGAGTGAGAGTGAGACAGGTTGTGTGTGTTTATAGAACCGAACAGCAGCCACACGTCTGCGGGGAGTCTGATAAAGGGCGACATTAGGCATGACATCATCTCTAAATCATGACATCTCTAAATCACCACACGCATCAGGATCAAAACATCGTCGACGAGTCGAAGACGGAGCGGGGATAAAAAACACGATGGGCGTGTGTGTGTGTGTGTGTGTGGTGTGTGTGTGTGTGTGGGAACATTGAAATAGTACTAATAATACTATTTGTCAATCAACGCATGAGAAACGTACGGCCCAAAACCTGGTGTAATGGAGAACCGCAGCAGGCCGCCGCCGCAGCAGAACCCATGCAGCTCCAGCGCAGCGCCGGCCCCCCCCCCCCCAATAGGGAGCGCTTCATGTTGCTCAGACGTCTTTCAGCGAGTTCTGCTCCCCAGATCCCCGCGTGTGCAGCAGCACCACAGCAGGCGAGTCCGTGTCCGCCAATGTGCACGGCTCAATGCGCGGCGGGGGGGGGGCCCCCCCCCCCCCCCCCCGCGGCCCGACGCCAGACCCA
>JAOPJI010000113.1:1869043-1884043 GCA_027122695.1 Merluccius productus | reverse complement strand
TCCCGCTGTTTGGTTTGCCCCCCCAGGAGCCCCTCTCGCCCACTCCTGTGTTCTGATCAATGAAAAGTAAATGAACCAAGAATTCCTTTGATCTTTTGTTTCAGTCCATGTATTTTGATCTGTTGGCTTTTAGAATTTCCAAAGCAAATTCTTACCCTTTTTCCTCTGTTGCCCAATGCACTGCTTAAACAAACACACACACACACACACACACACACACACACACACACACACACACACACACACACACACACACACTCATGCACATCACAAGTTTTAATCCGGAGCCACCTTGCTTTCAGCTCTCTTCCCCCTGGCGTTTGACTCGCTTAGCTGTCTTCATGTGGTATTTATTTATTTATATGTTTGTTTGTTCGTTTGTTTCCTTCAAACTAAATGGTGTTGACTGCTGAGTGTATGGCTAATGGCTATAGGTGTATCATTGATGCCGGGATATTTTTGTGTTTCCTAAAAGTATATAATGGTTGGCAATAGGAAGTAGTGAGTTTGTGTGAATATGACATATTCAGAAATGAACTTGTAATTGAAAATTCTGTGTTTTGTAATATTTCTGTATGAGGTGTAATAATTTATTCTACTACAGTATTTCTATGGGAAAATACTTAAAATGTGTCTTTGTATTTATCATCTACTAAATTATTGTACTTTTTTGCAATTTGTAGATACGTAAGTGATGATGGTAATGTAATGGTAATCACAGAATTCACAGTTTCATTATAAGTTTGATGCATATTTTTGTTTTATCGATGTACATACTGTATGTTTGTTGATAAACAGCTTACTTTATTTTATATATGACCAATAAACATGTTTCAAAATGGACAATGTGTTTTCTTGAATGGCATAAAACAAAAAAAAGAAACGGAATGAAACGAAGACATGATTACTGTAATAATAAAATGTGCATATAATACAAGTCTGTAGGTGGCAGTGTCCATTTTGTACCGTGGGTTGTGGATGCCAGCTGCTTCAACTGTTTTAGCAGTAGCCTATGGCGAGTGGTAAAACCCGGAGCCGGATCTACGTAGACGTGGTATAACTAGTAGCCTATAATTACATGAATATTGAAATCAGCAATAAACGTAATTGTACAACAATGTCAGCACTCGTACAAAAGTCATAGTCGGGTTTTAATTTCGGCGTGTGAGCGGCGCGTCTCAACAGTTGTTTCTTGTTTTAGTGAATGGGTCCTCGGTGTGCGTCCATTCCTGGTGTTGAATCCATGCCGGGATTTGTGGCCGCCGCACAGTTTCCAAACTGTCACTTTGTTGTCCCGGCGGTCCGCGCGGCCGAGGCGGGTAAAGATGTCAGCACAGGGAGACCCGCTAGTCTTGTCCCTAACGCGGTACCAGACCTGACCAGGACCCGGGTTCAGGTGTAGCTAACTAACCACGGACCACGACTAGTCTAGCCCGCAGGACTCTGTTTTCTGGGGGCTGGGTTTTCAAAGATAACTGGCGCCATGTCGTGGGGGGGGGGTTTGACCGATAATGTTTTTAGCCTAACGCCAGCTAATGGTAGCTAGCCGCCGTCTGGTTTCCTCTCGAGTACGAGCGACTTTCTTTAAAACAGAAACACAAAAAACCACGTCTTCACGTCCCTGCCTCCATGGAGGACTACGAAGACTTCGTGGCGTCTCGTCTCTCCCTCCTGGGGGAGAGGACAGCCGGCTCCCCCTCCGCGCCCGGGAGACACGGCGGCCAACGGTCCCTCATCCGCTTCTACGGACAGTCAATACTCCCACCCCTGGTATGAGACTGGTGTCCGTTGGTCCACTTCACGATCAATACACATTGATGGACGAGTATTGATGAACGCACCTTGTCCATATATAGTTAGAGCCCCAACCCCCCCCCCCCCCCAACGTGTTGTTGTTGTTGTTGTTGTTGTTGTTGTTGTTTGTTGTCATGACATTCAACACGGTCTGTTTCTTTAGTATTAGCTGGTACCAGTATGCCATAAGCTGATGCTTATGTTGTATTGTATTGTATTGTATTGTTTCCATGTGTGTCCTGTAATACCAGTTGTCAGGGGAACAGAGAGAGGAGATGCTGAGGCTGAAGGACCATTTGAGGAAGCCTGCTGGTCCCAGCAGCTCAGCAGCCGGGGGGAGAGTAGCCCACGTACAGCACATGTTACACAGTGTTCAGGTAATGGAAAGTCTCACGTCTCAAGCCTTAAATAAGGTCGTACACCTTAATAATCCATTGGTGTCGTTATCTCTACAGTGATAATTGGGGTTTTGTCCAGGAATGGCATCCTATCCCGGTTCCAAATGTGTGAAACTCATAAAACACTCATAAAACACTTAACGAGCACTGTTTACATGTTTTATATTTTATGGTTGTATCATTAGCCATTCTTCATAAAATGAATTCATTATTTTTTTACCACATTACAGCTTCGGAAAGTACCAACTCTGCAGGAGTTTTTTCAAGAGAAGTCGGCGCTCCACGTCCTCTCTGATTCTAATGTCACCAGCAACACGTCATCCCCTCACAGTGTTAATGGCTCAGACACTGAAGATCATCTCTCATGCTCACCTTCACCCTGCCCCCAAGATGGGAACACTGCCCCAAAGGTTTCTCCCTTGACGTCAACAACTTGCAGTGAAATTTCTCGTCATCATCCCAAATCGCCACAGCACCAGGCGGGCTGCGTTTCCGATGAAAATGAGGAGTGCCCACACTCCCAACCGATCACAGATCCCGTAGTTGACATAAGTCACCAATCACAGTCTTCGGGTTATGTGACCTATGACAATGCAGAAAATGCCACCAGTGTGTTTGCTAGAGTTGAATCGGCGAGAGAAAGCTGTCTGTTTGGCACTGTGGCAGGAGGGAAGTACTCGGGTGGCTTTTCCCTTTGCAACCCTTCAAACATGACCGCCAAGATGCCAGATATCATCAGTCACCCTCCCATTGACGGGGAGAAACTAGAGCGGTCTGCCATTGACTCATCTATTGATGATTGTTTAATTGCCAATGACATGCTAACAGAAGCCTGTGGTGCAGACTCGCCAGAGAAACAATCAGTCATTTGCTCGCTCTCGGCAGAGTCTGGTCCCACAGATGAAGATTTGGTCGCATGTCGCCCACTAGGAAATGCCCAGGAGACTTTGCATGAAATGAAACATCCGTCGGCACGATGTAATACATTTGACCAGGATAAAAATCTGTCTGGCGGGGACTGTCCAGTCCCTCCAATGGAAGTTGGCACTGCGTCTTCCCCGGTGTCAGCCACCGATCATTGTAAAACAACAACAACAACAAACCGACCGCAGGTTCAGGGAAGCTCCCGGGAAGGAGATCCGGCAGACGCGTTGAACCATGACACTGAAAAAACACGTTTTGAGGAGCCTTACCGCTTAAGCCTCCAGGCCCTGCTGAAGAAGTCCCAGGAGTGTCGGCAGCAGCAGCGAATTCTCCGAAACCAGGCAAGGAACTCCAGAGTAATCCTTGAGAGAGCCCAGGAGCAGCGCAGAGACGGGGAGCAAGAGCACAATCTCTCTGATAAAGAGAACGAAGAGTTCCCCCGTAAGGCCACGGAGAGGAGGAAGACTAAACAGAAGAGTGGTTGTATTGAAAACCGAGCCGTCAACAAGCTGTGTGAAAATGAGCAGGAGCGGTCTAAGGTAGAAGACCTCTCTGTAAAAGGTTCCAATGATGAATTGACAACATTACACGACACCATAGGCCTCAATTTAACAGGCGATGCAAACACGGAGACTTTGGACATAGGTGTAAGTAAAACGCTTCCTGAAAATAATCCACGTGTCTTCTCACCAAAAAGTGCCAAAGAGTCGCCCACCAAACCTGCAGAGGTCTTCGCTCAAACACCTCCCGACATTTCGGCACACTCCCCAGCTCACTGTTCCCCGCCCAGCACCGAGAGCACAATCCGTAGTCTGAGTCGTTCGAAAAGTGGAAGAAGTTACCACGTGGTCCCTATTCCTCAGTTGTGCACCAGTCCGGTTCACTGTAAGAGCAAGGGGCTTAATAAAACCGGAGGATCCAACGGCACCAGTCGTGACCCAACCACCACCATGGTACCGGTCAAAACAGCCCAAAACGCGGTCGGCGTGTTTCAGACCGAAGCAGCGCAGGACCAAAATAATCAGGCATTCCCTGTGGCACATCTCGTCGACGAGGTGGATTCAGCGAGAGCGTTGAGCAGGAGTTCGGTTCACACACTGCACATAGACCAGCTGGAGCTGAACCTGTCCAGCCTCAAACTGCTCATCTCTGAGCTGGAGTCCACCATTACAGAAAACATGAAAAACCAGAGCCAGCCTGAGAACGCCGGCTTGGTGGACCCTAACGATTCTTATAATGGCGACAAAAGCCTGTATGGTGCGTGGAGTCCTGCCGAGGACAGCGCCTGGCAGACAAGACAATTGTTGGACCATTACAGGGACAATGATGAAGACACAGACCCTGAGCTCAGTGACTTCATAGACCTCCCGCCTATAAGACCGCACAAAGGAGGAGATGCAGTGGGTGAGAATAAAGGGAGCACAGTCACCGCCTTGGCCACGGTGAGAGGACAGAAGAACAGCGCAGTGTTCAGCGGAGGACGGCCTCTGTTGTTGGGTGGTAGTGGTGGTGGTGGTGGTGGTGATGGTGGAGGGACCTCCAAGAACCGGGTCCAGGGCACAGACAGAGCACCACTGGCCAGAGGAATTGTCGCTACGAGTTGCAGGGAACATGCGGGCTCTAGAAAACCACAGCCGTCTGCAAAGCGCAGCATCACCTCTCTTACGCAGAGGATGCTCATTCCAGATGTGTTCCGGGAGATTCCACTCAACAGCTCGTTGCCGGTCAGGGTGCTGTTGGACACCGGCAACCAGCCGGCCAAGAAGAGACCTCAAGCCGCCATAGAAGAGGGCGGGTCTTCCTGCTCGGTCTCTCTCAATCACTCGTACGACGTGGAAAGACCGTCTGGGCTGTGGCTCTTGGATTGTTCAGGGTCGGAGTTGGGTTCACGCGGTCCTCACGTGCCGGAAAACAAGCACTTGACCCCTGAGAGCGGAGGAGAAGGAGAAGGAGGTCAGGTGGGCGTGTCCAAGGCCAAACGGAAACTACTCATGCATGCCAAAAAGGAGGCGGAGGAGAGGAGCTGGGACAGTGACAGAGGAGCCGGACCACTCGTCCGTCCACACGAATACGCGAGTACTCCCAAAGGTGAGGCTGCAATAGAGACGCGTTTGGTTCAGCAGTTAACTTTACCAGTCACCACCTTCACCCCCCGCACTAACAACTTGACTGTTTCCTAAGCCTCACCGCAGAAGCATGGAGACATGGAGGTTGGCCAGGGAGACCAGCAGCAGCTGAAGCGAATACATGAAGCTCAGTGGAAGGCCCTGCAGGAGGAGCAGGCCAGGCAGCAGCAACAGTTACTACAGGTAGGACTGATCCTAATGGGGATAATGACGACAAGAATGACATCCATTTCCGGTGTTTCGACTCCCAATCTTCAGATGAATATGCAGGGATCGTATATCTAGAATCTTCTAGAAACCATACATTTAAAAAGGAAAACTGATACATTTTGTATCATGTAGAAAATGCAAAAGAAAACATATTTTTTAATGACTTTGTAAATTGCCTGAATTTTCTCGCTGCCCTAACTATCTAAGCAAATTCAAAATAGAAGCAGTTAAGTAAAATAAGAAATGTGCTGTCAATATTGAAGTATCTGTCCTGCGTTTTTTTACTATTTACTATTAGTATTTTGTCTTTTAGTAGACACTTTTATCCAAAGCGGCTTACGGTGAATTCGGATACGTGTCATTAGGGGGGCTGGAGGGGATCGGGCATCTTGCTCCAGAATGCCTCCAGGTAGGCCGTGGAGGCTGGAGGTTTTGGGGACCTTTTGCGCCACACATGTCATATCTCGCTGATTTAGATCTCAATGTAGTTTGGGCCCATGGGGCGATGTCAACCTCACCCACGGTCAGCCAGGAGATTTGAGCGGTGATTGTTCCTGCCAGAGTGGAGTAGACTTTAGGGCCTCTGCCAAACCCTCCATTAACCAGAATGTGTCACTACACTGACCCATAATGTTTCTCCAAAAACGAGGTGTAGACCTTGGCGAGACTGGCTCTGTGCCAGCGCAAAGAAACATCACACACACACACACACACACACACACACACACACACACACACACACACACACACACACACACACACGCACACACACAAATTATTCATGAAGGCTGCTCAATTTTCTGGGATGCGACTTCTGCGTCGGATCAAATAGTGTGCACAAGCTGCACTACGGAGAAAATGGATCTGGACAAAGTTTTGCAGAATGAGTCTCTTATTTCATGTGCAGGAGGGGGGGGGGCAATTAGCTACTGACCTGCAGATGCCAAGAATGTAGACCCACCCCCCCCACACACACACACACACACACAAAACACACACCCACACCAAATTAACCAAGGTTTTCACCTCGGTTCAAAAAGAAAAACTGAGGAAAATACAAGCATATGAAACAGGGCCCTCTAGTGGAAGCCAGACTCTGACTTTTGATGCTTCAGCCACAGCTAACGTTGACGCACAACCAGGTGCTTGGTGCTTTACGCCGGCTCTAATGTATTTCGTAACTAAATATAATTATTTAATATACAATAGTAGTCAGGTCTGATTGATACTTGGTTTGTTATATTTGTGTTGGTGTGCATCATTTTCAGCATGCATGCATATTCTGTCTGTCATCCCAGCTGACCTACAAGGCCGGTGAGATGGTCTGCCCATCCCAGCAGCTTGCATTCATGTACAAGCAGGGCATGCAAAACCCATCAGACAAACTCCAGGAACAACGTATTCTCAAACATTAGTCCTAGTGTTCACACAGACGGGTCTTCATGGGGCAGGTGGGGAGTGGTGCTGAGAGAGGGTCATGAATTGTAGTGTTATCTTATGTTCTCTTACTTCCTATGAGCTGTGTACGCCACTCAACAGTCCCCGGAGCGAGAATAACAAGTACACGACGAGAAGAACAACAACAACATAGACAAGGAAAATAAATATAGAGGTTTTATGAAGAATTCGACAAAGCAATATCCAAAATATCATGTAGTGGAAATAGATATTCCTGAATCGGAAGTCCTGCCCTTTCTCTGAACCTCTCGCCACTAAACCCGTGTTACTGAAAGTCCCGCCCTCTCTCTCTCTCTGAGCACCCAGTTCCCGGCGCTCCATCATGACGCCTGGGAACGAGGTCAGAAGGGAATGGACATCTTACTAGATTCCTGCAGGTAGGCTAAGGACATCAGGGCTCAAACCCAGGAACATTTGGGCTGGGGGAGTCAAACACCTTAACCAGTCGTATCAGAAACCCCTCTGAATATTCTGATCACGGTTCTACGAGAGAGAGAGAGCGACTGTGACTCTCCGTATTAAACACATGCAGCAGAATGTAGAACTACGATTTTACAATGCGGTATGTGCAAAAAGTACCCGAGAACATGCATGGTAATGAAAAATGCAGTTTCATGTGTGTGTGTGTGTGTGTGTGCATGCGTGTGCGTGTTTGTGGCGGGGCGGCGGTTAGCACAAGCAGAGAGTATTTCAGCCGCAGCACCTTCCCTGGGAGCTCTTTCTTATGTGCTGGCCAGGTGGACCACATAAAATAACTAACTACATAATTAGGGATAATGGAATGATCCGTATTTTGGACCTTTTATAACTCTAACCCATCCCCATCCCTGCATATTGTTTAAATCTGGATCTAAACGCTGCACCCCTGAAAGGCATTGCATATTGAAATGCTAAGGTCACCAGATTTGTGCCGCGCTAAATGCCAATTACCGCCATGAAGGGCTGCGGTAATCGGAGCGGCATATTAATCTGATCCCCGTCTGGGATCAGTTTTGGCAAAAGGCAGAGATACTAATTTCGGGTCCACCTAATGAAACTCACATAAACGCTTTGAGGCCTTTTCACGTTGGGAATCTAACGTGTAAGTGTCATGGCTGATGGAAACAGGGGCTGTTCCGCTGGCATCGATTTCTACAAAATCCCGATGGTCAGTCCTTCGAACTACGATGGCTATTTTCTAATTACGTCTCTCAAGCGGAGATTAATCATATATTTTGAGCCATGCTGATTTTTTTTAAAGGTTGAAGGGACAGATAGGCCTTTCTAATAATAGATAATAGAAAAAAGTCATGATCCATACTAAGGCTTTAAACATGCCGGCTTTGACCTTTAAGAAAGTGATTGATAGATGGAATGAGAAGAGCAGGCTAATCAGTGCGGCGAGCGACGGACAAATGGTCGGCCAACTTGTTTTGCATTATCATATTTGTGAAGACATGACTTTGTTATTACAACCTACTTTTCAATGGTAAAACTGTTTTTCACAAACAACCCTTAAATTAGCTTGTTCTTGTTTAACACAAAACCGAATCAAACAAACTGTAAAATTGAGTATTTGTAGCTTGCGAGCAACAGTCATATAATAGCTTTTGTGCTAGTGCCCCTGTCGCTCCACAGCCCAAATTACTAATAAATGACACACTAAGTTGTTATCTTTGGAAACACACAGATAACACTGCCCCTGTCTCTGTCTGACACACTACAGTGAATCTCTCTAATCATTTCATGTCACGCTTTGCAAGTCTTCACTGAGCCTGAGCAAAAGTACACAGCAACTTTCATTTTTTTCCGACCTCCTCAAACTTTAAATTGAGCGTGAAGAAGCTCAGCAAGCCACGACAGATAGCATCTCAACTAAACACATTCAGCTTTCTCCTTCTGACCCAAGCCGCTCCCATCTTTCGCTTTCTTCTGTTCTTCTCTTGTTAAAGTGCTTGTGAAGAAAATATGAATTTAAATAAGAAAATACTGTTATATCTTACATTGCGACCAACAGCCACTGGTACGCATTGTCTGCACAACATCTTGTTTTTATGTGAAGAGGCTTGTAAAATGTTAGGATCCACAGAAGTCGATGTGGCCCCAAATAAACAGGAGCCCATGTAAAAGAAATAAGGTGGTGGCTTTGCTCAGTTTGAGGGAGTGTGCTGCGGTTTGAATGGCAGCATGAAGCCCAAAGCACACGGCTGTGTCGGGACAGATGCAAAATAATCTTTTTTAATGTTTGCATTCAAAATGAGTTCTATTATAAGAGTCCTATTATAAGAAGCAAGAAGCGGGCAACAACAAAAAAAAGCCTTCCTACATTTGTGCGTCCTGTGCCTTACTCTCGATTTCTGTTTTGGGTCCCACTACTAACTTTACTAACTATAAAGAGAAAATTACACTCTTTGTGCTTTAGGCCTCTCAATTATACAGGAACTAATAAACCATTGTCTCTGCCTTTCCAATGGAGAGGCTGCTGTGCTGTAGGTACGAACAATGTTGATTGTATGTTTCTCCATTGTCTCTTTATGAGTAAGATTCTGACATTATTTTCGAATTAGAACATGTTTTGGTCTCTTTGAGGAATTATTCATGTTTTTAAAATGAATGCCAGTTTAAAGTTTGACTGGAACTTGGGGAAAACGTTAATACAATATGACATTATTTGTTCATTATTTGAGTGTAGTTGAATAGCAGAAAATAAAATATGGTTTTGTGATGGGGACCATAACCAACTGGGTTTATGGAGACCTTGGGGCAATAGCGGGTCGTCGTTTGCAGAAGTCACACAACATCGGTTAGCTAAGCATGGCTAATATTTTTTGAAGGAAGGCACTCAAGGGCTAATAGAAACATAATATTCAGGACTTCCTGCAAGAGTGAATATTTCATGCAAGGGTTTTATGGACTCATCAATAAAGACAATCCAACATTTTATCCATAACACAATTGCAACCAATGTTTGATGATCTGCCTATGTTATGAATTACTGTATATAAGGGTTTGAAGAAATTATTCAATAACAACAAGGACACCATTTTGAAGTTATGACTTCAATATAATTTCAACAATAGTACCCAGATAATAATATTTAATCATTATGTATTGCAATAATTCTCTTTTTTTATCTAAAGCGTGAGCAGCTTTCTCTCAATGACAGGAGACGATTGCAAGATGAAATAGCCCTGGGCCGGTTAATGACCGCTACGCAGGAGAGTAAGTAAGATCTGTGGTTGTGTACTTATCTGACTATGCAGAATGTTGAGGAACGCCGACCACATCTTTGCTCCAAATAGGTTCTGAAACCTGTTTCTTCCCCTATACCAGAATAATAGTGGGTTCAGCCAGATCATTCTCTAACGCTGGCACAGTGCTAAAACGAAGCGTAGAGATAGGTCTGGCTATGCGAGTCTAAGTGAACATTAAAGAAGAGTTGGCTTTGTCATTCAGTATATAATATAGACAATTCCAAAGAGCTAATTAAAGCTACAAGGCGTTTTGCCCAACTGCAGACCACAAGGTGTTGTGCAACTGCCAACACAACACTACACAACATGTCAACAAACTAACGACCTTCCAACAGCAACACGTGTCACAAAGCATCATTTGACAACTTTTTTTGACGCTACTGCAAACATGAAACCAATTAAAACCCACGCACGGTTTGGTAACATGTAAAGAAGATGATACATATAATTTTATTAAACTTCAATATTTTTGTTTAAATAAAAGTGGCTTTGTCAAGCATGCACAAATTAAGCTATTTTAATGAGCACCGGTGCCTTCTCTGCTTTTCCCACATGTCTCCTAATTGGCTGAATGACCTGAAATAAATACCTGCAGCGCGGGAAAGGTCAGGGCACACGCAGCGAGCACCAAATACCTGCTGGACATCCTCCTTCACTGGATGTGTCAGCAGTGGGGGGTAGTGTGTGTGTGTGTGCGTGTGCGTGTGTGTGTGTGTGTGGGGTGGGGGCGACTCGGGTCCCTCCATTTGACCCCCGCAATAAGGAAGTGATAATGAATGCAAATCAGTGCCTTCACACCAAGATCTGTGTGAAGTTATTTCTGTGAAGGTCATGCGTGATGCAAGCCCTGCACTCTGTCTCCACATGCCACCCTGATGACAAGGGAAGGATTTCCAGGCCACAACAAAGTAATGAATTTGAAGGTTATTTAATTTTTGTAAATATTTCCAGTACATTAATAAATGATAATCATAATGTGATATGATGAATACAAAAAATATAAAACGGAGTGAATGGATAGCAAGCAATCCTCATAATAAAGCCACTCTAATTGATCTCAATTACCTGTACAGCAATAAGAAACAGGGTATAATCAAACACTAAAACCCAATTGTATACAGATTACTATGGTTCGTAATAAGAACATGTTGCTAAGTTAAAGAGAAAGTCTAAATCAGCAGTTGATCAACTCCAACTTTCCTACTCAGAGGCGTAGCTTTATAAACTCTTTCCTGGGCTTCAGTTGATTGATTGCACACTACAACCTAATCTTGCAAACAACGGTTTCTGTGTTCAAGAAACTTGATCACTTCATCGTCTAGAAAACCTCTTATCTTGTCTTTGTAAGGTCCAACATGACATCTGTGGATGCCCTATGGTCCCTACAAACAAAGATGCTTCTTACTAATGTATATTACTTGTGTACCCATAGGAATGTAACTTAGAAATATAATTTTAGCTATCAGCATCTAACTATAAATGTAATTTTGACTAAAGGAAGACGGCCTAAAGAAGATTTCTCCGGCTAACCATGCGATGGACCTTCAGACTCTTAGTACGTCCCCCTAAACTACAAAAAAAAAGGAAATCTAAACTGTAAAATAAAAAGCGCAGAAAGTAGACTACTAGATCTCCCTTTCACACCCCCTTTAACCTAAACATAACGGTAATGATTATTAATATCCTCCTGCTGTGTCCTAGACATAATCATAACCTTATAAGCTTATTGTGATAAACTAGATCCAACATGTTCCTGCCTAGGGTCAAGACTGGATTAAATGGATAGATTACACTCGTTTTTAGTTTTTTCTGTATTAAGGTCTTTTCAGACCAAACACGAATAATTTGTGTGAATAAATCACACGTCAATTAAAAAATTCGAACCCATCTATGTCTATGAGTCTATCCATACCGAAACCAAAACTTGATGCAGATTTTTTTTTTTCCGCAGCTCGTTCGATTTCTGCAAATTTTGGATGCCGATAAAAACAAGCCAACCAATAAAATAATTTTGCACATGTGATCAATACATTTTCTGGAACTTTGTCATAGCTATGATAGATAATGAATATAAACATCACATCTGGGGAAGTATTATTATTATTATATTATGTATTATTATGTATTTATGTCTATTGTGTGTTTGATGGTTTATGTGGTTACTGCTGGCTGTACAACTAAAACCCTTTTTGGGGCTTAAATCTAGGAACGTTTGCAAGGGCCAATGTTTCAGGGCTTCCGGTGTAGGGATCCAGCGAGTAACAAAAAGGCTCAGCTACACTTGAGTGTTTCTGCTCTCGCTCTCAAAAATTGAACATTATGGTACATTCATTTTCTTTGAACAGCGGTTGCACAGTGAGGAAAATTAAACAAAAAATTGCCGGCGCAACCTGCAGACTGCAGACAGAACGAAGCCCCTTAGCATCTTTTACAGCCTTTTCACTCGCCCTCTGTATAAAACATACAAACACGGAATGGGGGGCATTGTTATTCCGCCTTCATTTATTTATTTATTTTTATTATTTATTTTTATTTAAATTCTTACTGTTAAATGTTTGTTTTATGTAAAGCGCATTGAGTTGCCATTGTGTATGAAATGCGCTATATAAATAAAGCTGCCTTGCCTTGCCTTAGGGCCCATAGCAACCCAATACATCCTTTATAGGACCCATAGCAACCCAATACATCCAGTATAGGACCCATAGCAACCCAATACATCCAGTAGGACCCATAGCAACGCAATACATCCTGTAGGACCCATACCAACCCAATACATCCAGTAGAACCCATAGCAACCCAATACATCCAGTAGAACCCATAGCAACCCAATACATCCCCATAGCAACCCAATACATCCAGTAGGACCCATACCAACCCAATACATCCAGTAGGACCCATAGCAACCCGATATATCCAGTAGGGCCCATAGCAACCCAATACATCCAGTAGAACCCATAGCAACCCAATACATCCAGTAGAACCCATACCAACCCAATACATCCAGTAGCACCCATAGCAACCCGATATATCCAGTAGGGCCCATAGCAACCCAATACATCAGTAGAACCCATAGCAACCCAATACATCCAGTAGAACCCATACCAACCCAATACATCCAGTAGACCCATAGCAACCCAATACATCCAGTAGGACCCATAGCAACGCAATACATCCAGTAGGACCCATAGCAACCCAATACATCCAGTAGGACCCATAGCAACGCAATACATCCAGTAGGACCCATAGCAACCCGATACATCCAGTAGAACCCATAGCAACCCAATACATCCAGTAGACCACATGTATTTATTTAGATAATGTTGGGCATAGAGTCAGAACCAGAAAGTACTGCAGGGTTTTATGGCTTTATTGAGTTTAATTAGCCTTCTGCAGTCTAACTGTATGACCTTGAAGCTCATCCAACATGCCACAGGACTTGTATCCTGAAGTAGAGCTTTGATCGCGGCCCAAAAAAGCTTTTTAAAAAAAGAAAAAAGATCAGACTAAACTGAAGATAACACGATAACTAATAAAATATAGCCTCATTATGGGCCTCATTAATTACAGTCGGGAGTCAAAGGAGGTAGCAGGTCCCTGTTGTGCTGCTGGACCACAGAAACAACCTTTAACGAGACATGGTGTCACTGTTGACAACTAAGTCTACAAAGTATATATAGGCTATACTAAAGTATATTTATATATATATAAGTGTATCCCCCTGTTTCCAACTTGTTGGAGCATGATCAGCCACGGTCTTTTTTTTTCTTTCTAACACCTCGCGGTGTGCGAGCAATGCCAGCAAACAGCCAATCAATCTCCCGCTAATGATAAACATGAACGCATGGCCACCCGCCACCAGGCGGCGCTAGAGGCGCACTAATGCGAGGTGAGCTCATCTCTCCTGTCAGCCCTGAAAAAACCTCCCCTCAATTAACTCCTCACACAGAGAGAGAGGGAGGGGGAGAGAGGGAGAGGAGGGGAGAGAGAGAGAGAGAGAGAGAGAGAGAGAGAGAGAGAGAGAGAGAGGAGAGGGAGGAGGGGGGGGAGGGGGGAGGGGAGGGGGGGGGGGGGGGGGGGGGGGGGGGAGGGAGGGAGAGCGGGTGACCTTGTTAGGGCGGTTTGGGGACTACTGGTAAACAACAGGTTCTGAACTGTTGTTATTATTAACTGCTCTTCAAACCAAATGTCTGCTTCTGCAACTTGTTATGGAGTTCCATTAAACCAGATGTGTACTTCATATTATATTATTATATTATTATATTATATATTATCCAGAGACATCTTCCCCCTATCTTACCACCAGATGTGCTGTCTTGTCACGTAACCCGTTACAGACTACAGTACATGTTACAGCAGACTGGTACTGACCCTTCCACATTATACCTGGGGGTTAAATAAAGGGTCATGTGACACCACCCTGTGTCACCCAGGTCCCTCGTGATTCTGTTGGCAGTGGTTGTCAAACTATTTATATATATTTTATATATATATATATATATTTTTTTTTTTAAATCTAAATTTTTTTATATATATTTTATATTTTTTTATATTTTTACGAGCATCATTTTTCCCTTCCCCAATTTCGGGGAGTGAAAAATGAATATGAATATAAATAATGTGCATGTTATTCGGTGTAAACATGAACAATGAACGGGTAACGTGCAAAATGCTTAGTTTACTGAAAAAAAAGAAATGACTTCTTTGTAATTCATTGGGAAGATTTACTGAACGTGTATACGATCGTATTCAGATGTACTTAATTGTATTAAGGTGGTATTCAGATTCAATGCATTTTATTAAGGTGGAATTAAATTGTGCATAACCAATATTAAAACAACAAAAAAGAAAAGTCCTGCA
>JAOPJI010000113.1:1846144-1859333 GCA_027122695.1 Merluccius productus | reverse complement strand
CATTCATTCATTCATTCATTATTGTAAAATAAATCTGTTAAACCTTCAGTTGATGGCGTGCTCCTTGCTAGTGAATTCACCCAACACTGAAATCCCATCTGAATGAGATCACTCGACGGCACACATTTACATTCATGGTGTAACTTCCAATTGGGAATGTCCCGGAGTGATCCTCCACATATATATATATGTGGAGTATATATATATATATATATATATATATATATATATATACTCCTCTTATATTCATTGCAACCCATAAGCTGACTCCATTTGTTTTTCAATGCAAATGGTTGGCATTGCAACTTGACTAAATCCCACTCACACTGTCGGACACAATGCAGATTGAATATTGGAGAAATCAAGCCAAGAGTGGGACGGAGCCAGGGCGAAACTTTGGGGTTCGCTGCTTATTCCTAAATAACGAAGACAAGGGAGGAAAGCAGCGGAGGGTTGTTGTGGAGCCGCGTGTGGTCATGGATGTGTGGTCTGGTCACAGAGGGGACCCGGCTAATTAGGCTCCGAAGGATGTGATGTCACAGAGGAGGCCTAATTACGCTCAGACGGATGTGATGTCACAGAGGAGACCTAATTACGCTCAGACGGATGTGATGTCACACAAAATCTATTTTCCGAGGCCACCGGCATGAATTCTGTGGACAACAACAAAGGAAACAATGTGTTTGTTTGGGAGGCTGCGAACACAGCCGTCTTCTTGGGTACTTCTCTCTGTGTGTATCCAAGAGCGAGAGAGGGTTTTTTTTTTAATGTATTTTTTTTATCCCCAAGATAGAAATAGCAGAGAGCGGAGGAGGGGAGAAGAGACCGCGATGTGAATTGATATGCTGGTAAGCGCACCGCGTCGGTGCAAAGAGGCGCTAGAGGGGTTAATGAGCTGGCTTCCCCCACGCACTCTCCAGTGCTATTCACGGCGCACATCGCTAAAGTTGTTGATGTATTTCTTTTTAAAACATTTGACAACATCGGTATTATACATCATCTTTAACCAGAGAGTATGTATTTAGAGTAAGGGCATATACAATGTTCTGCAAATCATTGAAATATTCATTGAGTTGCTACGACTACCCACTTCGGTTCTCAAAGGGCGGTTATTCCTCACATACGGGCCATATATATATATATATATATATTCGCCATATTTCCCATCATTTGAATGTTGTGCGTGTGTAGGGCGAAGAAAGGAGAGCGGCGTAGATGTCGTACAGCTCGGCCCGGCCTTTAGTCTAATCATTTAAATTAAAGAACAACGGTACCTAAGCACAAGGTGAGCGCTGCATCGTGATTACATCTCCAAGCCCAGCTGCTCTTAAATTTATCTTAATACACACACAGATCAAACTGTGAAATAAAAAGGCCACTGCAAATGAGTCATAGCATGAGGCTCCAGCAGCCTCCAAACTCACTGTGGTTCCTGCTATTTAGACACATTACCGTCCATCACTTGGCCATGTTGTGCTGCACTTGCCAGCAGCAGCTGTACCAAGGGCAAACCGTTATATAAAAAGGTTATACTCCACACACACACACACACACACACACACACACACACACACACACACACGGCCTTGCAGTGTCTTGTCGTAGCCTGGATTGAATTGTCATTTTAAGGCAATGGTCTAAACAAGAGGCACATACATAATGCAAGACACATAAACAAGTTGGTTCAGTATGCTATCAAGTATGCTTGTTATGCATGCCCCTCTGGAGAAGAAGAATGAGCACAAATGGCCATATATCTATATATATATATATATATATATATATATATATATTGCCTGAACATCATTTCTGTGTTCTTCAGTTGTTGTTTTTTATCCTCACACCAGAGAGATACATGTTCAACCAGCTGACCTCACTTCAGACCTGACTAATCTACTCTCGACGCTCCATCAGTCACTAGCAACGCGGTAGAGTGACCACAAGGACAAGGCCCGACACACGGCCCACATTGACAGAGTGTCGTGTGTGCGGTGTGAGCAGGAAACCAGCAAAAAAAATAAAATAAATGAAGACCAGAGATGAGACATTTCAGTGTCTTTTTTCCCACTTTTCCCACACAAGAATAAGAAAAGAAAAAAAACATGCAGAGCAAGAGAAAGCTTAGAAGATTGTAATCCATCAAGACGGATAGATGCAACATACAAACGTACAATGCAACGCCCTGCAAGAGCAGAGCAATCCCGAAGCCCTGGTGCAGCTGCATAGCCGCGCGGTGAGGACCGTCGCTGCTTAGCATAGAAAAGGGTGAATAAGCATCCGATCCACTAAGTCAATACTAGCTTGACTGTAGACTAAAACCCTCCGTGAAGGAAACGAGTAATGTAAAGGCACAGGTGGAAACACGGTGAAAACACTTAAATCATTAGGACACGGGAAAGCGATTAACAATAACAAGAGGCTGATTGTGGGAATGAGGGCGTGGCTCCTGCGACGCCTTCCTGTGGCACAGTAACGTCGGCGTCTGTAAGGTGTACTTGGCTCAGCACCACGTAACGGACTTAAAGCAGTCGTTTTGCTATCTCAGAAAAGCAATCCAAACACAAATCCTTCAAGCGTGCGTTTTGGAGGACGCTGTATGCTTAGAAAACTGGGACATCTCACAGTATGGAATCGCATCGCATGGAAAAATGGGTTTTAAGGGGGGGTCTGCACAATCAGTCCATCTGCATTTATGGCCAAGAGACAGAGACCAATGCGAAACAGAAACTGCTAGAGAAGAAGATACGTTAGGCATAGCATACCATTCGTTAGGCTTGCTGCACAACATCTCAGCTTCTTTACACTAATGCCGGCTGGGATGTGGATGGAGTGCAATGTCAAAAGAGAAGAATGATGTCACGTAATATTTCGTATGAGACCAGCACATGACAGCGAAGACATTACGAAGGTGCAGCATTAAAAAAAAATTCATTCAAACTCTAAAACTAAAACGAACCCCAGATGAACATATGTGGATATTATAGGGCCAAAAGAGAAGAGATGTTAAGATAGATATGCTGTTGGAAATGGCTATTAAAGCTTTCTAGGATGCTGAATACATTAGGAGTACTGGGCAGTTTCAAAATAAAACACTGAGAGCTGCTGCAACCCTTTAGGGGGCGTCTGGTCTGCACGCGCTCTTAGAACTAGCAGAACCCTGATAATGAACACGCAGACGAGGGCTCGGCAGCTAGCGGCCTGCGGCCCGTCAGCAATATTAATTTGGCCTCCAGGATCATTTAGGAAATGTTATTCTAATGTATTATTTATCGTATCCTAAAATTACGCAACTTGAAAAATAACGTGTATTATATTCTCATTCTAGGCCTATATGATGTTTTAATTCCAAGCCTTTAAGCAGAAACTAACTAAACATGTACGCGCGCCTCCTGCTGGATAGCGTTCGAGTCGCTAGTCTAGCAGCGGCAGCCATGACTGACACGGGCAAACACTGAATTAAATGTTCAATAACAATTAAATGGCGACTCAAATAACTCCCTTGACCGCAGGTTGTTCAGTACCGTACCATACTGTGAATCCATATCTGTTCCATTATTTTATTTTCCTGTTAACTTTTTCCTTTATTTATATATATCTGTACTTTCTATATGTAGGCTTATATGCTGATTTATATTGGAACATGGACGTGATTCGCTTGAACTATAAAGTCCACCTCTATAAACGTCCTATTTGTTGTGTTTTCCATAGATAGGCTACAAATAGTTTGTCAGCGAGCGATTTCAGTTTGACATCTGTTCGAGTTCTGTCATTTATTTGCTTGGTAAAGTCATTACCTCGTTTGAAGAACTCAAACATCAAACTGAAATCACTGCGGTTACAAATAAAGAGTGAATGAGGTCTAATTAATCGGCTGGTGAATAGGTTAGTGGAGATAATGGGAACTTAATTGTTTTTAGTCCCTTTATTAGGTTTTGTATTCGGCTAAGTGTACTGATGAGAGGTAGGCTATCGGGGGCGGGGCTAATTCATCAGTTAATAACACACACAGCTGTTTAGGCATGAATGTGAAGTCCTCATGTAATTATTACTTTTTAATGGAGCAAAGCATACAGAGCTCAAATCCTGGCTGTATTTTTTTCCCTCGCTTCAAATATGAGTCGTCTATTTTGGGATGCGGAAGTTCATTCAACAGTTTGCGTCTGTCCCGACAAGGCTGTGTGCTTTGGACTTCACCCGGCTCTTAGTTCGTATGTAAAATAAAAACCAAGAGTGTAATTAAAATTATCCAATGGATTTTTCGCATCCATTTATATTCTGGCCTGCCGCCTTAAGGCTTAGAAAATATTGGCCTGAAGCCCAACTTACGTGTCGACCCCCGACGTATGCAATGAATAGGAATGAGAAATTAGCCCCTCCAGCCCCGACTACCTTTTGTTTTCCTTAACATGTGAAATATTGATTTGATTCTTAGGAGCACTGAGAATGAGCAACGGTTTTAAGTCACGCCGCGTGGCCGTGTGAGTTTATGCTTTTGATGTAAAGGATCATTTCAACCAGAACTTGAAAAAAAAATTAATAAAAAGTGCAACCTTAATCCATTATTGGGTAAAAACAGCACGCTAGCATCTGTAATCAATTTATTGCAACAGGGAGCACCATTAGAAAACATTAGATAGCCAAAGAAAAATTATGAAAAATAAATGCAGCAAGCCCGGACCTCTCAGCGGTGTGTAAAGAAATGATTGAGTGCCACCGAGATGCGCATTAGCTTCGAGAAGCTACAGGCACCAATTATGCCCAGAGAGCCTTTAAACATTGATTATCACATGACCAAGGACCACCAGGGATGTAGTGATTACTCCAGTACTACACATCCCAATAAAACCTCCAGGGCACTCTGAGTTAAAAGACCAACTCCAGTCTCCGTCTGCCAGTGGTGAGGGAAAGTCAGTTACAAGGTTCTCATTAGGCGCCGCGTCCCGGCGGATGCACTCTATCCACGTGTCAATTTAACCGCCGGACAGTCCACCGGCTGCAGCAGCCTGCCTGGTGCAGAGACGGGGGGGAATAATTAGAAAGATGAACTAGATAGCAGGCCTCCATTAAGACGTGAGTGTCTGATTGCATGTTTGATGTTGAGTCAAAAGCCCCCCAAACCCCCCCCCCACCCGCTCCTTTGATCATCAATACAAATGTTGTAATCAAGCAGTTCCTGGGGGGGGGGGGGTTATTCTTGTCAGGTTGCAAATGCTTTAGGCTTAAGTCTAACAACAAGGCTAATGGTTTTATTGAACTCTTTATAAGCAACACCATAAATAATTGATACGATGTCCTTTATAAATTCTTCGAGATGACTAAGTCCTAGTCCTAGTGGATATTTATGAAAAATGTTTCCGTTTGCACAGCAATTCCTGTCTACACTAACGGTGTTATGGAAAATATCTCTGTCCACAAGAGAACAAATAAACGATTTAAAACGCTCACATGAGCATGCCAGGCCAGTAGGTGGCGATACAACTTTATGTCAAACACCACAGAAGAACATCAGGAGCTTCTTCTTGAACCGTGAATACAACAACACAGCAGCACAGCGGTGTAATGATGAGGTAATGCTAGGTTGTCTTGTGATTAACATGTAATTAAAGCTAACGGCGCTAGCCACACGTGAGCACACCGCTATGTCTGCTAGTGTGTGTGTGTGTAGGTTTCTGGCGCATGCTCAGCGTGTGAAACAACAATTGCCATGTGAAAATCGAGGTCATGATGTCATCGTCTTACGAAACGATGTTCAGTTTCCCCCGTCTACACTGAATACAGAGTTTCTGAATATCTTAACCTTGCAATGAATTTTCCAAAAGGTCGGTTTTCTGTGACCTAAACCAGTTTGCATGCGGACAAAAGGCCAAAATGCATTAAAAAAAAAGCTAAGTTTAAAAAAAATGATGTGTGGCCTAAGAGTGCATATGTGTATACATGTGTCGTATACATAGTGATACATGTAATACTCGCGTGTGCATGACGTGTACGACGTGTAGACGCTGTACACAACATATTAGCAAATGCATCAGGGGTCGCCGGTCATTAACTCACCCCCACTGATTTCCTTTCATTTGAAGCTCGGAGGCTTAGCGCCATTGATTTCTCTCTCTCTCTCTCTCTCTTTCTCTCTCCCTCCCTCTCTCTCTCTCTCTCTCTCTCTCTCACCCTCGCTCTCCGTGAACCGAAGGAGTATGCATTAAAGCATTTGGAATTGGACGTGCTTGAATTGAAAGGAGGTGGAGGTGAGGAAGTGAATGAAGAAGAGAAGGGGGGGAGGGGGGTGATGGTGATGGAAATAAGAGTAGTTCCCGTAGTAACCGTGAGGAAGGGCTCCCCACCCATACCTCTTGCCCCCCCTCCCCCCAAACAGGGAGAATTCATTTTGTAATTACCAAGCAGCAGAGGCTCAGGACACCCAGGAGGGGCGGAGAGGAAATGGGTCTTTAATATCCGCTGATGGAGGAAACAGAGGGGGGAATTCTGACGCTCCCCTCGCAGTCCAGCTCCTCTTCCTTCCCTCTCTTCTTCTTTCTTTTGGGGGGGGGGGGGGGGGGGGGTTGGAAACAAGGCGAGGCGGCCCCGCAGATGGTGCCTGGCTTGTTGAACAGCTCGCGTATCTCTGTGGCGGGGGTGTGGGAGTGTGAGAGTGGGAGCAGCAGTGTCTTATACTGTTGATTATAGGTGTCAGGTTGAAATTACTTTTATCGATTAGTATTTGGCCGGCGTCCACGTGTTAAATGTTGCCCTCGGGAGGCACGGGTGTACGGGTGTACGGCCCCAGATTGAATTTATGGGGGATGCTATTTTTCCGATGTTTATTTTTGGATGTCTATTTTTCCACATTAAACAAGAGGAAGTTCGCATGCAAATAGCAAAGTAGTTACCTCCCATTGACTTCAAGTGTGTGCCACCATAGTGCTTGCGCGTGCAATATAACGTCATCCTATCAAAACCATTAATTACGTAGTTACACGTGATTATTGAAGGATAACATGTCCTTGTTTCATTACGAACCATGTTTGTTCACCAGTTTGTTTTCACTTTCCCCCCCGTCAGGTTCGGCTGACGGATACTCTGACGCAATTCTTGAGCTAGACGGTCATTTTGACAAGCAGCTGCTTTAAGATCGTTGGTCTCCATGACACACAACAACATATGCTTACACCGTGTTCTCTAGAGCTCGGGGCTTTGGGAAATTCAAAGAGATATTTCTGAGTTAAACAGAAAACGAGAGAGAGAGAGAGAGACACACACACACACGCACACGCACACACACACACACACACACACACACACACACACACACACAGAGGGAGAGAGACAGCTGTCAAGCATGACTGGACTCCAAATATCACCTTGGGCTTGGATTTCAACTGACAGAGGGCTGAGAGACGGAGCGAGACCACCGCCAGCTCCATCACGCCTTGACTGGCTGTCATAACGTCCAGGCTTCCCTATACTCAGCGTTGGGCTGTATAGGGTTAAATATAGTTTAAATATAGTGCTATAGCAAGTGTCAACTCCACAGCCTGGTAACCTGGGTGTGAAATGACAATGGGATGACGGGGAGATGATGGGAGTCTTAACTGCACACTGTAAGTGTGGTATTAATTTATATTTTAAGTTGGTTTGGAGATGTGTGTGCTTTCAACATGGCGACGCGCCTGATTCAGTCTATTTTAAAGGTGCTGGAGGTAATATTCAAGAGCTATTATTTGAGTGTAATTTATTTAAAATGGCCTAGCCAACCGTCAGCTATTAGTGAGTGAAATATATCTTTCGAGTTGCGCGCGCCTGCCTCTGTATGAGACCTATCCCGGCTCATTTCTGAAAGATGGATTTCAATCAGGGAAGAGATGAAACCTGATTGGTTTGGGGAATCCATCTTGCCTGTCAATCACATTTGCGCACACATTGTTATCCTGTCAGTAGTGGAGAAACTCAGAAAGAGAGGGAGAGAGACGGCAGCTAAGCTAGCGGGTTGTTTATTTTCTAAATCTTGCTCTCTCACATCTTACATACAAACTCTCAAATCTTCCTCAACAGCCGAAGCCAGAAGAACGTTGTGCTAAAAAGAAATAATAACTGATTAGTGAAACGTGCTGAACGCAATCACGGCTTGTTCAGATGAGCGTTAACTAAGAAGAAAGAGAAACATCTCACACACATCTAGAGCCTCACGCTTGGTGAAATGCAAGACTTGTTTTGGGCTCTACTGTTGTACGGTGTTGACTTTACTGTACTACGGATATATCGTGAAGAGCTTTGAGCGAATGGCTTCAAAGAAAAGGTATCAGAAGAGAGTTGAGAGGACTGAAGCGGGTTTGAGGTTCTATGGATGAAAAGGACATTGTCCAAAGGTTATACTACGCTCCACAACGCAAAGGAAAGAAAAAAAGGAGCACAGTTGTTATGATTTATTATTATTTATATATATTATTATTTATTGTTATTATATATTATATTATTATTATTATCAATTAGTAATTATGGCCAACAGAAAGCAACCAAGCTAGTTATACCAGAACAGCCCCACTTGGCCGGTACCGAGGTTCTGCCTGGATGGTTTTGGGGATGCATAGTTTAGTACATTCTCTCCTAGTGATGCCATATTGTTTTGAGAGGGTTTTTATGATCTGAAAAAATGTAAACCATGCCAATCTAGTGTACTTATATTAATGTGAACAAGCACATAACCACAAGTAGTTTGAATTAATAGAACGCAATTTTGTGAAATGCATCACAGGCAATGCAATGCAGCAAATAACACACCTGACCGCTCTGTGTTCAGCAATAAAACACTTAACTCTGGTCGTCATTATGTGTCATCTTTTCCAGATAGCATCTATTCATTTTGAAGTCCATAACAATAAGATATTGTCTGCCATCTAAATTAAAATTGAATGATACAAGAAGTGAATTTGGTGCTTGGCTTGTCGGTTCACGTGTTCAACCATCCTTACACCTGTCTAATTAAATTACCTGAGTTCAGACCGATTCCTTGATGCTATTATCACATTATTTTGTGACTCGGCTGCTCAGCCATCAAAAGTCAATTTGTATGCGGTGATCACACCCGACACTGTCTGAGAGCGATTCTTCTTAAGTCCTTCTAGTTTCCCATAAAGAGATGAGATTGCGCTAATGGATTGGCTTTTCATGTCCGATTGGATAAAGGTTCAACTTCAAAAGTTGCCGATAACGCTCCGTGAAGATGACGCAGGAACCGCACTGTTCATTCCTAAAAGTGAAGAGAGAACAAAAACACGGACTTCAAAGGCGTGTGTGAGCGCTTCAGACATCAGGAAAACGTGTTTCTGCAGGACTGCTAATTGAGAGTGTGCAGCGGGCGACCCAGTGGGAACTTATTAGGCTCTCATCTTCAACTTGAAAGACATTTGAGGCAGGGGGTCCCCTCTCTGGAACGGCTCATTAGGATCATCAATGCTGATTGAAATCATTGTAAAGCTGGAATAAAATGGCGTCGCCATCGCTGGATCGGAGCACTTTCTCCTTGCTGATTTTGCAAATCGGTGAAAAAAAAGAAAAGATGCGACCAAAGTTAAAGGTCCGGTCTAAACTCTAATCCGACACATAGGATGACCTTAATTCAGGTCTTTGTCAGCACACCTCGAGGGTCCGGATGATGCATATTTAATGGGACTGGGCTACTGGAGGAACACTGCTGGCTCGGATAACTGGAGCGCAGCCCTTTCACTACGGACAGACAGAGAGGCAGACAGTCTGACACTTTTCATATTGTCACGCACACACACACACACACAAGCCCGTACACACACAAACAAGATGACACCTTTCATAGGTTATTCTCACACACACACACACACACACAGAAACCACAAGCGTACACACTTGTACAGAAGCATTGTAAGCCGCATGCCTGAGGTGTTTACATCATCGGTAAAACGCGGTACGTACGTCTCACCCTTCCAGCGGGGTTATTTTCTAAGTGTGTTGAATTATTTATTTTTTTTGCATAGTTTTACTCAAAGTTGTACTCTCTGTCACCTAATTGCTCGTTTGGATGTTGATTCTGCGGGGACACGGCGAGAGCATCTGTATGCAGGGTCTCCGCCTGGCATTTGGGCAAGAGATATGCTTGTGCAGCACGACATTATGACAGCGGTGGCATTTGAGATCTTAATGTTGCACACACTGTTTAGCATCATAATACGGCACCCCTGAGATCACGCATCTTAATTCCTTCGCCTTTTATTCCCCAAAATATCTATTTACCCTGATGGCTTTTTCCCTTCTTTACATGCTTCTTTTCATGAATGAAGATATTAAAATATACCCTGAGCTCCTTCTATTGTACATTTTTTTGAAAACAAAAAAAAAGAGAAAATGTTTACAAAATGTCACGTGTTGAAGTTGAGAATCCAATTAACAATGCGTTCATTCTGTTGCGTACATGCTTGTGGTTGTTCGTGTTCGTTGTGTGTGTGGGGGGGGGGGGGGGGGGCTTTCCCAGTGGACAAACTAACCATCCATAAAAGGGTCACACACACACACACACACACACACACACACACACACGTGCCTCGTGTCACCGCGGGTTTCTCCGACTCCGTAGTAGAGGAGTATTGCAGCGGTAGTTGGGAGTGTGCAGCTGGTGGACTGCAGGGTAATGTATCGGGTTATGGGGACGCGGCCTCATGTGCTTCCCCGGCTTCATAAATTGCTTCATTAGAGTTCACGGGGGAGTGCAGCCGGGCGGAAAACATTCGGGGGATCACATCTGCTTACCTTGGGCACATCCTTAATGAGGTGACACTCACAGGTCAACTCATATGTTGTCCGTAGAGCCTAATAGAAAGTACAGGCGACCCCCACCACCACCACCGCCCTCTCCCCTTTATTGCACACACACACACACACGTGTACACACACACACACACACACACACACACACACACACACACGTGGTTACACACACACACACACACACACACACACACACGTGTACACTCACAAACACACATAAAAAAAGCAAGGCGATAATGAAATAGATGATTGTTTCCGAGGCGTCCTCCTGCCACCTGGAAGGGGAAGAGAGGGGCTTATTTTGGGAGGTGGGGTAAATCACAGCACAACAGATTTATTGCGCGTCCATCACAGGAGATAATGACTACTGGTGCGGGTAAGCCAGGAGGGGAGGCGGATGGGACCCCGCAGAGCTATTAGCAGCCTGGGCCAAGTGGGATAAGACCAGCGGCACCATGGAGGTTCATTACAGCCCGTTCATCTTCTGCTGTTGCGATGCCTTCAGACCAGCCCCCCCCCCCTCACTCTCAGCCTCAGGCCCATCTCTGGTTGAAGGCCCCCAGGAGCCGCTATGTGCTCTGCTGCAATCAAGGCTCAAGGTTGGGATTGGTGCACACAGGAGTCTCACTTCCTAATAGGTTTTTTTTTTGGAGAGGGTTTTGGAAATGACCTAGTTGTGTCTGTTGTTCTGGAGGAGAGTTAATGGCAAGGAGCTGCGCGCTAATTGATCTCCTTATTGACTCGTTGCTACAGACCAGGGAATTTATTTTGAAGGTTTTTGGTTTACACACTTTTAGGTTGTTGCTTTCACACCAACTGTGTAAATGTTTACCAAACTAGAGCAACATGCATTGTAATCCAGAGTCAACTAGAGGAAAGCTTGAGCAACACAAGGTGTCTCTCATTACGCTAACCAGGGCTCTGCTACCTTTATGTAGCCTACCAGGGCAGAGACCCGCGCCCCGGTGCATACAAGCAGCAGACCCGTAATTAGTGTAATGAGGAACACCTCACACCTTGTCCTATGACTGTGAAAAGGGTCTATTGGATGAGGTATGAGCGTATCAGAGGTTACATTTGGTTTAGTGTAGTTTAACTTTAAATGCTATGCCTTATGGACTTTGTAGGCAAGATGCTATTTTAAAGCTGCAGGCTAGCAAAGTGCAGCATGCATTAAAACGATATTGAGCTGCTCTGTGCTTGTTTTGCTCACATGGGATGAAGCACACTTACCAGTCCGCTCCAAGAGGCACCATTTTGTGATAGCTTGCAGTCCAATTCATATTTATTCTTTTATGCCCGCACTGCAATCCGTTTTGTTGACTTTGCTTACAAGGGAAATAAGAGTTGGAAAGACACCGTGTATTGGGATTTAGGCATTATTGGGCCTTTTTAGTCAATTTATATGTGAGTGATAATGCAGGCGGTCTACCCCTGAATGAAACATCCCACTAAGCAAGAGGACGAGGGAACAAAACCAAGATGAATACAATAGGTTTCACATTATTTGGTTCCTAGTAAACACATAAATAGCATTGGGAAACAGTAATGTAGTCAAGATACCCAACTGCATTTACTTTGAAGCGAAGAATATCAAACACATTTTGAAAGGCCACAAAGGCTTTAAAGACGACATGAAAGGGAGCATTTCTCTACCTAGCTAGCTTATTATGGCAAACACAATCACATCGTCTGTTCTGCTTATTTTGTGTCAACACTGAAGTTTTGTTGTAAATCCTGCTAGGTGGGGTCGAGCATGCAGTTGACAATACACAGACAACGCATTTGAGATACAATAATCCACCGTAATAAGTCTATCCTGTTCCCTCAATGTCCCCCAGCCCTTATACTGCATCCTACTACTACACCTCCTACTCTGTTCCTACCGGTCCCTGCCTAGCACACCATTCCCTCGTCTTAACCTGAGAATAAAGAGATCTAAGAGATAGCATCAAACCACAGAACACAAGGTGCCTGCATGTGTGTGATCAGCAACTTGGATTAACACGGATATACAGCCACCAAAACAATAACGATGCAAGCTCAGGTACAACGATGCAAGCTCAGGAGTTCTCGAGTAGGCCTACTCATCGGTTACAAAGTTAATATGCATCACCGCACGTCATCTCCAACCAGCAGGGCGGCCCAGCGCTGTGTTGAGTGGTACTCTCGGGTCCAGCGGCCCAAAACATAAAACTGTCTCAAACTACTCCCAAACGCAAAGACTCCCAGAGAGCCGTGGCGTTCGGCTCCATGAAGGTTCCTCACATTAGCCTGGCGAGCCAGACCCACATGAGGAAGATGTGGGGTCTGGCGCTGCTCCGTTGGCAGTGTGGGCGGGATAAACGGTTGTCTTTCAAGTTCCCTCTGCACGCAATAGGATAGCGCTACAACCAATCAG
>JAOPJI010000113.1:1812677-1825699 GCA_027122695.1 Merluccius productus | reverse complement strand
TTTTTAACGGTATAAACTTTTTTTAAAAATTTGGGGGCCCCCCCCCCCCCCCCCATTGGCTGGCGCCCCCAGGCTCTCACCTGATGCCTTAGCACCTTTAACCTTGTTGAGAAAGCAGCCAGCTGGTTTGCCTCATATCTCGAATGTAGAGAGCAACGCGTTAAAATTAATGCAAAACATTAAATCCCCCGACGATCCAGAATAGATATTCTACAGGGGTCGGTCTTGGGGCCCTCAACTCTGCAGCTTATACATAAATGATTTACCAACATGTTGTTAAATGTACACCAATGACCCAATCATTTACATACCAGCTGAAACCCCTTGAGGAGCAGAGACATTAATAAACTAAGTGGAGGGTGTACCTCAAAAAAACATCTAACCCTGAATCTTAAAAAGTCTGTCAATGTGTTTTCCCATAGGAAAGCAAAATATAAGCTTATTATTCAATTAGATCAAGAGGAAGAACGGTCGGTGATTTTTAATGTTGATGTGTCGCTCATCATGCACATGTACACACAGATGGAGGAACACACATAGACACACACACTCACAAAGACTTGCATGCCTGCATGCACACAGACATACACACCTAAAAACATTATGCACATACACATATATTACCATGAATTAGGGAACACACACACACACGTGCACACACGCACTTACACAACACATGGAAAAGGGCTGTAATGTAATGTAAATATTGTAATTTGTCATATGATCGTGTCTGTATGAGAATGCCACAATTTAACTAAACGAGTCTAACCTCACCATTAGCATTGCCTACTGTGCTAGAACTGCTAGCTAACTGGTATCTATTGTCGTGCAGATAGCATTAATCCCTAAATGTGCAGAGTCCAACATGTTCCCTATGAGAGTCCAACGAGAGTGGAGCGACACAGATGCATGTCACATGCATTTAGACGCTTATACAATAATGTCCTGCGTTGGCACAAGTAGCTTATCAGACATAACAGAAGTTGACAGGTTGAAGTAGTCGGGCTACGCTCGTCGTAGGTTCACCGTGGCCGTTGCCAATACGGGTGTACAAAACGGATGATACGCGCGCGTGTGCCTTTTCTTAGCATCCTCGCCAGGATGAAGTGACTGAGGGGGGCTGTTAGAAATGTCCATAAAATCAAATAAATTGATTTAACCATGCAATAGCCTCAGAAAGGCTAAATACAACAACACAAGGCTACTGTTTCTAAATCAAAGAATACATATATTCATCAAAGCCCTCACATAAGACCGTAGCGTAGCCTATATACAGACAGCGTCTCCTTCATTTTAGTTAGATGTCGCGTGCAACAACCAGCGCTGTCCCTGGCAGCGGATAACGGGTCTCCTTGGGAGGGCCCGGTGTGAGTTCTACTTAAACTGCTTTCTCTTTGACGCTGGTGGTAGCTTGTCCGATTTCGTATCGTCATCCTCCTCATCCATCTCTCCCCACATATAATAAAACCAACAAAGTGAATAGAAAGTAAATAAAAACATCTGACGTTACCTCTAACTGAAATGAACTCAAGGGTGGGGGTCACGTGACAGCCCGCCTGGGCAGTTGCTAGGCAATAAGGTAAGCCTTTGTAATTCTGCTACCAATCAAATAAAAGTACAGACATGGCCAATTGTCGCTGTGTTTTACCCGGTTACGGACACAGGATTGGATGTTGGACAGGACTTTAACTGTATTAACTTTGTCTGTAGGCTACAGCACAACAAAGTAGGACATAACAACAATAAACACACTAAACACAATTAAACCAGACAAATGGAAGCACAGACATCTAGGAAAAATGACCAAATTAACAGCAAGTCAACTTCAGACGGGCAAAGTAACCTTTTATTTGTTTGTTGTTATCGTTTTACATCCACAAATGATCGCGTGATCTCATGATTCTTGCGTCATCTTGCAGTTCTTGCGTGATCAGTGGTCCGCTGCTGAACCGCTCCCGCTGGGACCTGAAGCCGAGCGGAGGACGGACCAGAACCGCTTCGGAGCCGGAGTGCTCCTGCGTCGGATCCAGTGGGTTGCGGGTGTAAGCTTCGAATCCGCTGCCTCATTTGCCGATGTACCCGCCTGTGGGTGAATACTGTTGTTGACATTTCACACGTCTCATCGGATGGATTTATATTTCCTTATCAGCATCTGTAGTCTGGTTGTGGGCCTACGCCAGATCATTGTGTGAAACACGAACCCACACACACACACACACACACAGGTTTTTAAGGTTTTCGGGCGTTCACAGGGTAGAAAATTCGGTCTTTCCATGCAGTGGTTGTAAGTCTTGATACGTTACAGAAGAGAAAAGACATCGTTACGCAGGAAACCCTGCGATGCCACGTCTGACATCAGAGAACAATTTAAAGGAACAAGGCATAGCGCGCGGAAATCTAGCACAGGCACCTTGAGGCGAAGCGCAGAGCTCTGTCAGGGGATCAACTTGAGACTACGACCCAGGAGGAGAGGATTGTTTTCTGGGTGGGGATAAGAGAACCCCCCCCCCCTCCCTACCCTAGCCCTCCTCCAGCACCACCACCCTGGAGGTCTGAGGGCCAGCGCCAGAGTGGGACCTAATTAATCACAGTCTTTCCTGAATTCAAAGAAGACATATCAAAGAAAACAATAAAATGGATCCATTTCAGTCAGGGGGTAAAAAAAAATAAAAATGGAGGAGCGCCGTTTTGACACTTATACTCCATTCACCGCGTTCTCTGCCGCTTATTCTCCAGAGTCTGTCAGGTGAAATGAATCATAGCTCTTCCGCGTGCACATTTCCGCCATTTGGAAGCCATTACGCAAGACAAGGCTAGCGCGTCGAGCGGCGGAGAGCAGAGGAGAGAAATTAATCAAGGAGGATGTGGTTGTAAAAAAAAAAAAAAAAAGAAGAAGAAGAAGAAGAAGAAGAGCGATACAAGCGAAACACAAAAGATAATACCGCAGAAAAAACTTGTCTCATCTCCTGGCTGACGACATCACTCGCAGGTGAGGAGCATCACGCGGATGAGGGTCATTACGACGGCTGCGGGGGGAAACTTATTATGTAGCGCCGCTGACGATACCGTGGCCCTTTCTGAAAGTAACACCTGGGTGGTACGTGTTGCTGCTGCTGCAGCCGTGTGCAGGCGTGCTGGCACCCGTGTCCGACCGGGGGGGGGGGGGTGATGCTATATAAGGGGGGCTGCAGGGCTGATGCTATGTCAGGGGGGCTGCAGCCACCGCAGCCCCCCCCTTCCCGCGCCACTGGCCGCGTATCGCTTCTCCCTCTAGCTGGAGGCTCGCGACGCCCTCTCAATGGTGAGGAAAATGGGGCCAAATGGATTGACCTCTCTTGTTTGACTAGCGGCGACAGTGGCTCAGTGGCAGTGGCTTGCATCTAAGCTAATAGGTGGTGATGGAGGCAGAGAGAGAGAGAGAGAGAGAGAGAGAGATTAGATATAAACACGTTAAGTACAACTTACTCCTGTTATTTCCTAAACAACTGAACTGAAATCTGTGGTTTCAGTATGAGGGGTGTACAGCTAGGTGGTGTAATGTGGCAGAACATTAACCATGTAATGGTCATTCAATAATAATAATAATTAAATGCAGAAGTCAGGACCTCGGTTTAACGTCTCATCCAGAAGACGGTTCTCTTTGACAGGACAGAGTCTCCTTCCTGGGGCCACCCTGAGCTTCTACTATGAACGTTGATGTTGATGCTTATTTGCAAACTAGTGCGTCAGACGTTTATCCAATGCTGCACTTCCTTAGCTAGATGACTAGTACACTAGTGCTAAGTAATGTATGGTATACTGATGACATGTAGAAAGTCTACAGTGCATCTAAATAAAGTAGGCGATTCATTCCCCCAAGTCGGGGGGAATTGTTATTAGTTAACTCCAACAAAAGGCTGATTATTGACAAATAAATTTAAGTTAGATTTGAGAAATAATAGAAAATAAGTAATATACCAAGAAAAAAAATGGAATAATAGCTAATCAGAGCACATAACGGAAAGTACATCATATACATAATTAAGTAGCCAATAATGAATGACCCAACATGACGACTTCATGAGTGTTTCCTAATGTAGCAACAGAAAGAACATTAAAATGCGTCCGCTAAATGGCACGGCTCATTACGTCCAGCGCTCATGCTAATGAAATGTTATCAGCCGGTGAAGCCCTTGAGCTGCGACGTTTCTTTTGTTCCTGACTGGCGCTGTGTGCAGGCGGGCCAGCACCGTCCAGAACGCTGCAAGATAACAGCGGAGGGGAAACGGACCTGCACAAATATGCTAAGCAACACTAAATACTAGCTTGAACTTGTTTTGCAGCACAGGTAAACACCCTGAGCCTCATCGATAGCGGCTCCGTATCGACCGGCCATATTGTCCTAATTGATCCCTATCCTTGTTTACAGTATTGAATGGCCCCCGAGGAGAAAGAAATCACAAATAATCTTGGACAAACACATGTTCCCTCTGATGCTGAGCGATGTTGGACCAGGAGGGGCCGAGAACCTGATGGCCACGTTCTGTTTCAACGAATGCTCTGCTGAGTTCCAAGAAAGACGTGCGGTGACTACCGACTACATATGTTGTTCACTACATATGAAATGGTAATCTGATGTCTCAGTCTGATATGGACGGCGATTCTTCGTCAAAAATATTTCACAAACATAACTAGAGGTCACTGATGTTTCATTTGTTTCAAATGTTACAAGCATCCCATTAAGACGATGTTATTCAACTTTAAAAGCTATTTCAGTGGCGGCGACATTATAATATGTAAGATGTGGGAGAGACAGATTAAAGACAGCTTCAGTAAAACTCTAATCAGCTCCCTAATGGCCTAATGTGTCCTTGAATAAACAAAAACCAATCGCCTGGAAACTTCTTTCCTTTTTTTTCCTGCTGGGCAGAAAGAGGATTTTTTTTTCCTCGTGCTGAGAGCCGTAATTATCACCAATTATTCTTGGACAATCATTTGGTAATGAACGTGTCTTCATTTCTCCTAACAGGGAAAGTGTCTGCAAAGTGGAAGAGATTTATACGTGACCACACCCCTCTCATTTGGCTCTGTGGGAGCTGATAGGAGAGAGGGGGGAAATGGATATTCAGTCCCAATTACAAATTAATATAATATATTTATATCTCTGGGCCTGGCTATGCATTAAATACATGGACCCTAACATGAACCCTGATCTTTCTTGCTATATGGAGTCTTGTAGTGTGCGTAGTGCATACATTTCGACAGGTAATCTCGTCTCAAATCAAACATGGCCGTTGTGCACTAACCAGAAATTATGATTCTTCTTCTTTTTAATAGCGAATTGCAACTGGCATAATATCTGCCGGCTTTTTTGCACACTTGACTTTATTAAAAATCAATAAAAATGAACGTTCTTTTAATTCAACCGCCATTTTCCAAGACGGCGACCATTGAGGGCGAGATGTGTCCGGCGTTCCACACTCAACTCTTTGACCGTTATTATGTGCACAACATCCGGGTACTCGTCGTAGTTCACTGCATTGTGCCATACTTGTCAGTGTGAAGGCACTTAAAATAGACACTGCATTGTTGTATTGATGTTGTATTGTGTGTGTGTGTGTGTGTGTGTGTGTGTTTGCGTGTGTGCGTGCCTGCGTGTGTGTGTGTGTGTGTGTGTGTCTGTGTCATCATGCTAGGTTATGGGAGTGGAGGGTTGTAACCGCTGTGTTGCTGTGTGTTCTTCTCTGTGTGAGTCCAGTTCTGGCTCCCCGTGTGGTTATTCAATAATAGACGTATGCAACGAGAACCCCTGCCAAGACCAAATCCTGCTCTGTAAATGGCGAGGCCAGCATTATGCTTGTTTTTGATTTTTACATCCATATATGAAATTACCAGAAATCAATAATGTTGTTCTCCTGCTCAAAAACGAGAGTCTCGTGAAAACCTCTCAGGTTTCCACCAAACACATTAAAGTCTCAAAGCATTTATGTTGCTTTGGTTGTGGAACAAAGCAACATATTACTTTGATACCCGCAGTTATTTTCCATGAAGCGCATTTGTTTGTTCCTTAAAACAACTTATTTTGTATATTTCCTTTGTATGGCTTAAAGGAAAGTTTTTTGTTTGTTTTTAGGATGTGAGACTCAACTTACCTCCAAGCAAGCGCAGAGATACTGAAAAAGAAAATGTGAAAATACAGTTTCACACTTTCACACTTTCACACGTTTCTTTTTTTATGAATTGAGGCTTTTAAAGTCAAATGATTGTAGAAAAAGGTTTTATGATATCAAATTTGAAATTAACAGGAAGGAGGAGACAAAAAGAGAATATGTATAATAGGTTAAAACCGGAAATTGAATTCTTTCAGCGATAAGATTGGTATCGGAATAATGATTAAAGAGGTGCAAAATGATGGAGTTAATGTAAGGACAGCTTGATCTAATGTACTATCCACGTTTATTGTACATTTCATCTAAAAGGAAATGAGACGGGCCTTGACGGCTGGCGTTGAATGCCCAAAAAATGTCTCCTCTGATTGCCTGAAGTGCAGCAGAAAGACTTGTTTAGTTCTGGATATCAGAACATCTGCTAGGAACCTGAACCCGCCGACCCGCTCAGGGATTTTATTGAACTGGAGCCGACAACAAATGGCATAACCGCTTCCGTGTGTAGTGCCTTGTGCAATATGGCTAAAATGCTGATTTAAAAAGAAAAGCCGTCTTAGGTTTTGCTCAGGTGGCGGATCAGAGATGTTGCGTGAAAAGAGATAGTTAACACGAAGTCGGCCTCTGCCCGCTACACAGCGAAGGGACGAGCCGATCACTTAGAGATGCTGCTGTGCAAACAGAAGGGTAAGCGTTTCCATCTCTGTCTGCACAACTAAAACGTTCTGTGCAACAGACTCTCCCTTATCTATCCGTATACTAAACACTTCCTCCAAATAGAAAAACAATGACAATACAAAACATGTTTGTGCGAGAGTGGACAGCGGAGGACGTTAGCTCCCTGCGGCGCTCGTACCGCCGTGTTTTATTACTCTACACAACAAAACAAGCAAAAAAACTGAACTTTGGGAACGGTGTAGTTCAGAGCTGTCTGTAGTGAGTGTAGAGACCCGTGTAGAGACCATGGCTGCACCGGCTCCTTCCCTGTCTTGTACAAGCCTCAGGGAGCACGAGACCAAGTGTGTTCAGAAGATGTATGCTATCGGCCTGCTAGCTAAATGTTTGATGGACGCCAACCGCGACAGTGGCCTGGACAGCGCTGTGCACCGACTCTTCTAACGCGCTGGCAAAGACAACTTAGCAGGGAAGCACCGACAGCCCTCAGCAAAACGGCCTCTGCAGACTTCATGGAGCATCTGATGTCTGGACGCTCCAGAAAGAAGACTTCAGAGCTCACAAGCAGTGCAAGCAACAAACATCTGTTTTCTAGATCGACTGGGAATATGATTTATACATTTATACATTTATACATTTATACATTTATACATATTTACATATTTACAGCTGAGCGGAAGAGACGTCTGGACGCTACACGACACTTTGTGAGGTTCTAGTGATGATGGGATTCGTTCAAAAGGATTAACAAAGATGTCAGAACAATACAACGCCAACCAGAGGGAAGTAGTGTGGGTTATGGTCTAGTGGGTTATGGTCTAGTGGGTTATGATCTAGTGGGTTATGATCTAGTGGGTTATGATCTAGTGGGTTATGGTCTAGTGGGTTATGGTCTAGTGGGTTATGATCTAGTGGGTTATGGTCTAGTGGGTTATGGTCTAGTGGGTTATGGTCTAGTGGGTTATGGTCTAGTGGGTTATGATCTAGTGGGTTATGATCTAGTGGGTTATGGTCTAGTGGGGTTATGGTCTAGTGGGTTATGGTCTAGTGGGTTATGGTCTAGTGGGTTACGGTCTAGTGGGTTATGGTCTAGTGGGTTATGGTCTAGTGGGTTACGGCCCTATCTGGAGTGTTCTGAACTAAAGTTAGACGTAAGGGTCTGGGAATAACTAACTAACTGACTATAATATATAAAATAGCAGACTGCACCATTCCAGCTCTTTGGACCAGAACAACTGATTCCAATTAGAGTGGTGATGACCAGCAGATGATAGGACCGGGGGACATGATGCAGGGAGGCTCCTGTGTGGGGGACCGTAGAGAAACCTGTCTGTAACAGGTGGCGATAAGACCCGGTAACAAGGCTCATTCCCAGCACCTGTAAACCAATCAAGTGACCGCAAATATCCCCAGGAGATATTCAATGTTCCACCTAAATATCAACTTTACATCATTAAAGCCAAATAGACGTCTTCTTGCAGCGCTGTGAAAGCCATAAAATACTATTTCCTGTTCCAGCATGGCCACAGAAGACCCTTAAACTCGATAGCTCCTATACACAGGTGCACTTAAGACACAAGTGTCAAGGCATAGTTATGCTGACCGCATTACGGGGGACAAAAGGACCGCTTTGTGAATCGTCTCTGTGCTACTTTCTCAGAAAAAGACGCTGCGAGCGTCCGTGCCGCTCTGAGCAGAAGCTCTCGTGACGCGACCAATCAGCTTCCAGGATGCAGACGGGGGGCAGAGAGCAGACAAAGCAATTACACCAAAACGTTGCTTGGCGTAAAGCTAGCTCCACGTTTGGGTGAGAATGGGAAATTGCCACCGCAGTGTTTGCTCTGCTGTGTGAGTGGATGGAATAAGATCATAGTCGACTCCATGCTTGCTGTTTTATTTATTCAGGATAAATAATAGACCGATTGTAAAGTGTATTAGTAAGTCTAAAGGCAACAATGAAGTAAACACCTAAACGGTTGTTTTGGCATTCACAGTGAGAAAGTCTATGTATGAGGATTCTACTTCACCATATTAAAGGATTTATTTTCCATAATTATGTTGATTTAGTTTTTTTCACAGATGATAACTCTGAAAAGTGGAAACAGTGAGCACAACCTCAACGCGTTTCTCTCTCAAAGAATTGAATGAATTCTAAGAAATGTAAACTAATACCGGCTTCCTGTGCAGACAGCACAACCAAACGTATCCTGACAATCAAGTCCGCTGCACATTTCCCAGCAATATTCAAATATAGAAGATAGAAGTCTTATCACCATAATCTCTGATTATGTATGATGTTTTTCTCCAACCAGACATAAAGTGCTGAATTGTAATGAAGCATGAACATTTCAGCCATTGTGAATAATTTATCGGAAACCTCAACCGCAACTCTGATGTCCACTAAGGTGAGTGAATAATGTTCCGACGAGTTTCATCGCATGTCCCACTTCTGCATTTCTTCCAATACATTAATTAAACATAATAGCCCAAATGATGTACGATGCGAAGTGAAGTGTGAAAGACTTGCTTTGTTAAAACTCCAGCATGCTCCAGTTGGTTTCCAAGTATTCATTTAGTGTATGTACAGCATTACTCGGCAGGACATATTTTATTCTGACCATCGAGTTTGAGTCTATTAACGGTAATAAACGGTTGCATACTCGGCGGCCCCTGAGGTAAACCTAATAACCAGTTAGCATCCTAACGAGATCATGTTGTTAGCGCTCTGTGGCTTCCGGTGCCGCGGCGTCCAAGAGACGAGTTCTTGGAAACTGAGAAAAAAGAAAAAGTTTTGAAAGAAAATTGAAAAGAAAAATATGATGCAACGCTTGTTACAGCACACACACACACACACACACACACACACACGTACTGTAGAAATACGTCTTATTAAAACAATTTTATACAAAGCTTTGGGAAGATAAGGTTCACAGGACATTTTATAATGCCTAATACAAAAGGTGAGAAGGGTATAATGGAGGAATTTAATTCGATTGGAGGAGGATTTTAATTTAATGCTTTCCTAGCGGCACGAGCGCTTTTCATCGACTGGCGTCTCGTCCAACGACCGGACTTTTACCAACAAGCTGAGAGATCAAATCACAAACTTTCCGGTTGTCAGACCACCTGCTCTACCTTCCAAAAATAAAAAAATAATTATGATTAAATATCTAATAAAAAGGTAGCAATGAAAAAAAAAAAAAACTAATTAAATAACTGCTATCAAACAATAAACAACTCAAGTGCACCACACAGCGTTTAAACTCACACAACTTTACTTCAAATCATTAGCAGGAACACAAAACAGGCTGCTGAGAAAAGAGGCAGACTGTCGAACTAACGAGATGCGCGGAAGTGGAAAAAAACAAAAAGCGCAGACTGCTGCCTGGCTGACAGGCTGGAACAGGCGGTGCAGCCGGCGCACCAACTGACACAGGTGAGCAGGAAAATGCTAAATGAAATACACAAGGGACTAATTGGGAAATGCAAAACACCTGCGAGGCGGAGCGATTAGGGGCAAACAAATGAAGGCAGAGACCCGGGCGGCGTCCCGAACGGCACACATGACGTTACATACGACATGTGTGTGCTGTGTTTTGGCGTGTTATTAGCGTGCAAGCCAGAGTATGATCATTTCCAGACATGCTACGGTTTCGCGGTTTCCGACATTTTACAAGCTGACGGCAGCGTGAACAACATATTGTATATCTTTGGTGGCTATTTAGTAGCGTCTGCACTATACTGCAGACGGCGGTCGGCTGGTTCTGTGCACATACTTTTATTTTAATTATTAATGTTTCAATCTTCTATATACATCTGTAATGCAGTGCATCTTCATCGCTGTTTCTGATTGGTTCACAGTGACGTGCAATAACTATGCATAAGGTGTGCGGTTGAATAAAGTTTCACGTCTGACACTTTTCATCATGGGAAACTAAATCCTCACGATCCCTCCTCTCCCCCCACACTATTTGGAACGAGACCAGTGTCATTCCCTCTCTCTCTTCTTACACACACACACACGCACACACACACACACACACACACACACTCCTATTCATCTTCTTTTCAGACAGTGGCTCACACACCTGAGGGGACCCGGCAACAAAATGCACGCGGTTCTGGAGCGCGTGAATAGTGAGGGCGTTTATCTCCACAGAGAGATGGCAAACAAACACACACACACACACACACACACACACACACACACACACACACACACACACACACACACACTGAAAGGTGGCAGAAACAGGCAGATAATATCCCTTTTATTCCCACTATAAAAGGAGGCACCAAAGATAAGGGGAAAAGGGGAATGCAGATACCAACCTGGGAGGTATTTGCATTATTTTATTTTGAAGTAGCGCGCAAAGTAAAGATTCAACTGAAGTGAGTCAGTAGCCCGCCGCTCTGATAGCTCTTCCTGCTCTAGGACCCTCGTCTGCTTCACAAAAATGCCTTTTTAATTCAATCAGGGGCCATTTTGTGGAGACAACTCAGCAGGTTCATATTTGCTTATGCTTGTTTACATGAATAGAAAAACCAAATGGCTTCCAACAGTAAGGATGTAACAGATGTATGTTTGTTGTTCTGTACTCATGTGTGCGTACGCCGTGACATCTCATCCTGTCTCCAAGTCCAAGTACAGTCGCTATAAGTTGGACAAGAGAGCGTGTATTCATGGTGCCGAGCCCTCGGGTCATCCCGGGCCTTTTGTGTCTGGAGATCTGCGGACGACAACCCATAACTTACACCTCGACCACATCCACACCCTCTGCTGTCATCTCTGTGTGAAAGAACGTACAACGAGTGTGTGTGTGTGTGTGTGTGTGTGTGTGTGTGTGTGTGTGTGTGTGTGTGACACGCTGGCATCAAGGTGTTGACAGAAGTGAGAGATGGTGCAGAATGGGATCGGCAATCAGCGGGCCGTCCAGCCGCACAATTTCCCCCGCCGGCTCTGTCACGGTTCACATATTACCCATCGGAGCCTGTCTGCGTGACACACACACACACACACACACACACACACACACACACACACACACCGGACCAGCACGCAGACGTCTGCAACTCCCTGTTACATTAGTTCACTGTGGTTTGGAAAATAAATCTCCCACAATGCACAGCTGCCTCTTTACCACTTCCTCCCACCAATTCCCACCTGCCCAGCGTCAAGTCCTCCCAGCGGAGCGGCGCTGCCCGCCGGGCGGCGGCTGTCTGGGGCACCGGACCCCCGAGGCGGAGATGATTTCACAAAGATTTGGTTTGCTGTCGGAATTGACGGCGCCTGGTAATGTTTGATTTTAGCGGTTACCAAACTTGGGTGTTTTATAGTGCACATGGGGCGCGTCAATGTGTGTGTGTGTGTGTGTGTGCCAATGAAAGAAGATGTAACAGAACAAGATATAGAGAAGTATCTAGACAAGATATAGATCTGATCCAGTCGTGTGAATGGTAAATTATAGATATCATATTAATAGATAATGCTGGAAGGGATAATTTCTCTTTCAAGTTATTTAAGGCCGGTATGTTATTACATATGTTATTACATATGTTATTACATATGTTATTACATATGTTATTACATATTCTCAATAGTGCAATAATAAAGCATTTACACAGTGGCCTTGGATGGATATACAGTATCGACAACAATGGACTCATTCATACCGTATGTTCAGCATGTTCATTTCATAATGATGTAATGTTAATAATCATGTTTTCAGGTAAAGGGGCCTTTGACTCCAGTGGGTTAGTTGTGTTTTCAGGTCACAGGTCTTAAAAGGTTCGTATCCCATAGGGGCCACTCCACAGACACACCGTGGTCGACGTCGGGTCGCATCCCCCCCCCCGGGTTCTGCATGTGAGTGGCACCTGCGACGGGTCGATAGAAAATAAATGAGCCCCCCTTTTATTGAAATCTGTCACCACGGAAACAATGGCTGCTCTGTGCTGGCTAACTGTTCGACCAACACACACACACACACACACACACACACACACACATGCACACCCGGACCCTGCCTTTCATAACTCGAAGCCTCTTCTTCTCATGCTTTCTTCAGCCCTACCCACTGCTGCTTCCATCTCACACTTAATTACCATTTCATTTCTCATTTTAGCCTCCAGAGTTGGCCCGCCCGGGGGGGGGGGGGGGGGGGGGGGGGGGGGGGGGGGGGGGGGGGGGGGGGGGGGGGGGGG
>JAOPJI010000113.1:1769920-1781890 GCA_027122695.1 Merluccius productus | reverse complement strand
TGTTCACAAAAGCCACCACCAAAAACGATGCGGCAGTGAAAGCTAGCTTTATTGTGGCTGAAGAAATCGCTCGCGCTTCAAAGTCTTTTTCAGAGGGTGCCTTTTTGAAGCAGTGCATGCTTAAGGTGTGTGAGCAGGTGTGCCCCGACCAGATACAGACTTTCAAAAATGTCAGGATTATTGCTATAGTAACAGAGCAACAAGCTATGCAAATGCATATGTAATATTTGTAACTTCAACAAGTAATAAATACAGAAAGTTATTTAACAATATGTTACGGAGTAGTTACATTTATTATACATTAAATTTGGTTACATTTATACTGTTTTACAGTTACATCCGGCCCTTTGAGGGCAACCATTATGCTGATGTGGCCCTCGGTGAAAATGAGTTTGACACCCCTGATGTACCCTTTAAGCCCCGCCCATGAAATCCTGAACGCAAAAATGGTGAAAAATAGAAAAACTCCACAATTCAACATTAAATGTTTATAGTCTTTTCACATGTTTCCAGCGATGACTTTCTAACGTGTGTAATGTGTTTACACGGCCTTTAACAAAAGTAATGTTGCTCAAATACCTCCATGGTAGCGTACCAAAATGTTTATTTGTTGTCTTGCCAGTGAGTTCTAGTTTTCAAGTTTTTTTATTTTCAGTTTGCTGATTTTAGTTTTCAGTTTTTATTTTCTGCCTGTTCTTTGATTGGTTGCTTTTTGTTACATTTTTCTTACGTTGCCAGTTCTTGAAACTGTTGATTGCGTTACCTTTATTAAATACTTTTATACTTTCCTCTTGAGTTTGTGTCTGCATTTGGGTTCCGGTCCAGGAACATTGCACCTCCCACCCCCACAGAACCAACCCAAATCACCCGCCACCTCTCTGCCACTCTCCCCTGCACCTAGACCTCCCCCCCCCACCCACCTACAGGGCTCTCATTTGGGAACCACATGTGACAGTCCCCTTTGTCGTAGCGCCATGCAGGTGATGAGGGCTATATTGCTGACAGACTGAATCTCCCAAAAAAGAGGCTCCATAGCTGCCACCGATCAAAAATAGACGTGGACTCCGAAGCTGAGAGATGGTGGTGGTGGGGGAAGGGAAGGGAGGGGACCTGGCAGCTGGGGCCCCTATCCACTTGGGGCCCCTGTCCGGTCCAGACAGCACACGGCAGCGGTCAGTGAGATGCAGCATTGTTCAACTTGGGAACGCCGACAGCCCCACGTTCACCGCTTCTAACGCCCCTGTCTTTCCTGTGGTGCAGTAGTGTGTGTGTGTGTGTGTGTGTGTGTGTGTGTGTGTGTGTGTGTGTGTGTGTGTGTGTGTGTGTGTGTAAAGGTGGGAGATAGGAGTGAGGTGAATGGTGGTGAAAATAGCTGTGTGTGGTGTGTGTGTGTTCCTTGGCCAGTACACTACTATGTAACAGTGGTGTAGTGTGGAGGTAGCTCCTTGTCTGGGGTGGAGCCAGCGTTGACAGCTCTGTGGCCTTGTGTCTGCATGGTTATCAGTCAAATCCAGCAGCCCTGTCTCTACAGCTACTCTGTATTAAGCCATCCAAAGGCCGCCAGGGAATAGACGCATACCTGTGTGTGTGTTATACAGTAGGTCATAAAATGATCCACCTTAAATAATGGATAGAGAATCAATTAAAAATTATCTAATGGTTCTGTCCTTTCTGTGGTGCAGTAATATTGTGAGTAATATTGTGTGTAGACATTACTCATTTATTCACATTCAAGACATAAAGACATATCATTTAATAAGACTAAGCATGAGCATAGTAATTATACTAGGTCTTGATATGTTTATACTCGGTCTTTCTTATACTCTCTCAGAGAGAGAGAGTGAGACAATAGTACAATAGACAATAGGGACAATAATAACTAAAAACTAAACTAAAATCATAAACCTTAAATAATGGATAAAAAGTATTAACTAAAATAAAGACATATATATATATATATATATATATATATATAGCATGACAAAGATGTGTTTAAGAGTATACAATCAATCTTCAAGTTGAGGCATTGACAGAGAGCAGGGAAAACGGTTTAGAGGTAACAGCCGTAGAAAGTAAAGAAAACCTAGTTTGGCCGAAGGGTGTTTTGGTTTTCAATAAATGGTGTGACAACAAAGGGTCCCAAATAAACAGAGAGAGAGAGAGAGAGAAGAAAAAAGAGAGAGAGAATAACAAGTTGAGAAAGAGGGGGAAGAGGTGAGATAATGCCATGGAGCCGTCAAAGCAAAGTCGAGCGTCGGTGTCAACAGCTCCAAACGGCGGCCGTTGTGTCTCTTCAGTCTAAGAATAGGACAGCATTGGAAGTGTGGCTGACACCGCTCTCATCTCCCAAGACAAGACCATCACTCAGTCTGCAGTTTGAGTTTCCAGGTTTGGAAGTTTGAAAAACAACATTGGGTCATTTTCCTTTTTTGTCAAACACACCATTATCTTAGGGGTGGATTCATGGATTTGACCTTTTTTTTAATACCAGAAGCTAGATTGAATGGATCTCCATGAGGGGTTAACCTTTAACCTTTAACTTAGTTAATTGACCAATGTGATCCGTAGAGTTGAAGTCAAGAAGACCTGGATGTCAATTTGTTTGCCAAGGGCATTACATTCAAGATGGGGAGGTAGAGATTTGCAACGTGTCCACCATTTAAGCAACCGAGTGGTCTGAAGCCGTGGATGAGTGGCTGGTTCAACTCCCAGCTGACAGGTCCCAGACTAAGCCTACAATCCTTGAGCAAGATCCTTAGCCTTCTCTGTCTGAACCTACTTTTTAATTAAAGGAATCTGGAAGAGCAAATTTTGTTATTTTCGACACTCAAAATATGAATCTTTGTTTTGGTTTCAAATTCAAAGTTTTGTCTTTTCAAGTGTCCTTACACCAGCTTTGCGTTGGCGAAATGGAACAACAACATGAAAGTTATTATCTTTTTTCTTCCTCAAACTTCTGAATTTCAAATGATTACGTGGGCTGGACCTAATATCTGGACTTATACTGTTCCCTGCAACGCCTACACGTGTGCCACAACACACTGGGCTGTCACTGATAAGGTTTCCAAGTTACACTATGAGCTTTTTTCATTTATTTTTTTACTGCCACCAAAATCACCGTCCAACTCAAAACAACAAGACAAATGAACAAAGCAAGAACAACAAAAAAACACCAAACATTTACTCATCAGCAATTTTTGGATTGTCATGAAGTCTAATTGAATTTCCCCAACTTTAACGTTCGAAAATGCATTTCCAGGAATGAACCTTAGGTTTTTTTGTTCAGCGCTGCGTGGGGGAAAAGCCGCAATAAATAACGTATTGATCTGAGCAACTATGAGGGTCTTAAGGAGCTCCAAGCCCTGTGGATGTAATTGGGCCAGTAAAAGACATTCGTCTTGATTACGGTGAATCTGAACCTATAAGGAGAAGGTAAGTATTGGCCATTTGTCAGTGTCACAACCAAGGAAGGGGGCGGGCTTTCAAATCTGGTCCTACAGTACTGATGTCATCAGAACTTAAGGCTGTTTCCCAGAGAAAACTAATCAGTGTATTTGTCGATTGCACTGATGCTTAGCGGTGAGTTTAGTGAAGGGTAGGTAAGGAATGTTCAAGAAATTGATGCAAAATATATATGTTGTCTGAGCTACATGCAAACAGTCTGAACAAATGAATGTTTAGCTTTTTTTCCTTTAAGGGTACATTTCTTAATATAACTCTTGCTTCAATTGAAATTCATAAGTTATTCTGTTTAAGGGCAAGCCTGGATTTGTAAAAAATGTTTTAGCAAGATCTAATGAGTTTAGTCATCATTTTTGTTACTCAAATGCCTCCTAGTAACACACAGTTGACCCAATTATGTCTGGAATGTAAAAACATGTAAATATGATATATACCAGCCAGGGGAAAAGAGAACAAATTAAAATGCTTCAATTCTCTCTTTCAATATTCGCCTCAATTATGTAAGAGCACTGGAAAATGATGCCTTTGGTTCACAAATGTGTAACTGCTGACATACAGTTTGAAAAAGGATTAGCTTTGCCATCTGACTGTCGAGGACTCGAGGTGTCAATAATGCTTGGGTCACATTGTGTAAAAAAAAAAAAAAAAAAGAAGTATTTTATTGGGGTTGGGGGGACAACAGGGAGAGACGATGAAGACTGATTTCAAACTGATTTCAAAGCAATACCTTTGCAGTCTGTGCACTTGACGCCAAGTGCTATGAGGGAGTTCATGGACACACACAGACACACACACGCATCCCTTGCCCCTGTGGCCCAAATAGTTTGAGCAAAGATTAATGAGGATAGTTTGAACAAAGGGTTGTTAGAGATAAATGCAATTAGGGCACCGCTGAAGCCATGCTGGAGTAAACAATTATATGGAAGGCTCGGTGCTTCAAGACATGACCTGCATATGAAAGGAGGGTGTGTGTGTGTGTGTGTGTGTTCGCGGGCGTGTGTGTGTATGCGTGTGTGCCAGCAAGGTTTACGGTTTCCTTGAAGCTGTACAGAAATATGCACCGAGTAACTAGAGGCATTTGTGCAAAATAGACTTCACTAACGATCCTTCCTCTTCACCACTAGGCCTCTTTCTCAGGTTTTTGATATGTAATCAAAAAGCAAGATAACACATGTGAGATTGTTGTGCAAGTGAAATAATCAATGTGGATGCTACTGGATCAGAGTGAATAAAGCTAGAACACAACATAAATGTTTTAGAGTGAATACCACCTAGTGCATTAACAGTTGCATGGTAGCCCTATAGCATTTGATGATGAAAAATATCGCTATTGCCCATGCACAGTTATGAAATACATAACTCTTGTTGTTGCGTGGTTATTTTGTTTGGGGTTGGAATTGTGATTCCTTTAGCTAACAATGTTTATGATAGATTAAAACTTGAAAATCGTATTGTTCTAGGGGTGTATTACATGACTGCTTTCTCACATGTTTAAATGCCTTTTGAAGTCTTTCCTTTTGTGAAGGGAGTGCGGATACGAGTCCTCTTGGGATGAAGAACCATTTACAAATATGAAGGAAACATTTGGACATAATTCACAACTATGTGGGCATATTTCCTTTCCCTTTTCGGACACGGATCAGTCTTTGGTTGGCGCACATACATTATGGTGAAAAAAGGCTAGACTGAAGTGTGCTGCTAACTGCTAGCTTAACCTGCGAATGTACGACATTGTGTACAAAGCGGTCTGAAAGACTCCCGCTAAACAACGCTTAGAGTAAGCCAAGCACCTTCGGGGCCCTCCCTCAACGCTTCATTTTGCATTATTACCTCTTAATTAAATCCAAATAGCAGTAACTACAAAGTCAATGATTGCTTTGATGAGAACGGCACAAGCTGCTTCCTGTTCAGAGTGAGCGAACCCCGATGGGCAATAAATAAAACACGTTTAAACAAATCGCTTCTTGTTTGCGAACCATCTCACTGACAAAACACAAAAAAAACAAGCCGAAAGCCGACATCTGAGCAGATTAGCCCCAAAATCGCTTCTTTTTGTCAATACCAGAACATACTCATCTATAGCCTTGTGGGGATAGATGGCAGAACCCTATTGACAAACACACACACACACACACACTCGTCACACCCCCGCCCCTCATGTTGCCATCTGCTCCAGGGCTCCCGACTCACGTTCTCGTACACCCCGTGCCTTTTTTTGAATTTGTTTTCTGTCTCCCAAAAAGAAAAAGAAAAATAAATAAATAAATACTGTAACCTCGGAGGAGGTTCTGCCTGCGTCTCTTTGACGTGCCAGCATCCATTTCTTTTTCATTTTTCTTTTTTTAACCTTCATCGTTGCCTTTCATACTCAACTCCAGGCACGTTAACTTGTCCCTGTGATACACAAGCTAGAATGCTGTTCTGCTGAGTGAGGAGGGAATGAGATGCAAATCAGGAGCTCAATTATGGACTAGAGGCGAAATAATTATGGTACATGTGCTTGTGTATATACTGTATATACACCATTTTAGATATAAAGCTACCTTTGTTGTGACCTGCCAAAGGTTTATGCTTCTAATGCCAAATAACGAGTGAGATGGTCTCTTTACAAATCAACCTTTTTCAAGTAGGCTACAGTGTCACCTGCTGCTAACAATTCAGACCATTCAGATGGTATTAACCGAGAGCTCAGACTTCATCGTGATGTATCCTCCGAAATACAGCTTGGTTGCAGTAGCGCTGGTGATACACTCCCTGGTGTGTTTAGCTCGCTAATTAAACATTTGTTCTGAACATTTGTTCAGAAAAAAGAAAAAAACTGTTGAATTACTATTCAGTAGTTGAAAACCATATTGAATTACTTTCACGGTGAACAAATGAAGAGCAGTACCCAAACATGATAAGCAGGAATTGCATCTCTGTGTTGAAACACCGCTTATTGCAAATGTTAGTTCTTATTGGATCACACCGGGGCCAGGTGATGTCACTCACCGGCATCAAAGAAACTATGGCAAGTGAAGTAACGAGTGACTAATGAGTCTTTATTAATTCCCAACTCCACAACCTTTGGTTTGGTGCCGGAAATGTTTTTGTCGAGTTACTCTCGTTAAACTCTTCCTCAATCGAACCCTCTCAAGTAGAGCAGGGTCTCTGCATTAGCCATTCTCTTATTGACTGCCTCTCTCTCTCTCTCTCTGTCTGCCTCTCTGTCTCTCTTGCTCGAGAGTGTTTTCCAGCTAATAACCAGTGATTAGTGAGTGAATTGTGGTGGTGAAACGGTTGCCCATCTTGGGTCATCCTTTCGCTCCAAGGCAGAACCACTTGAACGAGCTGCAGCACTCTGAAATAATGAAGACTCCTTTGTCTCTCTACTGCCATTTTAAAAGCTGCATCATCTCTTTGTGCTTTTCATGGACATTCCACTTGAAATGCTATTCATTGTCACATCCAGTAACACAAACACACACACACACACACACACACACACACACCAAAAGCAGGCTATTTCCTGGACATTTCACATCTCGATCCCACCTCAAAGCGCCTCTTTTAGCAGACTCCCCCCCCCCCCCTGGGGATTGGCTGGTTAAATGCGTCACATGTCACCACACAGTGTGCTCTTCCTCATTAGCCGCGATGCATCGTGGTAGTGCTGTGGTTGTGCCCCCTCTCATTAGGGTAGACGGAGCAGACTGGTTTTAGGAGACCAGCAGGAAATTGGAGATGTGCACATAACGGTGTGAATGTTGCTTTGTTTGTGTGTGTATATATATAAAGAGATAGATGTGTGTGCACTTGTATGAGTCTATCTATATATAAATAGGCTGTGTGTGTGTGTGTTCCTTTGTCGATGTACACATGTGTGCACAAGTGTGAATGTGCTCTAGGGTGTGTGCGTGTGTAATTGTTAGTGTGCACTATGTGTCTTAGAAGTGTTTGTAAGAAGCTGTATAGGATGTGTGTATTTCCGTATGTGTAGTGTGTGTGTGTGTGTGTATTCATTTGTGTAATAGTTTATGTGGCTGTGTGTGTGTGTGTGTGTGTGTGTGTGAGAAGTGTTTGCAAGAAGCTTTATAGAGGCGTCACTGGTGATGGTGGTGGTGGTGGGAAGATGTGGTGATGGTGGTGGTGGTGGGAAGGTGTGGTGGTGGTGGTGGGAAGATGTGGTGATGGTGGTGGGAAGATGTGGTGGTGGTGGGAAGATGTGGTGGTGGTGGTGGTGCCAATTAAAACCTCATGAAGGAGGATATCTGGGTGACACATGAGTGGAGAAGAAAAAGAAGTGTGAAATGGGCTGAGGAAAACAGTCCAAAGGTGAAACGTCGTCGGGAAGGGTTCACAATCTGCGATTCACAAAACAACTTGGCCTGTTAGCCAAGCATTTATATGGCTCAGCCAATGGAAAATATAGAAAATAAAGTTCTGCCTGCAGGTCCCTTCAGGCATGGAAAATAGTAAGGAAAACATGACGGAAAGAGACACTTATAAGTGGAGGGAATCTGTGTACTCTTGACACGGTAGTGCCATCTAGTGGTGAGTCAACGTGCAATATTTCAAACTGAAAGTGATGGAAACAAAGATTGATGTCATTCGACTCTGCTGCCTCTGGCAATAAAACAAGATCGGTATTTCATGAGGAACAATCATTATTTATCAAGGGATCTGACTTGTTTTTATGCATTTTCATTCAGTTTGATTGACTTCCTACCTGTGCAGTCAATATTGTGACATTGCATCGAATGGAATAAAACTGCCTGTCTAAGTCTTTGTTGATGTATTTTTTTTATTAGTGCCGCCCCTCTCTGTCTCTCTCTCTCTCTCTGTCTCTCTCTCTCTCTCTCTCTCTCTCTCTCTCTCTCTCTCTCTCACAGTTCTGAACAACCGATAGCTTCTGACAACATCATAAGATTAGCTTATCTTCAATCCCCCAGAGGAAACGTCCCTGGAGGGAATCTGAGTTGTCTCAGTACAAGCATGGACAACACGTGACTTTTTTTTAATGAATGTGTTTTTGGGTTTTTTTTTTCTTGATCATGACAAGATATTTTTAGGGCCCTTTGTTTGCCTATATTCTTCCTGCAATCAAAGCGTTCAGTCCCCAAGAGACTCATTTAGACAGACTAGATTGGAGCGACAACGCGAGCATACATGCCTTCCCTCTCTTGTCTCATGTCTTGAGAGTGGAATTAAAATTATTTTGGGCTCATCGCAAAACAGGGTCTATTCCGATGTGTTATGCATGCACAGTGAGAGAAGCACTAATTGTCTCCCACCAAATGGTCAAGTGACTGACAGACAGACAAACACCTTTATCTTTATTGATTAATTGAAAGTAGGATGGTGTAGACACACAGTGGTAAGGAACGCATTCTGTTTGGGTCGGTTCGCTCCCCACCTTCAGAGAGGGATGGGTAAGTGGCTACACTTGGAGACACCCCTAAACACTCCTTAATTTGGTATATACATGTCTCCTCCTTGCCTTATGTCTGAAGGACACAGGGGTGGGTGTTAACAGCCCTTAGCCCTGCTCAGATCAAGTATGGATGGATGGATGACGTATGAAGTATGAATGTATGAAGATTTATGGAGTGACAGACTCCATTGGTCTGTCAGTCCATGAATGGATGGTTACATGGATGGAGAGATGGATGGGAAGACAGATAGATGGATGGGTGGAAAAACAGACAGATGGATAGAAAGACAGACACATGGATGGATGGAAAGACAGACACATGGATGGATGGAAAGACAGACACATGGATGGAAAGACAGATGAATGGATGGATGGAAAGAGACAGATTGATAGTTGGATGGATATTATATGCAGGGAACAACATTTGCACCAACCACCAGCCAAATGCTAGTAAAATATACAAGTAGCTGGTAGCTTTGATTCACTCACCAGCCAAAAAAACAATGGTAATCTATTGAGGCTGTAAAATTGGAATATTTGTAGTGAACCCAAGAATGTGTCACCACATTAATTTGAATGTAATTTCATTGAAAGAGGAAATTAATCTTTCTGTTATTTTTTACGGGTTGAATGTGATTCCCCGGTAATATTTGTGATATGCACATTTTATTTTTCACATATATTGTGAAAAATCGGTAAGTGGAACCTTTGAGACCGGAACTGTTGACATTCGGGTGGTCTCAGGTGTGGACTTCTGCCCACGCTTCAGACGCCATAGGTATCCCTCCGTGTCTTCATTGTCCTTTCACTCTGTCTGTTTTCACAGACAACTGTATTTGTAACGAGGTTCCACGTTTGGTGCCCGTAACAAATTCACTATCTATTTGGCTGGACAAAAGAGTCAATTTTGCACCCTGATTATATGGCTATTCAAATCTACTTGTGTTAATAGATTTTTGGGTCATAGATATTGGTGTATATTTCGTATACAATCGGAAGGAAGTAGACTTGAAAGCAAACACATCTTTTTTTTTAATGGTCCATGAATGCATATATAGCAAATTGTTGTCGAAGAAATTGTGTTTTTCATCTTGGAAGATAAGCCTAAATTGATTTGGAGTGTTTCTGCGGTCCGACAGACTTCTCAGAGGATTCACCCTGAAGACCTAGATTCAGATTGAAGGCATTTTAAGGCCTCCATCTTGCCTGCATTCAACCATAATGCTGCTAGTTTCACAGTCAAGAGACTTCATTGTGATTATCTGTGATAAAAGGGTCTCCGGTGTGGAATATGCTCTCCTTTCTTCTCAGCATGTGGCTGGACAAGATGGATTTCTGGACAAGCAAACAACGTAAAATAAAATGATATTCTTCCCGCGACCGCCCGTATCCGGGCAACGCCCCCTCCCCCCAAATGCAAAGACGTCATAAGGCATTGAAACATGTGAGAAACACATGTCGTGTGACACACCCCTAGAACGATTACATTCTTACCTTTTAGTCATTCACAGCCATTGTTACCTAAATAAAACACAATTCTAACCCAAAACAAACTTATACGCATCATTTTACATCATGTTATCTACACAAACTATATATCAGAGCTGAGACTTCTGATTCCAACAGTCCAAACCATATCACTCTGTGGCTCTGTGTCTCGCATAACCAGACATATCTCCACACTTTGTTTTAGTGCTGTGCCAGCATTGGAGAAAGGTCTGGCTGAACCCACTATCATTTTGGTATCGGGGGAAAAAAACATTTTGTCTTGTTTGTATTTCTTTAAACCAAGGATGTAGCAATACTTCCCATTGACATGTGAAGAGCAGTGATGGGAATTCTTCAGATCATTTTTCTCAGCTCAGCAATGAGAGCCGGCTCTTTGGGCTCCCAAATGGCCCTTTATTTAGTACCACTTCTGGCTTTTATAATTCAGCCAAATTTAGCAATGATTTGACCTATTGGTATGTGTGCACAATATCACATCCAAGAGAAGTCCAAGACCAGGGCGGGTCAAGACCGAGTCCAAAGAGGTTCGAGTCTAAGTCAAAATGAGAGAGACAGTCAGGAGAAAAAAATGAATCCTCTTCGAGACCACTTACTTACGTTTATAGTTTTTGTGTGATGCTAGAGACACAGTATATATTAAGATGATAATTTTGCACTATTATTTGTAATGGTCAAAAAGCAAGTGCAATGTAACCACACTGTAGGATCAAATTATGCTATATTATTTACTATAGCCTTTTCACTCATCATACTCAGCACTCTCCAAAGACCAAACGGCATGTAACCCCCACCCTGAGAAGGGTGTTGTAACGTATTTGTGATGATCAAAAAGCAAGTGCAGTGTAACCACACTGTAGGATCAAATTAGGTCATATAGTTTACTTTAAGTATCGCCTTTTCACTTAAAAGTCACATAAAGCTGAACTTCACATTTTCATTGACTCAACATCATAGACTCAACATCAGACTCAATTATAACGTTCAAAACAGATTCACGTCATCTTTTTTATTATTGTGAAACAGTAAACAATCATGACGTGTCTGTGGCCAAAATGAAAACGATGAGCAGCATGGATTGTTTACCAGGCGGCCAATCAATGGCCTAATTTGAATTAGATAGATTAGAATTAATCAAACAAATGCCCGTTTTCTGAACAAGTCCACTTAATCAATAATTTGGTTTTGAAGGAGTTACTTGAGAAAAAAACAACTTTTTTTTTTTCAAGGCAGCTGGACTCAGTCGAGACCAACTAGAATATTGGCGAGACCGCGACAAGTCCGAGTGCAAATACCAGCGAGTCCAAGACAAGTCCGAGACAATAAAAAACGTCTTGAGTCCGGACTCGAGCACTACAGCTCTGCGTTATAGGATCGTCCTATTATTCTGTCTTGTATTCATTTACACAAAAAAAGAAAGAAAAAAAAATCGCCTCTTTAACGTGAGCCGGCTCCCAGTGTTCACATAAAGGAGCCGATTCGTTCACGACCGACACATCACTAGTGGGGGGGGGGGGGGGGCGAGCCCTGGCATCAAAAACCCTGTAAAGGAAAACAAGCCCCAAAAAACAGAAAAAGAAGGAAGACTA
>JAOPJI010000113.1:1677823-1695074 GCA_027122695.1 Merluccius productus | reverse complement strand
CACACAGATATAAGAATACAAATCATAATATACACATTACGGTGCACCAGGAAAGGCTAATCCAAACAGGTGAGTTTTCAGTTACAACTTGAAAGCAGCAACAGATGTGCAACAGACTGGTGCAGACCCTGAGGGAGAGCGGTACAGAGGTTTCGGGTCGGCCACACCGAAGGCCCTTCAAGGTGTTTGCTAAACGTGATGCACGTCCCAACATCCACATCTGGTCAGGACCGCATGTGGATCAGAGATCAGGGAATGCAATTAGCACCCTTTGTTCTGGTGAATAGAGATGCATTATACTAAAGATAACAATGGCAAAGAAACAGACTTTGATAGTCGTTTGATTAGTAAAAACTACTACTACTACTACTACTAGGTGTGATACTGATATATTTAGATTAGATTAGATAGATTAGATTAGATAGATTAATAGAGTCGCTAGGTTTAGTCGACTAGATGAGGCAGGCATATAATGCATCTTGCCATCTCCAATGAATGCAGTCTATAACATCTCCGTGTGTCGGAGTGCCCCAGCAAAAGCCATTAAGGTGGCGTGTGGCGGTAGTCAACTGCTACACTGGTGAAGTGAGAAGGAAGTTTAAAATCGGCTCATCCAGAATCTGGAAGCGATTTCCAAGCTGGAGAGCCTACGGAGGAGAGGCGCAGGGAGAATCCCTCCCTCGCCGCGAAGCAAGAGTCCAGGGGTCTGGAGCACAGGGCGTCGGGCAGGCGACGGATTTGGGTTTTGCTTCCAGCCTCGGCCAGAGACCCTCCATGGGGGGCCGTCAGGACGTTGGTGCATCGGTGCCCGACCATGGACTGGTGGCGTTCTCGGCCCGCAAAGTCGCTGTCAGCAGGAAGGAATCGGCTTCTCTTATTTGATGGAGCGTTGGTATTCTTCCTTCCAGTTCGATGATCATTTGGCTGAGACAATGACAGCCGGGAGGGAAGCTGAGTGGAGCCATGGATGAGCATGACGGTAGTGGTATTAGCGGGAATAGCGGAAGTAGCAGCAATAGCAGCAGCGGTTACGGTAGGGCAGCTAGTTAGCCGTTAGCCGCGTAGGTGTCACCAAAGAGAACAAAACAGAAATCTTCAAGATTGCCACTTTAAGGAGTTTTGCACACGCAGAATCAAGTTGATGAATGCATCATTAATAAATAAATAGAGCCAAAACAACAATTAAAATATTACACATAAATAACCAGAATGCAAAGGAAACATTTACAGTTCCACATGAACTAATATAGCCCGCCTACGCCAGAACTTCAAAATTAGAACGGAACTGACTCCGACTCTTTCTTTGTGAAATCGGTTCCCATAAAAGGAGCGCCGTCAGCGGTTTCACTCACCTCAGCCCGGGGATCCAGCTGCAGTGGACAGAGCCGTTATTAAGTCTAGGTTTGGATAAAGCCTTGTTTGGCTTCACATTGTAGGAAGTATGCTTTCATGCAAGTACTGTGGCTGCAGTCGTTTGGCCTACAAAAGCTTGAGTTACGCCGTTTAAAAGACAATTATTTTGGAAATCGCACTCGCTCATCTTCAATTAAAGCGGCGGAGTAGCCCGTTAGTTTCACATAAAGCAGAAGTAATTAGCAGCCTTGTCCTATGAGGTTAAAGATACTTCAATGGTTTCAACAAACCCAAGGATGTGTGAATTATGACATGTGTGGGACTCCCAGACCTGCCAACCGTGGACAAAATGAACCCTAAAAACACAACACGACTCTTAGCATTATTATGATTATATTATATATATTATATTATTATAGGTGGAATTCCACCTGGATAATGTTATCATTCATCTATAGAGTGCAAGCTAGCGAATCCCACCTGGTAGCAGCTATTTTCACATAACTATCATATTTTAACAAATTCGTCCGAAGAAATATTATTAATATTAATATATGTATTAATTTAGCTAATTAGCAGCGTTATAGGCGGCATTTAAAGTAAAGCCAAAAAGTGATTTGTACATTTCTCTTCCACTTGCCCCACAAAAAAATGTAGTTTGTTGCGGACGAGCGTTATTTCGAGCCCTAATACCCGAACTACAGCTGCAAAATCATTGTTTGTACGTCGTTTCTTTCCCCTTCCTTTTACCTTTCAACAACGAGTCAACCATGAGTGTATAGTTGTTCATGTTCTTCCAGCTGCCTAGGATGCATAAAGTGCAGCTGTCAATGTCAGCGTCCGCACTGAGTGATGAAGTAATCTGTAAAGTAATCTGCACATCTTTAAGTTGATCGGCTGGTCAGTGTCACCGATCGGTGTTTAGGGCGTATAATCGGCTGATAATGATCTGTGGCCGACCGATCGTGCATCACCATGTAAGAAGTGAGACAAAGAGAGCGACGTTCAACAACAATTCTAACTATGGAACTTGTTGGAAACGTACAAGCAACAAATATTTTGACATAGTTACAAGGTAGTAAAACACATGTTAACAAACACAAGCAATTTAATTCCTCTAAAACGGTGCAGACGTGTTCCAACAGGCTGAAAGAGATTTGCAGGGATTACGGAGCCAACAGCAACCTGAGGTCAGTGAAAACAGGCGGTTCTGGGATGTGTGCACAGGGATTCAGCGGAGCCAAGTGTGACTCACACACACACACACACACACACACACACACATCGCCGCGTTGGTGCCGCAGGGCAGGTTCACCCATGCTTCAGCCCGAGTCATAATACTACAGCCATAAATGCATTACTGTCACTTGTTAGCAAAAATAAGTCTGCTTGCCAAACAGACGAAATCCCCGGCCATAACCAACATTGTAAACTGAGAACATAACAGTTTATGGTTTATTAGAAGGGTGTAGGGGCGGGCGATGTGACCTAAAAGTAATATCGCCGTATTTTTCACTTTTTGGAAAGTGACTGCATTATATCACGGTATTCTTTTTTTCTTTGGCTGAAGTTTTGAGAGCGCTAGCCTGTAAATGATATATATCCTTATCAAGCAGACACGGGAGGGAGGATGGTATGCATTCTCAACAGCAAGACCTTGAAATCCCCTAGCGTTCGACAAGTTTTACAATAATATCTTTTTTTTTAGAAAGATAATCGAAATTTAACAGATATTCAAGCTCTGAATTGTGATCCGACGCAGGGAACAAAATAATTTTTAGAATTAGGCTATTATTGATTTATCCGGTGATGACGGTATTGCAAAATCCATGTCGTGGCACAAAATCACACCGGTTATGATGTCATCACACTAGTGACTATGACACCGACGTACCACCAACCCCTAAAAGGGTGTATATTCAAAATCGGTCATTCAAGCTTCAATCAAGGATTCATGCTGATCACATTTAAAGTGGTTAAGTGTCAATCATAACACCATCTCACCAATACTATACACCTTCTAATGCCAACTATTAGCTGTATAGCAAAACCCCACTGCACAGAAATGCAACTACTAGTGTTTACTTTAGACCACACACAAATAGCTGTACAAATATGGCATGTACTTTTTCATATGTGTGTGTGTGTGTGTGTGTGTCTGTGTGTGTGTGTGTGTCTGTGTGTGTGTCTATTCATTCACAGTGAAGAGTGGCCTGAAAGGAAGCCATCCTACATGGTGAAATCTCGCCCTCTAGTGGCTCGAGGCAGACATGGGGGAAGCAAACGGGAAATCAACTGACCTCGTCCGAGTCCCACTTGTCGGGGCTGCTCCTGTCCTGGTTGACCACGTAGCCCGGGGGCAGCCAGTTGACCGGCGGGTCGAAGATGGACACCACCATCCTACTGGGGAGCCCCTTCTTCTTCCCCAGCCGGTAGAGGTTACAGTTGCTCACCTGAATCAAAAGGTTGTGATCAACAGTTGCATATGCACCATTCACTACAAACTCATATGGATAAGAAACGATAATACAATAGCGTGAGAACCGAGAACACGTTGTCTCGGAGATAGATCAGATGAATGATTCGTAATTGATATCGTTATTCGATAGCCTAATTTGTATACAGGTTAGGTAATATTCATACTGGTTTTAGATTAGTCGCCATCTTTGGGGAGCAGTTTTGTGCGAAAGGAATTCAAGTTCCCGACTCATGTCCCGGTTGTATTCAATGATTGATGCAAATAAAAGTCTGGGCAATTAATTGAAGTTTCATCATTGAATCACAAATGATTATTCATTTTCACAATCAATTATTCAGTAAATTCGTTGACGGCCCCATCGCATATGCGAGTACAAATGTCCTTGTGCGAGTTAGGGGTGTAAACATGTGCTCGAGTACACAAGTACTCATCTGTAGGCGTAAATAAATAATAAATACTAAATAAATAAAAACCTTCGCCGTTGCATATTGTTGTCGAAACTAAATTAGCTTCGCTGGCCAACAGCGACTGAGCTCACCTTCTTGCTCCGCATGTAGGAGAGGCGTCCCTCATGGGCGTCGGGGTACGTGCAGAAAAGGTAGGTGGTGATGGCGTGCTTGAGGAACGAGTCGCCCAGCATCTCCAGGCGCTCCAGATTGAAGCCATCGCTGGCGTTGGACAGGGTGAGCGCCTGCAGGATCAGCCCGGGGTTGGGCCCCAGGCCCTTGGGGGAGTCCGGGGCCCCGGCACCCACTTCCACGTCGACTGAGGTAGCTTTATTCACGTGGGCCGCGGGGGCGGTCCGCACTAGAGCGTGACCGTCGCTGGCCGAGGGCTGCGGGGGGGCCGGGGGGCCCGGGGAGAGCTGCGTTGGGACTGAGGTAGGGGCTTGTATCGACTCCACGCCCTCCAGCGGCGGCGGCGGGGGCGAGCCGGGTCGGGGCCGTAGGTCGTGTTGTTGAAGGTGCTGTTCTGAGGGGCCCGGGTGGTGGTGGCCGTTGTTGCCGGCTGGGCAAGTGCCGTTGGGGAGGTTCCCGGTACCGGTGTCGTCTTCAGGCTGAGGGGCTGTGTCCGGCAGGGGCGAGGGAGGAGGACTCGAGGGCTGCTGGGCATCCTCCTCGGCGCTCAGCTGGTGCTGGCAGGGACTCTCGCCGCACGACTCGGGACAGGAGATGAAAGCCTTGCTGTCGATGGACCTCTTCCAGCCAAAGTCCAGGTTTGGATATCTGTGGTCACATCATGTTGATTTGTAAAAACCCACCGTCACAATTACAGCCTCACATGCAGTTTCACAGACTTAGAGGAAATCTCTCAACCCAAAGCCCCAAGATAGCGACACATTAATGTATTCATTAATTATACATGCGTTAAGGTTCAACGTTCAACTTCATTTCATGAACCCAGTGAGTTGGGTCAATGCATCTCTAGGGGTGGTGGGCAGCTACGGCGCAGGGCCAGAGAACAACTCCAGGTCTAGTGCCGGTGCCTTGAGGAACATTAACCTAACATGTATGTCTTTGTTGTGGGAGGACAGCAGAGCTTTTGGAGGAAACCCACGTGAACACAGGAGGACATACAAAATTCCTGCTTTTAAAACTAGACATTATTGGCCATAGTGCAACCAGCATAAACTAATGACAGACTGTATAAGAAAAGCAACATCTATTTTTGCTTAAGTATGTTTACACTAGTTCTTCATCCATAAATTGCCCAACGTGTGTCATTCAAACTGTGGGACAATCTTGTGTAGAAGACAATCTTGGGTATTGTGGGTATTTATATTAATAAGTGTTGCTGTGCAAGCCGAACCTGAAATCAGGAGGAAGAGTTTGGGTTCCCACGCCAGCGTCGCTGGCTGTCTGGGCCCTCAGCTCCTCAGCTGTGAGCAGGCAGTGGAGGCGGTAGAGGATGCTGGGTAGACACACCGCCTTCCTCCACAGGGACGCGGGGATGGGGTGGATGGCACACAGCTCTGGAACCAGGATCTGCAGGAGTGCAACACAAATCACAATCAGGAAATTACCCATTTTAAATAACATTCACCACACGGCAGAGAGAGCTGACTGTTCTGATCGGCTCTTTCTGACATTCAAATGCAGAACGCCTCTCGTGTGCCAATCAAGAAGAACAGATTGATTGATTTTGTTACAAATCAAAGAGCTTGCTGCAGGTGGGATGTGGAGGGTTCACCTGCTTGTTCTGCAGACTTTCCCACTTGGCCTTCCTCTTCTCTGCGCTGCTGAGGGGCAGAGCTTTGCCCTTCTGGTTCAGATGGCGAGGGGTCAACAGGTTCAGTCTGAAGACACCAGAAACACACAAATTCAGGGTTACCATTGCTAAGAGCCGTTATTGCTAATGCTAGTCTTCCTTGATGAACAGAAATGGCACGCATAGCACAAGCGTAGCAAGACCGACTGAATAAAATCCATTACATTCGGCAAAAAAACAACAGCATCCTAGACCTCGTCCCCATAACTCACCTGGAGGAGGTGTGGTCCACGTCCAGGAGTGGCTGGTTGAGGTTGGACAGGTCCAGGTTGTACTTGGTCTTGTAGTACTCGGCGAACGTCTCATACTCCGGCGACGGGAACTTGCTGAGGGGCGTCAGGTCCGTGTACACGTCGGCCACGTAGAAGCGGTGCGGCTGGTCGAAGTTACGATACCTGGGGAGGAGGAGGAGGAGACATGCGGTGACTCCCTCCAACATGGCCCCTGGCGACGCCATACTGGGGACGTCGCTGCCGTTGACAAGAATATCTCAAATACAAAAGACCAGATACCCAGACCCACGTTAACTGATTAGACAAAGGAAATCCTGCTTTTGTTTTTACACACATGCGTGCAATAAATCTCTAATGGGTTACTTACTGCGTTAAGTGGCAAAAATTTAAAAAAAAAATAAAAAATAGGATGTGTACAAGAATGGCATTTCCTCCCCAGCCACCAGGAGTGCTGCAGCCCTACCGTGGGATAATGACTGCGTCCTGGTAGTCCTCCAGCTTGAAGGTGAAGGGGTTCTGCTTGGTGTACTGGGTGGTGGGGATGCCCACGCGGGCCTCAGACTTTTCTATGTCCTCCATGAACTCAAAGTCCAGGTCCAGTGTGTCGGAGTCCCCGACTGGGAAGAGGAAAACGCAAAGTAAAATCAGCACAAGGTCAAAACAGGAAACGGCATCAACTTATTCTCCTCTTGCCGACAAGATGCCACCGGTCGGCGGACGCGCTCTTCCCTCACCGACGTTGAGCGGCAGCACGCAGTAGGCCGAGTCGGCCAGCGTCGGCTTGAACTCCAGGGCGGGCTTCTCCAACCGCAGGATGTGGGAGAAGACGTACTGGTGGAGGCGCGTGATGAGTTCCAGCTGTGGCGGCGTGAGCGTGAAGCCGGACTTCTGCAGCTCGATGGAGATGGTCACCTCCCCCGAGCGCGTGTACACCGGGAAGTGGGGGATCTAGAGTAATGTAGATTGCAAATCCCAGAATAAGCTCCCTCTGCATGATCCCACGTAGCAGAACAGACATTCGTAAATAAACAAAACTAGAGTGCACGCACCCGAGGGATGGGCTTGGCGGTGAGGATGCCGAAGCACCGCGTGGTGTCCTCGGGTGGGTAGAGTTTCCTCCGGCGGAAGTTGAGCTCGTCGGGGAGCGGCGTGGTCAGCACCATGCCGATGACGTACAGGTAGTAGGACTGCTCCGCCAGGGCGTAGCTGTCCCGCAGACACTCGGGTATCTGGCAGGGCGGAGAGGGGTGGGTGGGTGGTGTTAAAGTTGGGCGACATCAATCAAAGTCAAAAGGATCGCTTTCAATGTCGGGCTTTTATTTGAAATTAATAGTATATGACATTTATTTTAGCAGAATTATTTAAACGTCAAAGTAATGACAATACTAAACGTTCACTGAACTACCATCATGCCGTGTCATGTGAAACCCTTGCAGTTAAAGGATAATACAAAAAGAAAATGTCAGAGTACACCGATGTGAGAGCAGTTTTAACGCAGGGAGAGATATGAGCAGGGCCTCACGGCTTTGGGGTAGCACTGTCTGCGCTTGGTGGAGCCGGGCCGGCCCGGGACGCTGGTCTCCTCCTCGTCGTGGAGGTCTAACTCCTCCTCGTACTTCACCGTCTCCTTCCCCACCGGCATCAGGTGGTCGTCCAGCTCCCCTGAGACCGCGGCAGAAGCACCGGTTAAAATAATATCCAATACATATCTTGTTGAATATCAAATCCACATTCTTTCAGGCTTTACCGATCTTGTGAAGCTTCTCGCAGCACAGCAGTGCGACGGCTTTCTCGGCGAGTCTGGCACAGCTCATTATAGGACCCTGGAAACATATAAGCCATGTTAATGACACCTCCCATTGGCGCATCTGAATATGTGGATGCGAAAAAGAGTTAAGGCTTTCGGTCCTTACCTTGACAGGAGCCCGCAGTGGGGAGTTGATGGGCAAGAAGAGTGTGGACTGGTGGCGGCCATCTTTCACCTCATAATTCTTACACTTGGGCGCTAAATGGGTGAATGGGTCGCTGGGAAGCCGAGCACAGTACCTAGAAGACGGTGAGAGAAACAGACAATGAGCAAAGAATATGTATGGAACAGTATGGGCGCAACATAAGGGCAAAAGTCCAAATGAAATAAATGACCACTAACACTCTGATCACCTGACCAACTGATCAGTTGAGCTGATCCAACCAGCCGTTAACCAAAAACATATCTCAAAGTTCTCCTAAAGGACAAATGTCTCATATGTTCCATCCCAGGTTTACCCTTGTGAAAGCATGGACCAGTTGAAGCCTCATATACCAGATCCTTGAGGATACCTGTTGATGTGTCCGATGGCCGTATTGATGGTGACCCGGGGCCCTCCGTCCTCGGAGCGGAGGACGTACGGCGGGAGGATGTCGTCGTCGTCCAGCACGTGCTCCACCTCAAACTCCATCAGCTCCGCCGACTTGGAGCACTTGTTCCTCAGGATCTGGGTTGAGACACACAAGGCAGCCGTGATGCTGTGGTATCCAGAAAGTGCCAGAGACACTTATACATTCATGACATTCATGACTCTAATCCCCAGTGTGGGATTGTTAACAACGAGCTTGCATGGTAAACATTGGGGCAGGACTTTGGATATGCCGTTATATGGTTGTTTTAATGGAAATAACTCTAGCACAGGTGACCTATGGAAGATGAATACCTTCTCTATGGCCTTGTAGGTCTTCAGATCCTCCTGGAAGGTTTTGGTGCGCTCACTGTCTGCCAACATGATGTAGTTGGAGACGGGTGCACGGGCCCGGCCCTTGGACTGGACGTAGGACCTGTACTCCATGGGCAGGTCGAAGCGCACCACCAGGTTGCACTTGGGGATGTCCACGCCTTCTTCCACGATGCTGGTGGCAATGAGCAGGTTGGTTTCGTGGGCCCGGAATTTGCGAAGAACCTGCGATAAGGGCCACAGAGTCCGTCAGGCGGAGATGCATGAAACCGGCTCGTCTGATTAGTGAATATGCATGTTGGGGGACATTTCCATGTCATTTGAAAAGTTCCGTTATTTGTGAATTATGCAACTGAATGTGAGTGAGCGTGTGTATACCTCCTCCTGTTTCCTGAACTCCACCTCCATCTGCTTGTTGCGTGGCTGGTTCTTGCCGATGCTGTGGCCTGTGATGAAATTGCTGCTGATGTATGCCAGCTCTGGGTCCTGCTTCCCCGCCTCTTTGATGAGACTGACGACAGAACAGGATGCAGAGAGCCAGAGAGATACTTGTTAGCTAGGAAATAACCTTTTGAAATACAATAGTAATACAGCTTTGCAAATACAGATGGCGCTTCAGGACTCACTGGGGTTACATTGGGAAATCAGTAGGGCTGACCCCTCATAGTGGACTAGTCGACTAATTTGTCGAAAAGGTTTGCATTATTCGAGTAGTCACATTTATTGTTCTGATAAGCACGTGCTTTCATTGTTATTATAGTCCCAAGGTTTCATTGTTGTTGGAACTAAAATAGGTTTGTTCACCAACGTTTACTGGCTGGCGTTCCCAAGGTGGAGTTCCCAAGTTCGGGAACTTTTACAATAATGCCCCCCAGGAATGCCCTGACATTCAAACTTAAAGTGAAACGTAAAGCAGCATAGCGCTGCTGTGTGGTTGGGCATTTAAAGAATCACGCAACTCAATAGCAGCTTTTGTAGTTTAAAAGTTTGGGGTTTTTTTAAGAAAGAAAGATATTGGCTTTTCAACTGATATTTACTCAGATCAATACATGTATCGGGAAATACAAGGTCTTAGTATATCTATTGATGTATGTATGTTTTAATAACAAGTCACCCTATAAAGGGAATTTACTTTTAGGTGGAAATATACACAAAATGCGAAATGTTTTGATGAAAACTCAATATAATGTGCTGCCTTTAATCACATGTGCAGTGCATTCTTTCATCACATGTAAAGAAATCTCGACTGCAGGGCTATAATTGTGCAAATCTGATGTTAATGAGGTCAAGGAAAGGGATGAGGCATTGAGAGGCTGTTACAGGGAAGGTGGGTGTTATAGTGCAGTACAGGATCAAAAGAAAGATTTTCATTTGGTTCCCAAGACTCAAAATACATTTTAGATAGTTATGTGATACACAAACACCAAAGAAACGGGTCGATGGAAACCTTACCGGTTGAGGACGACGGCGGTGTAACGGCGCTCCACAAAGATGATCCCACACAGGATGTTGGTGAAGGGTGAGGGGAAGCTGGCCTCGGGCCGCTCCTTGGCCTCCACCTCCTCGTCCTCCTCCTCGTCGTCCTCCTCCTCGGAGTCGCTCCACGACACGTAGTTGTCCTGGTTGCGGTTGTTGTACCACTCCACGCTCTCAAACTGCTGCCGCTCGAAGGGCTTGTACTCGTGCAGGATCTCCAGCAGCCGCAGCACCTTGGGTGTGACAAACTTGAGGTCGAGTGAGGCCGGCGAGAAGTGCTCCTCGCACAGCGCGTGCACCTTGCGCAGCGCCGTGTCCGTGAAGAGCAGCAGCTTGCGGTGGAGCTCCTCCTGCTCGTGCTTGACGTACTTCTGCAGCTCGCGCACCATGATGCCCGCCACTTTGTCGGCGCACCAGGGCCCCAGCACCAGAAGCACCGCCAGGCAGTCGCCCAGGATCTGCAGTTCCAGGAACACAAGAGGACATTCATCAATATACAAAAACACACGGGGCAGGGCATACGATCCTAAACCACTATGCAACTTCTCCACTGCAGCTATTTACACATTCAAAATATCTGAACTAGAACATTTTGTCAAGAATAAAACATCCGTAAGTCAATCCATCCTGCAAATCTTTCTCAGACTTTTATAACAATACTTGGACAAAAGGGTCCCACAGTACTTTTGATATGTAAAAGATATTCCAGTGGTACCCGGCTGGAAGACACGCTCGCTGAATTCAGTTGCCTTGGTTTCCGTAGTAAATAAGTAATTCAGAAGCATTGAAATTAACAGTAGCTGTCATCTGAAAATGATATAGCTCCAACTGCAGCTACAACTCAAGCCACCAGAGGTTTGTAACGGGAAACACAGGGGGTTTTGCTTTCTGCTTACCTGTTTGGAAATGAAGGTGGGGTCCCGGTCTTCCCTGGCCGAAGGTATGTTGCAGTCGTTGAGGAAATGGAGAGCTTCATCCAGCTCAGACTGCAGACGTGCCGAGAGGCCGCTCTTGTCAAGGTAAGGGCCACAGTCCAGGATCACCTCTCTGGGCTGAGAGGCATATCTGGAAAAGGGGGGCAGACGGGTGCAGTCGGTCAGACAGACCCGACACTAGGGTGGGAAATCATCTGTTTGTTGGGATGATCATTTCATTCATCTCTAGGAGACAACGTGATGGTCCTACCGGTCCAGGACTACGAGGTCAGTGGCGGTCTCGGCGTTGCTCCTCAGGATGTGCTCAAGGTTCAGGATCTTCCGCTCCAGCTCGGACGGGTCACACTTCCCGTTGAGAATGGAGGCGGTGAGGCCCAGGACCCGGGGGCCGCCCGGACAGCCCTCAAACAGCTGATGGGATAGAGCCCGAGAAACACTATAAATATTCATGACCCGTTCCGATGTGAATACAAATGTGTTCTGTGACATACAAAAAAAGTGCAAGATCGATCGGCCTCCGATTGTTTCGGCCAATATTAGCTATAAATAGTTTGCTCTGTGGTCTCTGTGAAGAATATCGGATGACGCAAAACACAGAAGACAATTTCTCTACGCTCCGCTAAAATGGCTTCACCGGTCTGTTGAATATGTTGCCTGCCAATAAATAACAGTTAAGTTAATTCATGCTACTTTCTAATCTCCTAATTTTAATACTTAAAGTGTAAGTGAACCCCCTGTTTCAGCACTGAGATTTTAAAAATGTGTTTTGGGACGTTATGCCATAGAGAACGTAATGCCTTTCCCTCCGAGTTATTTTTATTAGAGACAATTTACCAAATCAATGGTAGACATTCACGTGTTTGGAAATATAACGACTCATTCAATAGACAGAGCGGCTTGATATAAAGGTAGCTGTGATTATTAGCACCAGAGCTGGTATGGTACTCTATGGCGGCCTCACCTTCATGATCTCCCGGTAGGGGTGGTCCGTGATGGCCAGGTGGCACTCGTCAAACACCACCAGGTTGATTTTAGACAGTGGCAAGATTCCATTCTTCAGAACATGCAGGAATATATGGCACGTCATGACCAGCACCTGGAAGACAAAGACATGAGAACTCACGCAGAAAATGGACATGACTCACAAAAAACCAAGTAAATAAATACGGACTCACACCGAACACTACACAGCTGGGAGCGCCTATTTTGTATTATCAATTGGAACCGAGCGTTTTGCTCGGTGCTTTTGCTTTGCTGAGCGCCTCGCTGTTTCTGCAGTGAGCGCCCTAGACTCCCCAAATTGGAAAAAAGGTAACTTGAGAAAAAAAACCCAGCCAATGTCAATGTTGGTTCAGGTATAGATATTCTGTGGTTGCTTGCAACAGTAAAAACAGTTAGGGTAGCACATTTTACTGCCTGCAGAAGTGAGTGATCGGCACCTTACTCTCCCACCCCCAGCCAATGGTTCAATTGACACCCGGAGCAGGTTGCATGTGGAGTCCCCACAAGGTCACTAATGAGGATGGTTTGAGACACACCTGCTTTTCCATCATTTCTTGACTCCACTGTTGGTGGGTCCGTGCCGAGACGTCCTCCTGGCTGATGTACTCCCCCACCTGGAGGTCAGAGTGGGTCCGAACGGCGGCCGCTTGCTGAACCACCGACGAGGCTGCACACCAGACAGACGAGACAAACGCGGTGAGCTGTGGCGACGGCTAGAGCGGCTTCATCTTCTCAGGTAACATGTGGTTCATTTCAATGTGCTATTCAGTTTCAACACACAAGCAAGTGATATGGGGGAGAGCTGTACAAATTAAACTAACATTATGTAATGGCAATATCCATATTGCAGAGAATACATTTAATCTGCTGAATTGTCATAAAATAACGTTCATTGTGAAACCAATGATAGAATGAGAATAGAGTAACCTAACCGCCACAACAACAATAAACTAATTCATTAGCCACCAAAACATTGTTTAAATAGGCGATTGTTCTTGTCCATTGACAGATTATGGTCAAGAGAAAAGGCAAGATAACAGATTTATTTAATATAAGAGCCTAATAAAAGGAAGATGAGGAAGTAGCAAGGTGAACACATGAAGATATATATGAAAAATATATATGTTTTTGTGTCTGTGTGTATTGTATATTAGACACTGTGTATTAGATTTATATTCTAATAGCTATGCATTATATGTGAATTTCCATGTGAAGTGCAAGAGCAGGTAGATGAGGATGAGGTGGAGGCAGGAGATGGACTGTAGACAGAGGAGACTGATCCAGGAGATGGCATGGGGTGAGCCATGAGGCTTGGATTCATGGATCAAGGGTATCCTGATTCATCATACATTTTTAATCGAAATAAATTTCGGGATGGCCTATTGGTGATCTCAGTATCCACGATGGGACGATATGAAAAATAGAAACAATCGCCCAACCCCAATGTCATCAGTGTCGCATAAATCACTGCTTAAATAGCGTACTACAGGGTAAGCACACTTTTACCAAGTGTGTCTATAGAAATCACCCATTACATCAATTTGCATCGTGTTAAGTTGATTGTTAAGGTGAAATACTAATAAGGAAAAATGCTTGAAATGCAATAGTTTGTTGTTCGTGGCCATTATCTAAACCAATGAGACGGTAGAAAGAAGTCACCACTACAGCTGTGGGCGGAGTCATCTCGGAGCTAAGCCGCTATGAGCCAGGTTTGCTCCAGGTTAGGCTCACAGCATGAGTCGCCATGGTAACTGAACTGAGATTAGTCTAAGCTTGATATCGTAAACCCCCCAAAAAATCTGGCTTTCCCCGAACATATCCATTTAAGCTGGAAATCCAGCTTATCGAAACCGGGCCCAGAGCGACTGTCGGGGTTACCTGTGTTCACCAGGAAAACAGTCCTCTTTGCATTTTCTCTGAAGTCGCCGCGGATTTGGTGGGAGAGCTCTTTTGTTAGGAGTACTGCGATGAAGGTCTTCCCTGAGCCAGTATTCAAGCAGACTATAGTATTGTGTTCAAGAGCTGCTTCAAGAAGTTCTACCTGCAATAGGACAGTTTCCAGTTCACTTATAAATGTTATCCCAACATTTAAACTAAAGTCACGTCCTACCAACACTGACTTTATTATACATGAAGTGTTAATTATGTACAATGCATGAGCCCATGTTAATACTGGCCTGATATTTCCTGGGTGTGTATATGTTGTCGTGGATGGCCTCCTGTTGCCACGGCAGCCCAAAGAAAGGCCCCATGGCGGAAGAGGCGGGAGTGACGAGCTGTAGGCCCGCCATGCTTCAAACGGAGAGGGAGGTGGAGGTGGGTGCAGGCAGGGAGGTCGGGGGCTGGGTTCCTCCTGTCGTCCACTTTATCTCATTTCATCCTCCTCCTGCAAGAGTTCACTGGACAGCGAGAAGAGAACCGGTCACTGCCGAGTGCTGGGGACAAATGTTACCTCGGCTGATCTTTCCATCTGTGGAGAATTGACACTGCATTTTAAAAGTAGGGAGGGGCTGAGCGCATAGAAACGCTCCTGTTGCTGTACAATTCTAAATATATGCTTGTTTATATGCTTTCTAACTTTCTATTTATGTACTTTAATGTCACCCCCCCCCCCCCCAAAAAAAACAACAACAAATGAACAACTCTATGGATCTAGACAATTCACATAAGTCACCGAAAAGTGAGTTGTTTAAATTAACTTTAGCAGAGGTCATGAATCTTTAGTAGGCCTGTTATCTTTCTGACACCATCGTATCGTAACATCCCAACAGGAAGAACCTTTAGCTGCACCGTGCCTATTTGATCTATATCTGTATATAGATATATATAGTTCCCAGCAAACAGACTATAAACATCTAAATGATTTTACATGAACTAGGTTTAAGCGTAATCATAGTGCGTTATTAATTATTATACCATGGTCTGGGTGAATACTGGATTCTGATTGGCTGGAGGGTGTAGGTTAAAAAGTGTTAATGTACACCTAGGAAAGACGTTGACGCTATGAATACGCTATGGCCACGTTGCTTGGCAACACCTGCATACGGGAGATATTTAATAGTCCGCTCGACTTGTAAAAATAAAAAAAACCTCACGATTTTAACTCTTAAACACATTCAAGTATTATTAATTGATTAAATGTATTGTATTGTATTGTATTTATTTCCTAAGTGACCATGGTATATAAGCGGGATAATGCCCTTCGAGGTGTCCATTAACAGAAATGAATGGACGACGCGGAGGTGTGAACCGGTTGCTTCCGTGAAGTCCATTATAATAATGCCCTCGTCGGGCATTATCCCTTACATATATCCCATGATGCATTGGGGTTTTCATAGTCTTCTGACTGATCCAAGAGAGACCGTATGGTTAGGATTATCACATGATGGTTATTTAATAAACCTCATCAATAATATTTATGAGACCAATACATGTCAAATAGTGTACTATAGTGTTCACTATTCCCTCTATAATTGTTCTTTAAATAGTGTATTTAGTGTCCACTATTCCCCCTATACTTGTTCCCTAAATAGTGTACTACAGTGTTCACTATTCCCCTTATACTTGTTCCCTAAATAGTGACTATATAGAGTTGACTATGTAGGGAATATATCAGCTGCATGTGAACTTTGACCTTACCAAGACCTGCACGTCAACACATCGCTGGAGTAGCAGCTCCTTGAGGAGGCCCACCGCATCCTTCTGCCACGCCCTCCCTACCTGATGGACACATTGAGGTAGAGATGCTATAACACCCCTAATAGACAGATAACCATCTCTCTCTCCAATTAAAGGTCTGTAACCATCTCTCTCTATGTGTAGAGGTCTGTAACCATCTCTCTCTCTCTCTCTCTCTCTCTCTCTCCTTTCTCTATGTGTAGAGGTCTGTAACCATCTCTCTCTCTCCTCACTATGTGTAGAGGTCTGTAACCATCTCTCTCTCTCTTCTCTCCATGTGTAGAGGTCTGTAACCATCTCTCTCCTCTCTCTATGTGTAGAGGTCTGTAACCATCTCTCTCCTCTCTCTGTGTGTAGAGGTCTGTAACCATCTCTCTCCTCTCTCTGTGTAGAGGTCTGTAACCATCTCTCTCTCCTCTCTGTATGTGTAGAGGTCTGTAACCATCTCTCCCTCCTCTCTCTATGTGTAGAGGTCTGTAACCATCTCTCCCTCCTCTCTCTATGTGTAGAGGTCTGTAACCATCTCTCTCTCCTCTCTGTATGTGTAGAGGTCTGTAACCATCTCTCTCTCTCCTCTCTCTATGTGTAGAGGTCTGTAACCATCTCTCTCTCTCTATGTGTAGAGGTCTGTAACCATCTCTCTCTCTCTCCTCTCTCCATGTGTAGAGGTCTGTAAACATCTCTCTCTCTCCTCTCTATGTGTAGAGGTCTGTAACAATCTCTCCCTCCTCTCTCTATGTGTAGAGGTCTGTAACCATCTCTCTCTCCTCTCTCTATGTGTAGAGGTCTGTAACCATCTCTCTCTCTCTCTCTCCTCTCCATGTGTAGAGGCCTGTAACCATCTCTCTCTCTCCTTTCTATGTGTAGAGGTCTGTAACCATCTCTCTCTCCTCTATGTGTAGAGAATGTATCTGTGATGACTTACTGGGATGACAGCATTGAGGTGGCAGGGCAAGCAGAGCGTAGGCACCTCTTCACAGAGAAGTGTGGGGTACACATGCACCACAGGGATGTTCTCCACTGACCCATAGTCCACGTAGCGCACCTACACACACACACACACACACACACACACACACACACACACACACACACACACACACACACACACACACACAC
>JAOPJI010000113.1:1633550-1654089 GCA_027122695.1 Merluccius productus | reverse complement strand
ACACACACACACACACACACACACACACACACACACACACACACACACACACACACACACACACACACACACAAATTGTCACCTGCAAGTTTCCATCTTTCTAAATTGTTAAGGTTTCAGTGTGTGAGTATCCGCGACCCGTTTCATCCTCAGCTCAATTCTTTTGGCCATTTCTCTTCCCATCAAACACTATAATCAACACTGATGGGGTCTGCAGTGCAACAAAACAAAACAAACAGATACACGCAGAACATTTTTTGGGCACCAGGAGCAACGGTCAAAAGGTCCTAAATAGGCATTTATTTGGACTTTGTTGGAAGACCCCGTCAAAGTGACCACAAAGACGTATCCCATGCTGCTTCTGGGAAGGACTGCGCTTGTTTTTTCTGTTTGTTTCTGTTTGTTGTTGTGTCTTCTTGACCCAAAGTGAGGCTACCTGTCAGATAATGAGGATCTAAATCAATAAATAACCACAAACAAACATAGCCCTCACCCCGAGCTGGTCCGCCTTGCTCTTCTTGGTGAGGATGTCTGGCTGAAGGACGTCAGCCACAGCCAGCCTGTCTCGGAGCTCGCTCAGCGTGCAGCGGATCACCTCATGGGCATCGCCAAACTGCTTGGTCCTGGACAGCACGCCCTGAGAGGGAGGACAATATGAGAGCTAAAAAACAACAATACTCTTTGACCAATGATTTTAGGTGATGCACATCGGTTTTCCTTGGTAGCCAACAACCACTACAATCCAACATTAAAATACGTGACACCTTACACTCCCCCCAATTACACCCAACATCCTCGCCAGGCTCTGATGTGTGTGTTGGTGTCCTGTCTGCAGGGAAAAAGCTATTTAGCAAGCAGCAGCATGCTAAATGGTTCGGTTTTCAATAGCCCACAGTCAAGGAAGTGACTCCTATCTTTTCCAATGAAAGAAGCAGAGAAGACACTGTGGGGGTACGAGTTCGGTGTAGCGAGGCTAATCATCTGTTTTTTCTACCCCTGCCGACTTCAACACGTAACCTCTACTGGACAGATGAAATTGCTGTCAAACCCTGCGGCGCAGCGCACGCCGTGACTGTAAACTTTGAGTATAGCAGCAGTGGAGCTCCGCAGAGCAAAGCCGTAAGCCATGGAAAATAATTGATACTACAGTACAGCGACTGACGGATCCTAGGCAACCAGCCTTCCCTTTACATCCCCCTCACTCTTACTTGAAGCTGGCTCTTCCTCTGCAGGAGCTGCGTGTGCAGCAGGTCGCGGTTGTGTGCGGCGGCGCTCAGTTCAGCCCCCAGGCCCTCCGCACGCTGGGACCCGAACACGGTGTCCAGCAGGTCAGCCCTGGCCTGCAGCAGACTCAGACGCTCCTCCAGCTGGACGCTGTGCTTCAGCAGCCGCTGAGAGAGAGAAATGCATTTTTTTCCATTTTCCATTTTGTATCTTATGCTGCATCTTAGTTAGCTAGTGCTTTGGCAACGTGAATGTACGTTTTCCATGCAAATAAAGCCCTTCGAATCAGAGACAGAGAGAGAGAGAGAGACAGAAACAGAGACAGAGACAGAGAGAGAGAAAAAACACAGAGACTTTATTAACGGTGTCTCAAATGAACAAACCAGGCAATTAGGGGCTGGAGCCGTCATCGGTAATGCTTTGTGAGTGAGGATTTGTGTACATTAGCACAGCTCTGCTGGCTGTCCAACCTGACACTTATCTTATCTCTTTGGTTGACTTGCTTTATTTTAGCGTGTTGCAAACAAGATGTACCGCTCCCATTATCATTGCCTGTGTCAACGTGTTGGCAGAGTTGGAAGATGAAAAGAAAGCAATCATTAGGAAGTAAAACATTAAAAAACATGCCAATTTCAAAGTGCACGGGATGTCTCATTAACAAACAAGAGGTTATGGAGAGGCAAAGGGGAGAGAATAACGTCATTGTATTTGAACTACGTGCAGTTTTTGATTAAATAACTTACAGGAACTGTTAGATATGTAGTAATGGGGAAACGCAGACACCATTCAGTCCATGTAATAGTTTATCAGTCGCTCCCTGAGGTGGACACTAGGAAAGATCCTAACATCAAGTCCAGTGGGCCTTTGTTGTCGGTCATTAGTTATAGTGGCTGGCTGACGGACCAGTTGTACCACATTGTGTGTGTGTGTGTGTGTGTGTGTGTGTGTGTGTGTGTGTGTGTGTGGCAAAGCTGATTTTAAGTTTGGTGGACATGAATAAATAAAGGTGGACACCGATACATCTGCAATCAGTGTTGCAGATTTCAAATAAAACAATTTTGGTTGATTAATATTAAAATTTGGACGATGAATTGGGCAATTAGAGATTGTTTGTTTAATGTGTTGTGTAAAAGAGTTATTAATTAGAATTTAGGGAGAGATTGTCCAAATGAATCCAGAAGACGTCAGTAATCAGAAGCAAACCTGCCTGGAGTTAACTTTTACCTGCTGGATAAAGAAATTCACTAGCAACACAAGCATCTTACCAGACTCTGCGCTATCCTGGTTCACATCCTACCTGACGAATCGCACTTACCGGGTCACATGGAACGGCTCCTTGTCCAAACCGTGCTGTTGACACCGGTGTCCCTCAAGGCTCAGTACTAGGACCGCTTCCGTTCTCCCTATAAACTAGATCCCTAGGCTCTGTAATCACATCACACGGTTTCACCTATCACTGCTACGCGGACGACACTCAACTATTCCTCTCTTTCCCCTCCTCTGACACCCTGACATGCATCTCAGAATGTCTGGCAGAGATCACCACTTGGACGACTGCGCATCACCTGAAGCTTAACCTTGACAAGACTAAGCTCCACTTCATGCTGGGGAAAGCCTGCCCTCACATGGACTTACTGGTGGAGGACACTGTTGGAGGACATTGTGGTATGTCCTTCACCAACCGCGAGGAACCTCTGCGTGGTACTGTGCAATCAGCTATGCTGCACGGCCATCATCCCTGTGATCGCCCGATCCTGTAGATTTGCTCTCTACAACATCCACAGGATTCAACCCTTCCTCACGAGGGAAGCAGTTGAGCTCTTGATCCAAGTGCTCAACATCTCCCGCCTCGACTACTGCAACTCGCTCCTGGCTGGACTCCCTGCCTCCACCATCAAACCTTTACAGCGTATCCAGATATTTAACCTACCAAAATCTTCCCATTGGACCCCCCCCCTTATCCATGACCTCCACTGGCTCCCTATAGTAGCTCGCATCAGATTTAAGACAATGGTACTGGCCTACAAGGCTGTCAATGGATCTGCCCCTACCTACCTCCAAGCGTTAGTCAGACCCTACGCCCCGGCTCGAGTGCTCCGCTGGCTGGTACCGCCATCGCTAACAACTCTTCACTGTGGTGGAACGAGCTCCCTGCCAACGTCAGGACTGCAGAGTCGCTCACCAGCTCCCGCAAGAGACTCAAGACTCACTTGCTCAGAGTCCACCTGGACTCTAGCTTCCTTCCTCTACCTACCCGCCACCCCTCCCACAAAAAATCCTATTATTGTATGTTGTATGCCTGTTGTATGTTCGTACGTCCTGGCACTCAAAAATAGTACTTAGCATCGTATAGCATCGTACCCTAGCTATCTTTGTTGTATTCCTTCATCCGGCATTCATAGAACCGTGATTTGCCTTAGTTTTAATACATTCAGCAAAGCTCAGTTTAGTTTTCTCTTTTAATAACAAGTAAGGCAGAAGCAATACGTGGGCCTCGTGGAACAGAGAGAAACTCCAATCACGGACATTTAAATGACAACAGGGTTTCCTCGTAGGCTATGAGGTTCGGTCAGCACCGGATGCCTCAACTCGTTGTGATCTTCCACTTCCCTCCGAGTCTGTGGCCAACTACGGTGGCCAATTAGGGGAAATTGGGCTGAGATAATGCAGTGTTTCACCGGCCTATACGCATACAGCAGCGGCGCAACAAACAATGCATTTAAAGATTATTTACTATAGCATTTAGAATCTGAAGCTTTCATGTCTCCAGAGAGACTCAAGTCTCAAAGCAGTCAAGTCTCAAGTAAGTCTCACAGCAGGCGAGTCCAAGTCAAGTCCCCATTTTTGTTCTCCAGCTCTGGTGTGTGGTCCCTCAGATTCTCAGTAATTAAATTCTTAGTAATACAATTAAAACCAGTCTGGTCCAGTCTGGCTTCCTCCACCCACATCCATGTTTCTTAGTGCAATGGAACAATATAAAAATCATAAAATTGTGTAAAACAAAAAATGTAATAAAATAAAATGCTGAAAAAAGGTGTTCATATTATATTGTTTACTTCATTCTTTATTGTTTAATTTAAGATGTAAAAGTGTGGAAAAGTGGACAGAGTGGTCTTAATCCGGTAGCCTGAGATCGATTGGTTTCGTCTCCACCCACGTACCTGACCGGAACATCACGGTATCTTCCTCATTACACTAAAGGGACACCGTCAAGCCGGCGGTCCACATGGCTGGAGCACGTTGAGGGTGAGGAGCCCTCAGAGCTGCCTGCCCAGACAAACACCTTCTTCAGAAGGACCTCAGGCAGTTAAGGTGCACCACTGGACCCTTACATAGAGGAACCCCAGCACTATGGCAGCTATATGACATTCATACCACGGGTATTTCAATAACATTAAAATACCCGTGTCCCTTTAACGAGTTTGACTAGACCATTGAATGATTTGATATGAATAATTAATATAACGCTAGCAATGTACAGATGGGGTTGTTGTTTTTTTCACGTGGGCCTAATTATATTTCCATATATAATTATATTATATTTCCTTTCCGTCCGCATCGCGATGCATCTTAGCATTGAGACATTTCTACACCTCTAATGATGATGGGATGCCACGGTGTCTGCAGGCTTGGCTAGTTCAATTAAAAGAACACTACCCCAAGACCTTTCTAAGTGCCACTTGAATTTAAATTTAAATTAATTACATTTAAATAACTTTTATTAGCAGTAACCTAAGGTCAGTGCACCAAAGCCACCGTGGCCACACATAAAGATGCTTTGTTCGGTTTTATTTTTTTAAATCTTCACTGCTGCCTTCATTTAAAAAAAAAAAAAAAAAAAAAGAAATCTGGTAAATCAAATGAATAATCAAGGATTCATATTACAGGATCAAGGATTTGGCCAAATAAAACATCGAACTGATTACATTTTTTACAATTCTTTAAAAACCTTTAAAATGTTGAAGGCCTTTTATTATTTGTGGCAGACTTCAAAATAAAAAGGAGCCGAGCGCAACCTCGGGTGGTCGGTCCGACCTCAGCAGGTAACTCAATGCCGCCGTCAGCTCCTTGTTAACTCCCGACTGGTTTCCACCAAATAAAAACATGCCTTTACTTTTGAGGAGGAAGGCGAGGTCATCAAAGGCCATGAATGCAGACGCATCATCAATATTAATGTGCGTTTTGAAAAGAGGAAACTAAATTCAAGAATGGAAAACCACTTCTCTTGACCGTGGATATTTTGCTTTCCTCTCCTCATCGCCTTTTCACCGTAACGAGGGAATTGTCAAAGTTATTTTTTAAATGCTGAGCAAGAGCATGTCTCCAACCCTGGTATTAATACGACGTGTTGCTTTTCTTTCCAACATTAACACCAAATCAGACGTTTCAGCCTCAGTGTTTGCACACCGTTTTGTTTTTAAAGTCTGTATTTACATATATTGTTTTATTTTATATGATGTGCAGTTTTTCATTTTGTTGTATTTCTGTATATTGTACTTCTGCACCAGATACCTTGCATGTGAAAGGTTACTTGGCAATAAAACTCTTTCTGACTTGATTCTGATTTGGAAGTCAAGCTAGTTAATTAACCTTAACAGTAAAAGGTTATCCATTATAATGTGATGCAGAGCCGTGTCACTAGAGACCCAGGGTAGTGGCTAGGGAGGTTCAGGTTCCCGGTTCCCTTCCCCAGTGTTGGCAGTCAAAACACTTCACTGGACGTTGCTTTGGATAAAAGTGACTGAATAGTGTAAAGCTAATTTTAAATGACCAACTCTTAAATAGTATGGGAACAGAACAGGCCAAATACAAGACCAAAAGCTAAGCCATATTAAAAGGTGCCAGAGATTTTTTATCAGCTGATTGTTTTTCCTTTTCATTTCTCCAGAGTTATTTCAATAACGCAAAAAGCAAAACTACAATAGCACAGCTTCCATAGTATAAGACTAAGCCTACACCACAAAGCTAATCGGTGGTTTGAACATTGTGCAAAGTTTTTGATGAAATTGCACAGCAGGACTGAAACATTGCTTCCTGTTCTATTCATATTTATTAAAGTACCAACTCGTTATTATTAGTAGGGAGACCTTTTTGGTATGGGATGCCGGTTTAAACACTGAAATAGCTGCTAAATAGTAAATACATTCATTCACCAAAAGGTATTTGTGAACACTGTGGTAATATTTGCATGCCATGATTGGTTTGAATCCATTGCATCACACTTTGCACGTAGGAGCACAACACCCACGCATATTTAAGTGAATGTGTGGTCAAAGTCATGCTACCAAAAGTTTTTAATCATAAATTAAATTGAAGTAAAATACATTTTACTCAGGGCCCTAATCTGCATGTTTCTACCATGTTTCATTTTTCTTTCATCCCTCACGTGTTGCTTCTCAAGGTTTCTTCCTTGATCATTATGGGAGTTTTCCTTGCTCTTTGGGGGGGGGGCTAGAGTTATAAAATGTGGTCTGTAAAGCCCTTTGAGATTAAATGTGATTAAGGGCTATACAAATAAATCTGACTTGACATGAAAGGCAAAATAAGTATGTCCCTGAAACTATACAATTTCAAACAGAAATAAGTGCAGATAAAATAAGTTGCTGGTGCTTCTTTACCTCGATGTTCTGACCCAACACGGCGACGTGGGAGAAGTCTGTGACCTCGGCAGAAGCCTCCAGAACCTGCGAGACGCCCTCGCTCCACCGGGTGTAGAAGTGGAGCGGGTCCTGCAGCACCTGCCTCAGGCTGGACTCGGACTCCGAACACAGCCTCACCGCCCGACACTTCACACTGGAGGCACACGTTCAGAAAAAGCAATTTCACCAAAGATGGTCGAGGATACTTCATTTAGTTTTCCTCCACAAAATAAAAGCATTAATTTCTATTGAGTTGACCTCATATAAACTAATAACCGGTGTTTGGGTCGTATAAGTGGTGTATCTGTATTCTAAGCAGGGCTTTAATCTCATGTTTTCACTTAAATGACATTCCACACAGCAACATGTGTTATAAGTAGCAAGGTTAAGTATGTTTGCTTGTAACAGCTCGGTATTTGTGTTAGCATTTAAACCAAATACACCTTCTCGCCGACGTCCCTCGTCTTGTTTTTATTTTGTTATGGCGTAAACAGTGTCAAGAGGTGATGACTTCTAATGACACATGCTAGCCTCTTCAGCTTCAGGGGGCCCAAACCTTAAGATTGTCACATGGGACTGGAACCATCTGTTCAGATGCTGCACTTGATGCAACCCTTCTGTCCTCGAGTGGGCAGCAACATAATTATGTCAATGTACCGACGGCAGTTTGGTCTTCTAAATCAAAATGAGGGTTACCTGTTTAGTCCCTGCTTAGACAGACAGACAGACAGACAGACAGACATGCTGCTGCCAAGTGACATCAGCAATCATCGAGTGTTGCTGCCAAGTGACATCATCAATTGAGCAATTGAAAAAAAGTGTATAATATGATAATCATGTTGTGCGTAGTAAGATACACTTATGTCCTACCAATTGCTCATTTCAAATTAGGAGTGTGACTGAGCACTACTTATTTTTCAGATTGTTTCCTCAATGAAGGCTCCTGAACTAATGGCTCATACTTGAATTCAGAGTAGAGAGATGCGTATTCATCTGCTGCAATTGTTTTTCTCCATCGCCTAGGAAGGCTTTTGATGTCGAAGAATATATTAATACACTTGACTTCTGTAGCAGCACTGATTCTTAGGAGGAAAAAAAAACTCAGGTCGCGATTCGCGAAATCGTCCGGGATAAGTCTCAAAAAGAGGACTAGTCCGGGAAAAAGAGGACGTCTGGTCACCCTAGCTTACCTTCCTTGGTGGAAATCCGAACCCAACTTTGAGAATAGATTAACGGCGATATTTTCTTTATCGCGCGATAAGAGTCTCGCGATAACGCAGCACGATAACGCCGATAATGGCCCTCCCCTAATATATATATACATATATATATGATATAATATAGCAGCACAACCCACCTCTGGTGTTCCTTCACCACGGCCAGGACGTCGTCTGACAGGTGGCGGGAGTCCTCGGGGAACCGGAAGAGGTCCTTGAGCTGCGCCTTAAGGTGCTCCATCTGGGGCTCCTCGGATACCAAGGCGTTCCTTACACCCTAAGAACAGACAAACACAATTTAAAAAAAGACGAGACCAGACATTCCTCTGGCCTGCGTGATTCATCCCATAATTTCTAGTACTTTAATGTTATTGCATATTTATGAAATCAAGCTGCCGCCCTATGATGATGGGGACACCGATTGTCAGTGTCTGCTGAAGGAGGGTGACATGGATCGGAAACACTCATCTTGTGTAACTTCTAACCGCCTATAAAATGACAACAACATAACATTTTAAATGCTCAGAACTTGACCAACACAAGGATATTATGCGTTTTATTTATGACATTGTAATGAATATTTGAAAAGTGCGGCTTTTCCAACATAGCTTTCTAACCATATGGTGTAAATTAATGGAACCAAAATAAAATATTTATCATATATTTGTCATTTTAGAATAACAGTGTCCCTGGATTGGCTCCAACTATTACACGATAACATTAAAGCCATCACTCAGACTCTTTCTGTTTTCTAATTGTACATCATTGGAATTAACGTGGTTTATGTTTCATGAATACCACGAGAGTCATTCTGAGCAAGTTAGCCGTTTTGATGGATGGGTGCGTTTAACCCAAAATGTTTAAGAAGATGGTTTGCACAAATACAAAACACACACAAATGTTATTTGGAGAGGAATTGCTGCAAATGAAGTTCAACAAAGAGCAGCTGCATCTCGCACCCTCCGGAGACCGGGAAGCCATTATCTCCTGCAGCATCAAACACTTTTAAAACATTGGTGGAAAAGGATTTCTAGATTATCTTTCTTCACAACGGCGCGCCAACTCAACGTTTGCATTTCTCATAGCCTTTTAAAAACCCGGACCATTACAATCGGTTCCAATCCCTTGGTTGACAAAAAAAGTGTTTTCTAATTCTGCAGCGTGTGTTTTTGTGAGACTGGTTTTGTATTTGGTGTATTTGGAGACGGGGAAGTATAGCAGAGGACTAATCACAGAGCTGTACTACTATGTTCTGAATCACGCTAAATAAATGTTATTTAACTGGATCCCGCCGCACACACGTGGGAGGCATTAGCCAATACTGCGAATGAGTTTAACACTGGAAGATGTTTAACGCTCCTTAGAGTCGGCCGGTCATTAGACTGCTACTGCTAACCTCTTCGGCGCAGCTAAAATGGACCGCTATGAATTATTCACACTTGCTCGTTAATATGCAGGGTATGGAAGTATTTTCTTTTTAGGCACAGGCGTGGGGGCGTCTTCTCCAGGGCTCGCTACGTATCCTGGCTGTAATCATAATCGTTAAATTAAAGTCAAATTTGAGGCATTTGCAGAAAAGCAGCTCGTCTAAAAGAAAGACAAATAACGAACTGCATTCCCAACCGTGACATCTAAAAAAAAACAATCCCAGCTCCCGAGACGCGCGCCTTCATACACACACACACACACACACACACGTCTTCATACACACACACACGTCTTCATACACACACACACGTCTTCATAGACATGACAGCAGACTCCGTCCTTGGAATACGTTTTGTTGTTTCTCCTCTTCACACCCGAACTCCTCAGGTCGCAGTGTCTTTTACAGTCAGTGCAGAACTTCTCTCTCTCTCTCTCTCTCTCTCTCTCTCTCTCTCTCTCTCTCTCTCTCTCTCTCTCCTGGATATTCAAAGGAAAAAAGGATTGCGACAGGGATATGGTTATTTCACCGTCATGCTACGCTGCAGTCGTTGTCAGACCTTATCGTCGCATAAACAACGGGAGTGGGAAAGCTGCGTGTGTGTGACCGGGTGATGGGGGAGAGAGAGAGGGTGAGGGAGAGGGTGAGGGAGAGGGTGAGGGAGGGAGGGAGGGAGGGAGGAGTCGCTGTGCCTGAGGTCCGCCGGGTGTGAGTGTCTGTGCTAGACAGAGCTCTTCACACTATGTAATTACCTTCCCTAGCAGCACCGCCGCTGCTGCCGACGCTGGGAGGGAGCTGCTAAACTTTAAAACCATTCCCCCTAACCAGGGTGGGTTCATGGTCACACACACACACACACACACACACAAATAGAGGGGGTTTAAGACGGCGAGTGCAGGGTGACATGGATACGATACGGCCATGTGCATATTGTGATTATTTCTGATGGATATTATGACATCATGTGTATATGACACTTTATGCAACTTTAAAAGTGTATTTTTAGATGCATATCCTCACCTAAGTTAGGACATCTCCAGCAGCCACCTCCTAACATGCATTCAGGTACGTAGACACGGTGACGTCGGACTCATCCAGCACTCAACACAACTCTTTCAACACGGCCGTTTTGTCAAAGCTATAATCAGAGGAGCCGCCACTCTCTAGCTACGCTATGCTTTGTAGACGTCGCTTTTAAGCACGTTGTAAATCACAAAGGAATGAGGAAGTTATAGTCATGAGGAGAGTGGGTTTATTTTTACAACCCCCTTTAGGGGAAAGTCAAAACAGTGGGGCATGAAAAGGTTGGAGGGGTGGAATATATCCCAAATCTCCATAACAACTCCTGGATTTGGTTGAGGGTCAGAAAATCTTTGACAAAATTCAATCTGGCTTTCACCATAAACACTGAAACCGCATCACTAAGAGTGCCTAATGACATTCTTATGAATGCTGACAAAAGGTGAATATGCCATTTTACTTCTTCACATGCACTTGACAAATAGATATTTTAATGTTTGTATTAATAATCACGCGTCCTCCTCCTCCACACCTCTGCTGTGTGGAGTTCCTCAACACTGCTATGCCGAAGATTCACAGATCAATTTCTCTGTCAAACCCAATCAGCTGTCCTCCCTCCATGATTGCTTAGCCGCCACCAAAGATTGGCTGTCTCAATTTCCTCCACCTAAACCTGACAAAACTAATTATTTTCATTGAACCCGATTGCTTTGCCACTACAGTTGATCAGTTTATTGGTCCACTTCATTCTACCGCTAATAATCTTAATCATCTTTGATCAGCATATGACTTTTGACCAGCGTGTTCCTCAGCTCATCCAGTCCCATTTTCTTCAGTTTAGAAACATAGCAGAAATCTGATGTATCCCGTCTTCCACGGATCCTGAACTATTTATTCTATTCATTCATTCCTCTAGATTATTGTAATTCCTCAGTCACGCTGCTCTAAACCGTTTACAGCCGCCAGGCCTTTAACTGGACTAACCTCTGGTCCCACATTACCCCTGGTCTCGCATCCCTCCATTGGCTTCCTGTAAAATTCAGAATAAACTATAAATACTGCCGACTACATATAAAAGGCACCAGTTACATTTCCGATCTCCTCTTCCTAAAATCTCTGCCTTTTATCCTCCAACTGCAAAACACGAGGTGATCATGCCGGCGCTGTTTCAGCCCCAAACCTCTGGGATCACTTCTCCAGTCCATCGGACTCCCCAGTCCGTCTTGGACGGTTTTAAGCTGCTTCTAAAAAGTCTTTCTGTAGTTCTCCATACCCGTCTTATCTTTGGTTTGTTTTAGCTTGGTCTGTCTCTCATTGTGTTTTATATTGTAATCGTTTTGTCTTCTAACTATATTGTAACCGGAAGAATCTTTTCGTTTGGTCTCTCACTTTGTGACGTTTTAATATGTCATCTTTTTTACAGTATTATATTGTTTACTTGGTAATAAAAATAAAAATAAATTGTCATTTTGTTTTGACCGCATTTACTTATTAATATTTGTTATGTGTGTGTGAAGCACTTTGTAACTGTGTTTTAAAAAGTGCTATATATACAAAGTTTGACTTAGTGGTTATTTGAATAACAGGCGAGAAGCGACGGATTAGTCCGGTAAACTGGTGTAAGAAGGATAAGGAGCTAAACAGAGAAAGGAAGAGGAGCAAAATATTTAAAAAGGCATTTATATGCTGAAAGGATGCCGCATGGTGCACAGCTGGATGGTGTTGCAGAAAAAAAGGTAAGGGCAGAAAAATATAACAAAACAAAACAAACAATAGCCATACATATATTATATAGTTGAAAAACCACGAGGAGGAAGAGAACATTTCCCCACAGAGGGTTTTATGCTCTTCCTCCTGAAAAGAAAAAGCTGATCACAGGTTCAGGACCACCAGGGGAGTGAGCAAACTGCATAAACAGCAGTTCTACATGCAGATGTTTGTGTTTTTTAATAACAGCCGTCGTCGACACTAGAGTACGATTGCAATTGGAAGTTGAAGGGGTATTGTGAAGACGCCAGCCGGCACAAACAAAAAAGACTTGGATTGAAAAACGCAGCAGTAACTTTGCAGTTGTAACGTCGCTTTGTGAGTTAATAAGTGGCAGATAGCGCATCGCCGTTCGCATCGCGTCTAAAAACCACGAACACCAGCGGCGACTATTTACTACCATTTACCATTTAGTCATCAAGCAGATGCTTTTATCCAAAGCAACTGATTTATTTTTAGATACACGTCATGAATAAGCAGCTAGAGGTTAAGGGCATCTTGCCCAGGGATGCCTGCAGGTAGATTATGGACATTGGGGTTGGACTCCAGAAGGAGTCGAACACCGTTTAAGCACTACTACCCTGCCTCTACTTGAATAGCGGTTGAATGGCGGTGACCCACTGTGTATTTCCTCCAGCGGCCCACTAGCTGCTCCTCGTTGCCGTCGGCCCTCTCTCCGCCGGCGCCGGCTCCTCCCCGGCCCTCCTCCAGCTCCCGGCCCAGGCCCTGGAGCAGCACCTGCAGGCGGCCGATGTCTTGGCCCAGGCGCTGCTGGCGCACCAGGTACTGGCTGTGGGCGTCCAGGCTGGCGCGCAGGCCCTCGCCCGCCTCCGACAGGTCCTGCCGCAGCCGGAGCCAGCGCTGCCGCAGCTCCTGGGCCTCCCGGGCCACCTGCTGGGCCCCTGCCGGGGAGGTGTTGCCCTGCACTGCCTCCGCCACGCCCTCGACGTGCCGCAGGGTCATCTCCTCGCCGGCCACGCTGCTGTCTAGCACCTAAGACATTAAAGGACACGGCAAAATAAAGGTTTCTGGTGCCAAAGGGCCGCGAGACCATCCAGATATTCAAGTGTGTGCTTCTCTATGAATCTGTCTGGCCTCGACTGGGCAGCAATTGATTTCCACATATCGGGGCAGCCTTACTTCAAAAGTAAGGCTGCCCCGATAAACGTTAACAACATGGTTTTGTTATCATTTGTTATTATATATTATGAAACATTTCTACATTTTCCACAATTAAAATGTGGCGGTGCATTGTACAAACGGAAAGCTTTTGCCAAGTGCTAAATATTTAGTGATCAAATCAAAGCAACCTAGAAAGATCTCTCCATGCAACGGTCATCGCGGCTCACTTGTAAGGCATGGAACCGATTTTCAGGCGAGTCGTCGCTCTCCAGCAGCTCGCCGAGCTCCTGGGTCTTGGACAGCAGCCAAGTCTGGAAGTTGTCAACGCAGCCCAAATACATCTGATGCTCCTCAGCCATCTTCTCCAGCAGGGAGAGCCGCTCCTAAGCAATAGCACACAAGGTCCCAAGTACCATTTATTACACTTTTATTCATTTGCATCATTATTTTATTCATGTATCTTTTGCATTTTTAGGGTCAGGCATTCAGGTGGTAATGAATAAATGTGATTCCCATTTGTAATACATCAATGATTGCTACCTCACAGGAAAACAAAACTAATTCAGTGCATTCTTGAAATAAAACAGGAGGTGCAGAAATTCTACATTTACAAAAACATCAAAAACATCACTGGGTTGAAATAAATAAAAGAATGTTCCCCCATCCTTGGACACAAAAAATGGAGACTTGAGAGGCGTGGTGTGTGATGGAGTTGGTGGGTCCCAATCCTTCATCTTATACTCCGCTACGTGCAGACAATAACAATGCAGATAATCACAAGTGGTAGAGCTTTAGCTGGAGAGGTTTTCCTGATTTGGCTTTGCTTGTCCAGAGACCAACAATTTGTATAATGGTCCGGGGCCAATCAGCATTTGTGATGTCCTCAAATATAGGGATTACACCGCAGAGATGTGGAATGCCATTGTGTCTGGTGGTGAAACTGTAAAAGGCTTCGGCTTCAGGGCTCGGGATGCCATTCCAACCTAACAACGGCCAAGTGGGCCAAAATATGTCATAACTGTAGCTGTGTCAGTGTCATAGAGAACAGACTGTGATATATATATATTTTTTAGTTCAAAATCCTTCAGTAATACCTCAAGAATAACTAGGGATCAGATTTCTGTGGGAAGTTAGTTCTTCTTATATGCACTAAATGAAATGCAAATCTCATTTAATGAAGGACAAGATTACACAGTCCAGCACCGCCATTAAAAATGTTCCAAGTAAATCCTTTCGGAAAATGTAAAGCCAGCCTAATGGCATTCCTTTTGAAAGGGTATGGTCATCCATGTTGAATAATTTACCACTGGTTTTAAAAAGGTCATTAACATAAATGGTGGAAGAGATTCCATGCACTACATTATAGCAAAAACTAATGAGAAAAACTAAAAACTAACCAAATGACTCAAGATGGTTACACAATCATGCAAATTCAATCAGCACCAATAAAAGCAGACAAATAGCTTGCTGCCAACTTCGTCCCGATGTAAGCTTTGCTGACACTACCATGGAATAGGATAACAGTAGCGCAGCCTTAATTCGCCACCAACCCCGATTGTATGAATAAATGAGACCCGCTAATGAAGTGAGTCTACCCACTAGATACCGGCGATGGTGAGCAATTCATGTTAGCTTGCCTGAAAATGTCTGACATTTTCAAGAGCCGCGTGAATGGCAATGCAGAGAACACAGTCATTGTGACTGGCAGTTGATAAGGGCAACTGGCGTGAATAAGGAACTACATCTGTGTTTGCTAACGTGACGTGTGTGAAATTGATGACTGATGGCGAACAAACATGCATACATTACGCTGCAAACTAAATGTGTTCTGTCAATATTTGGTGTAACGTTTTGTTTGGCAGCGCGCACAAAAAAAAAAAGTCTTCCCTTAACCGACTGGAGATGTGGGACTATGATATTATTACAGCAAAATGGAGACGGCAGTTATGAACCCAGCGGTCGTCGCCTCAGACCCTTAATGACAAAAAAAGAAAGATAAAGTTCCTCGACAAATAGATGAAAAATAAAGTTCCTCGAACAGATCCCCACATACACGTTTAATAGCACACTTCCCTCGCGGGCATAGCATTCCTTTATCCATGGCTTTAGAGTACAGAAATGCATTGTGGGCCGTTGCCATCACAACCTTGCATCTACCTTGCCTACCTTTAACAAAACTCCAATAAAAAGTGTGCTGCTCATTAAAACTAGAATGCAAGCAGACATGTAAATTACTCTGTTGCACATTTAGTAAACAAATCAACTTGGATCTCCTTCTGTGCGCTGTATGGATCGGATTATAGATGCGCCGAATAATTATCGGTATGGTATTCATTTGTCTGCTCCCCCCACCACCCCCTAATGTGAGCACAAAGCAAGTTGTGGCTGAGGTACAGTAGTGGTGGATGATGAATCAATATCAATATCAATCTCGATAGCGGTGATATTTAAAAATTACATTTAAAAAAAAATACATTTTCAATGTTCATTATACATTTACAGCATCAGACAATGATGCAACACAATGCATTCAAGCAGAATACAATAGGCCTGCTGTCCGACCGTCTCCTCGGCAGGTATACACCTACATCTGTTTACAGTGATAGCTGGAACAGTCATGTCCGACACGTTCAACAGTTATGCCTGAGCAAAATGCGAATTTGCTCGAGCAACTGTAACATATCTGGGACATGTGGTGGGGCAGGGTCAGGTCAGGCCAAAGGTGTTGGCTGTGGAGCGGTTTCCCACACCAGCACCGGCTGTCCGCCGGGTGCACAAGACCTTCCAGCTGCCGGTGGACGCCAGCCACGTCGGAGCAGGTGCGGTGCTGATGCAGTCGGAGGGTCAGGGGATGGATAGGCCTGTAAGTTTCTTTTCTAAGAAATTTAACATCAACTGAACTATTCTGTCATCGAAAAGGAGACGTTGGCTTTGGTCTTGGCCTTGAGTCACTTTGAAGTGTATGTCGTCTTTACTGACCATAATCCATTGATTTTGAACATCCTGTGTTGTGTTAACCTCTCCTCCCTTCTGCAGTGTACTAACAGGATCCTGGTGCGGAGGTTGAAGGGGAGGGTTGTATGCCGGTGGTAGATTTTCGTTTTTTCTAAGTGGACTGTCGTGGTACCGGATGGCACCCCGTCTCTATTCAATAAATTATGATTTCCTTGCTTTAACTTCTTGTGTCCTCTCCTATTTTTTGTCATGGCTTTGAGCCGGCCGTGACACTTTGAGCCGGCCGTGACCGAATACACCACCACAGTAGCGCTGTGCTGCTATACATTTCACTTTCAGTTACTAAATGTTGGCCAACAGAACCGCCAGTCGTGTGGAAGTGGTTCGGCTATCGGAGAGCTAATAAGCCTTGGCTTTCTGTGAGGTGCAACATGTGTCGGAGAGTGGTGCCCACTAATACCGGGAACACAACAAACCTGTTCTACCGTCTGAAGCAGTATCGCCCACCAGAACCCACTGAGAGTCAGAATCTGAGGTAGACTGTAAAAAATGACATGGGGGTGTTGTACATGCGCTTTAATTAAACGTGTCTATTATGCATAAAATGACTACATTCTGTCAATTTCACTATATTAGATAAACTACACTGAAATACCTAATTTTATTATGTGAAAAATACTTGGGACGACATGTTATTTATTAGTAATTTCAATGCAAGATGTGTGTCCAGTGAAATGTATCCTAAAATTGTTAGTATTCAATAGACATGCGCATTTGACATGACGAGAGCATTTCCAGGCTACATTTCACATGAACTTCACCACTGAATCGTCCGGCGACAACGGTCTCGAGGCTCATTTGGACCCATCTTCACTACGAGGTAGGGCTCTGGTTCCCAACGTGGTAGTACTAAAGATATTGCAAATTTAAGCTCCAACTCATGAAGCTCGAATGCAAGTCATCTAGGCCTCTTCTACTTGGAAGGTAACGCTAGCTAAATTAACATCGCAGCAATGCGTTAAACCGTTTTCAGTCGTGGGGGTTGCTAAGAATCTAGCTAATACTAATGTGCTAATGTAGTTCGCTGACACGTAGTGCTAAGCTTTGCAAATCCCCGCCCTTATATTATCTTTTGGCTATTTTAGGCTCTTTTGACAGCGTTATGCTGGTGTTATTACAGCATCTGTATGTTTTAGCAATCATTTAAAATCTAGATACTTCGCTAGCAAGCAGCAGGCACTAGGCTAACTGAAATGTTGCTGTTAACAGCTGTGGGACATTTTGCTGCTTGATAAATAGGCTCTTGATTCTCACCACGCAATGAATAGTGGCTTAGACTTCTTGCAAGTTACAGTAGGTCATTGTTTGTATATTTTCAGTACCTTTTACAACACCTAAGCAAGACAACCAGCACGTTATATTTTTAACACGGCAGTGCTGGTGTGTCTGTGGATTTGAGCGTGCCTCTCCTACGTTTTGGCGGCAGAGCAATGAATGCACAGAGAATGCGCAGGACTGGGAAATGCTCACGAAGCATAGAAGACTGAATACGGCTTCCGCTCTTGTGTAATTGTAAATGTAACTCTGAATATCTGCAGTGGCCTGCAGTCTGTTAGTAATGTTTTGCCTGTCAGTTATGTAGGCTAATCTCTATGTTGTATTTTTTCTGTTTGCAGCATTGTAAACGACAACGGACTTGGTCACAACCATTGTAAAGGTTTGACTTATGTCTGTTCCAGGGTGAGGGAGAGTTTACTCCAACCTGTAAAACTGTTGTTACTGGTTATTATTCAACTGCTGACTTTTGTATGTTGCCAGCTTTCGCACTCTTGGCACTGTGCCGGTAATTACTATATGCGCACGCTATGACGCATTCAGTCTTTTTATCTTATACAAGGCCGTTATGGGTGCTCTTGGCAGGTGAAGGATAGTTTTGTCCGTGGCCTTCCTAGTGTTAACACATTTATTGACTCCTATCATAATAATTGTCATAGTGACTGATATGAAAAAGTATATTGACAGATACACTGGCCAGATCGTCCAGCCCTAGGCTGAGGATATTGTGCTCAAGGCCACAAAAGAACAAGGGAATGAGACACTAACAAATAAACACTTACACAGTTTACACACAATGTGTAGTAGCATCAAGTTTGACACAACTTGAATCCAAAATGCTAATTGTGCCTCCGGGAATTGAGGGAATTGTTTAACAGTAAAAATAATAATAAAAGTTACCACTTTGCTACACATTGCTAACCCACTAACCCTAACCCTTGAGGTGTGCAGGTTATACCATGGCACTGGCTATTAAATAACACTAGTCTTAAAGTTGCACATTTGTTTTGTTAAGTTTTGTTTGTGCCCCCTCTACCTATTATCTCTAGCTCTCCACCCCCCACATCTAATTCATCCTTCCTTCTTTCCACCACTCCTCCCAGGCAGAGTTTCCCACGTCCAAGAAAAATCCCTTTCAAGAGTCAACAAGTTGGTTTTGAAGATTTGCATGAATCCAGAGGTTCAGCAGAATGAACTCGATCCGCTTCAGGCAGAGGAAAAAAAACAAGCGAAGCCCACATGCCTTCCAGCGTAGCTGGGGGAGTTCATAGGTTCAGAGCAAGTCGCTCCATTGAACTTCCAACTGGAGGCCTCCCACATGCAGTTTACTCACAATCTCAGAAAAATTGACCAGGTGCAAATTAAATGTTGAAAGGATGTTGAATTAATCAAAACATTTAGCTTAACCCAAATAGCTTACAAATCATTTCTGAATAAGAGCAGGGACCAGAATGCAAACCTCAAAACATGTGCAGGATTCTACGTTTTACATTTCTGCTCAGATGCAGCTGACACACACACTCACCACTCACCTCCCTCTCCCTCTCACACACACAAACACACACTTCAAAAGAGCTTTATTGGCATGGAAAATAAACATTTGCATTGCCAAAGCAGTTTAACCTCTTCATCACTAGGCCTATTTCTCAGGTTTTTGCCGAAAATAACATACCCAAACTGAATAGACTCCACATAGACTTATCTCCACAACTACAAGGGCTTGTAAATTAATCTTGGTACCAAAAGAAGGATAACACCTGTGAGTGAATTAATCAATGTGTTTGCTACTGGATCAGAGTGAATAAAGCTAGAACACAGAATAAATGGAAGATTTGATTTCTGCCTGAAATTAACGTCATGTTTTAGAGTGAATAACACCTAGTGCATTATCAGTTGGTAGCCCTATAGCACTATAGGGCAATAGCACAACATCTGACAATGGCCTGGGTCAGGATTCAATGCCAATAAAGTGCGAAAACAGAGAGGTTTTAGTAGGCGGAGTCTCCAATGCAAATCAATGCAAAAACAACAATTCAAACGTGATGGTATAAGTGATCAAACAAAACTTTGACGACAAAAACAGCAAAGGTACATCATTTGTGATTGTTACTCAAAAAAGAGATGTTTGTTCTTGATGGTTTTTGGCCTCTAGTTTGGCGAGTTTTGGTCAGAGTGATATGGTTTGCTATATAATAGATCGCTATAGCTTTGGGATGGTGGGGGCCCGTATACGGGCGGTCTCGGGATGAAAAGGTTAAACAATTTAAACTGATAATAAAAAAATAAAAAACGGAGATATAACACTTCATCACCCTAACCCTCCTTACCTTTGCCCCGTCGCGGACGTCGTGGTAGGCCTGCCGCAGCGCATCCTGGGCAGTGGTCTCCACGCTGGGGTCCTGGGTACGTCCGTGCAGCGCCGCCGCCTCGTCCAGCAGCCGCTCCAGCAGCGGAGCCTGGCCGCACACGTCGCTCAGCACCACCCGCTGGTGGTCCACCTGCCACAGCTTCTCCCGGGCCCCCAGCTGCAGCTCCACGCGGGCCGCCAGCCGCGCACGCAGCCGTGCCAGCCACACCTCAAACTCCTCGTGGGCCTTAAGGTACTCGTTCCAGTGGAGCCACACCCACTCAATGCGGCTACATTTCGATGTTTCATCGTTGCGTTTCAAATGGAGTCGGCATGAGGTTGAGATGACGATAAAAAAAAGGGTAGAAATGAACATACAAAAATATATTCAAAACAATAAAAAAAACCACCTACAACACACACACACACACACACACACACACACACACACACACACACACACACACACACACACACACACACACAC
>JAOPJI010000113.1:1606961-1620697 GCA_027122695.1 Merluccius productus | reverse complement strand
CCCCCCCCCCCCCCCCCCCCCCCCCCCCCCCCCCCCCCCCCCCCCCCCCCCCCCCCCCCGCCGCCCCCCCCCCCCCCAGCTGGAGAGTTAAGAGAGAGAGAGATGAAACCGGCAGAGTTGCCCCGCGCTTCACCGCCGGTCAGCAACCGCGCGTCTGCCGCCGACACGCGCACTCTGCTGCACTGGCGGTCGTGGTGTGGAGGAGCGAGGAGGAGCAGGAGGAGCGAGGAGGAGGAGGAGGAAGAGGATGAAGAGGAGGAGGAGAGGGCGGGAAGTGGGCTTTGTGCGTCCTCCTCCTCCTCGCGCTTTGCCCGTGATGCTCTCGCGTGCGCGACCGTTGCCAGCAGTGCGCGCTCGAGCGTGCGCCTCCTAACCCCCGGGGGGGGGGTTAGGAGGCCACACTCTGTCTGTGCGCGCGAACATCTGTGCGGCCAGGCTTGCAAAACGGGATTATATTGGCAGAAAAAAAGTCCATTGTGTAATATACACTAAACACAAGACACGCTTTTCAGAAGTGATGCGTGTCTTCTGGGAGTAACGTTACACTTCAGACATGTCGAGTAGTAGCCGTGCGGTAATCTTCTTATGGGTAAAAATAAATAAATAAATAAATAAATAAATAAATAAATAGGCTATATATATATATATATATATATATGTTATAAGGTTATGGGGGTGCCAGACAGTGAAGTTGAGGACGCCGCCATGCGGTTTTCCTGCCGCAGGCCGTCGCGTGCAGCTCTCCCATCGCCTCTCGGCGCGTCGGCAGACACAGCGCGTGCGGCAGATGTGATGCGCATCACTTTGAAGATTTACTGGGCGCCCCCACGTGCGTGTCGTATTTCCCTGCACTCTGTAGCCTTTGAGCAAACGCAGCTCATCGGGGATTTAACGGTGTTTCTGCTCCGGCTCAGCGTGAAGTGACTTCTTGGCGACGTGTCAGAGAGCATAGCTATGTAAAAAAACAACAACAAACAAACGTAACTTTCGACTTAAAGGGACCTTCCACCCGATTCTCAACTTTTTAATGGTCTCCAAGTTGCCTTCTGTACGGCAATTTCCATTCACTGCAATGTCCCGCCAACGACTTCCGGGTAAGTGCTTTCTCAGTGCCACGAGGCCTCCCAAAGTCACCCTGGCCTCGGAGTTGAGATTCAGTTGTCTTGTTGTTGTTACCCTGGAGAGCTACACAAGGTTTTACAATGGCTGCTAGCAATGAATACCAATCTATGGATCAAATGAGGACTTCAGCCAAGTCTCCCTGAGTGTTAGGAATGACGGATATTTATTGGAGTCAGAATACACCGGAGAGGACTCTGAACACAGCGTTCACAGTCCTGCAATTAATAAAGTATTGCTGCATGGACCTCAATTATATGGCTATGTTTAAATCCCGTCAACAATCGCGAACCCGATTTTTTATTTTTTAAATGCAAATAAGGACATGCATATTTTTGTCATATGTTGGGCTCCATTACAGCTAACCACCACTGTTCTACAACGCTCAATAGTTACATGTGGAATGTGATGGCAGCCGCTTTAGCAACTGGATATCCTGTCATGATGTTATCCACGTAGTCCACAGGTCAACAAATATAAAATACTAAACTCTAAAGGTTAATAATGTCCACTCTGTCTGCTTTTAGTGGATAAAATAATATTATTAAATGTAGCCTTTTGGATTTGTCACTTAATAGAGGCAACCGTTTAGAATACCATTTTTATTTCATTTTTAAATTAAACTATCTGTGCATATACCCTTGATGTGTAAGTCAGGTCATTATATAGGCGGGCATCTCTACATAATCCTTAGTTAGCGATAGTTGGAGCTGCTCGCTAGCTTCTGTAAAGCCGCTTGTTATACACGGAGGAGACCGCAGGCTGAGGACTTGTTGTGTTTGTTGTGATTCCAGTGCCATAGGCCACCGCCACCACATCAAGTCTCCCCTCCGGTCTCCCCCCCTCCTCCCTCCCTGCCTCCCCCTCGCTGGAGTGCTCTCCACAGCCATGGGGACCAACCTGCGTCTCTCTCACCTCTCTGCCATCCGTATTCACTCAACGGCAAATTGGCTTCACAAATAGCCTCAACTCCTGCCAGGCGGCCGGCTAATACATCATGCAGAGTGGGAGAGTATGAGTCCATAGAGTAGCGGTGGTCGTAGACTGGCACAGCAACACCACCGCCTTAACTGCCCGTCGACTACCACTCCTTTCTCCTATAGGATTCTCAAGATTGCAGAACATATAAGCGGCATTATTTCCCCGCTCCGTACCGACCGTACCGCTCGGGATACACAGATATCCTCCATAAGGTTTCAGTAAACAGTATGGGGATATCGCAGATACCATCACACGATTTCCTAGCACAGCCAAACCGCTTGTCATCTTCAAAAATGTCAAAAAATTGTCCATTTGGTAGACCGACAAAAAGTTGCCGTTAACACGCAAGCAACCACCCACACACACACACACACACACACGCACACACACACAGGGAGGCACGCCTGCACACGCACACTTTTTAAGCCGTCCATATTTGTGTTCTGTCGACAAGAAAGTTTGCAACAAACCTCTTTGATCTAATCTTGTGAGCACAGTGACACTTGAATGCCTTTGAGATGTTTCTGTTACGCTCACGTCCCCCGACAAGAGTACAAAATTATATCATGAACTCGTAGCAGTGATACACCGAGAGGCACAATCGCCACCATCTTGAGTGTGTGTGTGTGTGTGTGTGTGATTTCATTGCATGGTACCATCAGGCACAATGTTTGTGAACCTGACTTCTGACTCCTACACCTTTGACACCAATGTGTGACTTCTTCTTTCTCCCTTTGGTAGAATTGCTCTGAACTCGTCTCTTTCTTGACAGACATAAACGATGATAAAAATAAATAAAAATCCTTGCGGTGCTATTATACATTATGTAATATAATATCTACCACAGATAAACAAGTGAGTGAACATCTGTCGCATATGCTGGTGTCTATTCGTCTCCAGCGCTTATAAAGACTCATCCTTCGGCCCGGTGCCTCGTTCGACGCATTACAGCGAACAAAGGCGGAGTGGATCGGCTTTGCTCTCATTAGAAATGCCTTATAACTTCCATTTACATTCAGGACACGCTGCTCTTAGCAGCGCCGAATCCCAGGGAAAAAAAACATAATGACAGGTTGTGTTAAGCTTTCATCGAGGGAGCCTTTACTATCTCAAAGTCATAATATGGAAGGATGGGACTTTTGTTGTCAGCACAGTGGGGAACATTGACAGCCCTGAGTAGGGTGAGGGAAACACTTGATGGAAACGGGTTAACAGCTTAAAAGGTCGCTTTCAGGGGGGGCTGTGCTGCTGACGTGCAAACCAAGACGACTGTTTGCATTTGATCGAGACCCATCTCTGTGTGGTGTGATCCTGTGTGACACGGTGCATCGTGATGGCATCCGCTCTGGTCCGTGAAAACAAGCATTTATGACTGATGAGATGGATAACGTCGTACGGCCGCCCTATTACAAACTTGGTGCTTTCATTCGGAGTGGGAAACACAACTCGGCACCGTTAACAGACTGATATTTTTCTAGGAACAAGTGCGAAAACAACCGTATGTTAACCGTATGTTCAGTAGAATTTGAGTGAAAGCTAATTTCTTCTCGCGACTCTTTCTTCCTGCATTAGCACGGCATAGCGACGAGCCAATGTGTGTTGAGCCAAACTGGCTGGCTGTTCAGAGACGATGACCAATGACGTCCTCCTCCTCCATGGGCACTTTTAGACCGCTAACAGTCAACGGTTAAATCACAGGAGAGGACTAGCGATTCACAGTCTGGCCCAACACGTCTCCAGCACACTGCAGGAGTAGGGCAAGTGGTGCTAAGGAACTATAGGACTACTGGAATGAATCAAACTACAGGGGGGTCCAAGAGACAAGATAAAAGGTGAAGAACAACCTCTAGGTGTGGCGATGGTGGGATGGGGGGGGGGCAGAGACGGACGTCCGGCCGGATGATTCAGCCTGGAGGGTGATCGGCTGTCACTCAGTCATGAGCCGTTCCTCTGAGGGGAGACAACAGAATCCATCTATGCCAGCTGGGATAAGTAATGGATGTGATGTTTCCTGCTGTTATGTTGGTTCTTCAAGAAACCCCAGACACTGAGAGAAGAGAAACAGCGATTGGGGTCTAGGCTAAGATTATTTCGAGCAAACCAAAGAACGAAACAATACGGTCAGAAGGAAACATTGAACTTACTAGACCGGAAGTGTGCACATAGTGGGGACATAAAAGTGTCCAGTGATCAGTAAGACCTTATTAAGACCTTATACTCAGCAACCATAAAAACCATTGAAGTTTATAAAGCCGGTGCTCCAGCAATTAAGATCCTTCCTGAAGTTAATTTGTGTTGTGTGTATTTGCATTACTTGTACTGTTGTCCCACTGTACTTACCGCACATAGTGGTGCACTATGTGTGCAACAAGGTGACGTCAGAGAAGTGTGATAACCTGGAGAGAAGCGCTAGTTTGTTAAGTATGCTAATTAGACAGCGATGCAAACAAGCTGTTAACAGGTTCTGTTAATTGGGAAGAACGAGCCGTAAATAAACTGTGAAAGTACAATTGTTCATAATGAAGACTGAGTTGGCATTGTATAGTAATCAGGAGCAATGGAGCTCATACACAGAACAATTTGAATATTTCATTGAAGCAAATGGAATTACTGGTTGTACACACGTTTCTGTGTGTGATGGGACCAAAAACCTTTAATCTGTTACATAGCTTATGGCGACCTGGAACAAAAACATACCAGGAAACTGTGGACATTTTAATATAACTTTTCTCACCTAAAGCTCTCGTCATCGCTGAGAGGTTTCGGCTCCGGCGCCAAGAAGGTGAGTCGGTGACAATGCTGTTGTCGTAGTGAGGCAGCTTGCAGAGCACTGTGAATTGAACGATATGCTTGATGACACACTCAGAGACAGGTTAGTGTGTGGCTTCAGAAGCGAGGCTACCCAAAAAGAGACTGCTTACTGAAAGTAACTCAACATTTATGCGCAATGGGAAAATTGGAACCAGGTTGGTTTGGGAAACAGGACATCTAGCCTCAACATACCGGTGTAAGGACACGGACTGTCGCAGTTGTGGGAAAAGCGGTCATATTGAACGTGCCTGCAGGAACAAGTAAAGCACAGACAGAGAAAATGACAAATGAGAAATGAGAAAAAAAAGAGACTTCAGAGATTAAAGAAAAAGAAACAACTTGCTCTGTTGAAAACAACGGAACAGAGGTGAGTGACACATTGCATGTGTTCACAATTAAAGGGGGTTCACACCGCTACCGGGTCTCACCACTGCTACAGGGAAAGGCTGTGTGGACGGAGACAGACACTGGAGCTGCAGTATCTATCATATTTGACATATACAGAAAAACACTAAAACACCTTCCACTCCGACCGGCCAAAATAGTGTTGAAGACCTGCAGGGGAAAGTGTACCACTGAGAGGCTAGAGGTCACAAACCAAACAGTTGCCCCTGTGTATAGTTGAAGGCGACTATCCTTCCCTGCTGGGATGTTCTTGGCTTGAACAAATACAGCGGGAGTGGCCATCAGTGCATCTGATGATGAATGATGAAAAAGGCTTACCTTCCATCTGAAAGGGACGCGCTGAACTTTTTGATGAACAACTTTTTTGAAAGACATCATATTGGACTAGGAGAGAATTTCAGTCGATTCGGATTCCCTAGGCTGCTGGTCTCTGATAAGGAACCACAATTTGTAGCACAGGAAATGGTGACATTCCTGCAGGTGACCGGCGTGCAGCACATCAGAGCTGCACCATACCACCTGTCCACAAACGTATTTGCAGAACAGTTCGTGCAGCCGATGAAACATGCTCTGAAATCATCTCAGGGCGCCGAGGTGCGCTTCACCAGCGCCTGCACAGTTTCCTGTTGTCATACAGGGACACACGACCATGGAGACATCTCCTGCCGCCATGCTGCTTAAAGTATTTGGCCAGTTTGCTAAGACCCAAGGTTAATTGTTGACATTCTCTATGTCGAGATGTACATCAGCCTTTGAATTTTGTCAACTCACCCCTTGTTGCAGTATAAGTGCCTTCCGAAATTGAGCAGTAGGCGAGCCTTTGACAGCTCCCATAGCTGTATCTTTGTTTTGTCCAACACAAGTAAGCGCATATAAACCGCCCTGGCTCACTATCCTGTACTAACCCGGAACTACAGCAGAGGGCCTAAGTGGGTTCCTGCTACCGTCATTGCACAGACCGGTCCAGTGTCCTGTACTGTAAAAATAAGACCACAAGGACATCGTCTGGAAACAGCACACCGATTAGCTCCCTCTAGGAAGTGCTACAACATCCACTGAACTAGAGACAACCGATCCAGATGTGCTGCCGGGTGGAGCTATGAGGAAACAATCTGCTATGCAGAGAGACTCTCCAGCAGCTGATCCAGCCGTGCTGCAGACCTTCACCTCACCGGTGACATTTCTGACACAAGCATCTGAGCTGCCGACATCTGAGTCAACCCCACCTGTGAGAGACGCTGACAGCATGGGGAACCACTGGTACCCGACCAGAACACGGTGGCCTGTTAGTTTCATTCAGTGGCTTCCCACAGGGCAGAACGATCCCCGTGGGTTTAGTCAAGTGTTGTAGTCTACCCTCACTCCCAGGTTAGTGTTTTGTGTGAAGATAAAAGTTAATAATAATTGATAATGGATAAAATTATAAAGTGCCTAGTTTATTTACATCGGAAGAAAAGAAGAATCCTTGTTTATCATACATAGTGGCGCACTATATGCACATGTAACACTATATGCACATGTAACACTATATGCACATGTAACACTATATGCACATGTAACACGATATGCACATGTAACACTATATGCACATGTAACACTATATGCACATGTAACACTATATGCACATGTAACACTATATGCACATGTAACCAGGCGATGCTGGAGTGTGACAACCTAAGGAGAAGTAAAAGCACGTTACTCACCGACCCAAATAAGCTCTGTCTCTGGTCTGATATATATATTGTAGGGCTGTCAATTGATTAAAATAATGATCACGCGATATCGCGATTAATCGCATGATTGTCCATAGCTAATCGTTAGTGGAGTGGACAAAATATGCTTGCTTTATGCAAATGTATGTATATTTTTTATTGGAAATCAATTAAGAATAAAAACACATTGTAGTGTGTCAAACCTTTTTTTTCCAGCATTAACATAAAACAACAGACTGAATCAATCCCTGGACCCACACAGGCCAAGCATTTACCAATGTGCTCAAATCACAGCTCATGGCAAACTCAAGCACAAGAAACAATTCATCTAACAAAACAGACTGTGTGCAATCCCAGCATGCTCAGCGCAGCGAATCGCTCGCGTCCCATAGAAAGTGAATGGAGGCGGAATTGGCCGCCAGGCAATCCGCGTATAGTCGGGCCTGGGCTTTAAAAGCCAGTACCAGCGTTAATGCATCAAACAATGAGTGCTGTTAAAACGAATTTGCGTTAACGCCGTTATTATCGCGTGTATCACCCAGTCCTAAATGGTTATAGAGGTCCCCACGGATATAACAATTTGCAGCTTACCGCGTACTTCCCAGAGGCTCACATATAAGGGCACTGTCTCATCACTTGGCCAGTTTGGTGGTCACAGGACCGCAACCAACACAACCAACGCTGACTATTGGACATGATGCAGTTTATTGGCTTAATATGACTCTTGCATGAAACGACACAAACTTTTTTTCAACCTCCCTTAAACAAAAATGACGCACAATTATGTACGTCATATAATTGTATTTTTAGCAACCTTTTAATTGTCTTCTTGTTAAATGTGTCTCTTATAAAGGTTAACTAGCTGGGATATGTCCATGTTTGGAAAAAAACAGACTTGCTTCGTTACTTTATTTATCATTTCTTATCAGAATGAGCCAGCGGTTTGTGGAGGCCAGACTTTGCAGTCTCTTTGAAGAACTCAATTCTCTCCGCTTTTTTTAAATTTTTCAGCTCTCTCCATAACCAGGCGATGCACTGAGGAGGAGAGGAGTGCTCACGGGAGCCTCGAGGAATCTATCTATCTGTTTATAAATCATGAAAAATATTATTCAACCACGCAGAGATGATGGTTAGACGGATGTATTATTCAAGGAAGAGAGGATGCGGCACATGTAAAAATAAGGTCAAACTTGTAATGCTATTCTAAACACAGGATAGCACAGAAGGAATCGTCGGTCCGGAGGCTCGCGGGCCCCTTCACACTTTCTGCTGCTTGCAATCACCAATTTCTGCAATAGAAATTGGTGACAGGACATTTTCTGAATCCATTTCCATGTGTGGGAACCTCCCCCCTTTTGCTTTCCCATAGTAGCAAAATTAAATGACAACGAAAAGCAACAACGGAGATTAACTGATGATGTGGATTATAGTTATTATGGATGTCCTGCAATGCACCGAAAAGGTTTTCCATTTTCCAAATTTATGTAAAATGTGTTTGTAAATCACAGATATTTGCTGGTTGTTGGTTATAGAGCTACGATGACTAAGAAACATGAAGTCATACTCTTACTTGTCTTACTTCTCTTTTGTAAATAACAATTTGGAGTATAATCCACCTGTGTCTCTGCTCCTCCAAAGAATTGTAGCCTGCTTCTGTCAAGCACCTTGGCTCCGGACACACCGGGGGCATCTGATAGGGAGACGAGACGGGTACTGCCAGACCTGACGGTGTAGCCAGGGATGGGGATGCTATAGTTCTAGCAATAATTCCTCTATAATAATTCAAGCAAGAGCTCTGCCAAGCTCAGCTTTAAAAAGTGAATGCCGCTAGTCTAAATCTGCATGCTATCTTACATTTTCACTGCAGCCATCACTTTTGTTCAATGCCATTTGAAATAATGTTTAAATTATTATATTACCCATCCACCAATGCTTCCAGATCTATTTAAAAAGGTGGAGGCACTGCCACTGCCTTGACCTTCCCACCCCTAACACGACGCCCTCTTGAACAAAGTGTCTTTCTCCTTCCTCTCCTCTCCATAGAACTGATGTGAGAATAGGCTTGATTGAGCTGTAGGTGGAGAGCCTTCGTTACCCTCAGTATCACATCCTTCTCTCAGTATCTCCTCCTTGTGAAGAGAACGTGTGATGTGAGGCTGCAGGATCAGAATCAGAATGAGATATACTGTAGATAAGTTTTCACTTACAAGGGATTTCCTTTGTATTGGTGTGGATGGTGCATACAATAAACCGGAACTATCAGGGACATAAATATAGATTCAAATATTATTTCATAATATCATATAATATTTTTTTAATATACTATAGCCCTGTATAAAAATCATATAAGCTTACAGAGCATAAACGCGCCACAACGCGCACGAGCTTCCTAAACGGGCCTGCAACGGGTTTCAAATCTTAGTTTAAAGTGTTTACTATGAGTGTGTGTGTGGGCCCACAGATAACCTTGAGTTTTGATTGGTTGTAAGTAAATCAAAACATACTGTTTTGAAATGTAATTTGACTGATTTGGAGAAGTATTGAGTATTATAAATTTTGAATTATATAAAACAAAAGGTTTTCCTTTTGAAAGAGTGTTTTGTTTGTAACAAGAGTGTGTTAAAGGTACTGAAGGTATTTTATTTCAAGTGTATCAAACCGAAACTGTGTTTTTCTTTTCAAGTTAAAGAAAGTGTGAAACCAGAAAGAAACTGAATTTTATTTTGAAGATATTTTATTTACATTTGAGTAATTCAGTGCACTTTCATTATTTTATTTCAATTTAAAAAGATACATTTATTTTATTGTGAATAAATACCTGTGAGGGGATCATTGTATTTAAAAAACAGTGTGGTGGTCATTATTAGAATAACAAGCCTTATTAAAAGTACACATTATTAAAGTAACATATACCAAAAGTTGTAGTTTTTCCTACAACGAGCCCAGGCCCAGTCTCATAGTATTAACCACTCTAGCTTTACCTTTTAACTACATGGGACCTGGGTTACATAATAATAATAATAATATTTAATTTTTTTAAATAATACAAATTAAATAAAAAAATAAGTTGTAACAAGTTGTTTATTCATAGAAATGGAAATACAGAACAAGAAGTTGATTCATAGTGAAAACACGAGTGTTAACTTCAAGCATATATAGTATTATTATACACTGGAGTATTATTAAAGAAACCACTTCACAAGGAACACCATCATCATCATCATCATCATCATCATCATCATCATCGCATCACCAAGCAATTTGCAGACGAGCGTTAATGAAGGCCCAAAGCATGAATGAGCACCTGGTTGTTCATCGATCATTCCGTTACTTTCCTCCACGCGGCGCCCAGGCCGGCGCCGCGTGTTTGACCCCAGCTTCAATCAAACGTCTGTGACAGTAGCAGTTGGTGTCCAATCACAGCTATAGTCTGCTGAACAAACAAGGCGGCGGTCGCACATCAGCCGACGACCCGGGCCGTCAACCCAGCGCATCACACTGGCAATTTTAAAGAGCAATTATTTAGAGTGCTGCTGATGTGAAGATGCATACTTCCTCTATAATGAAGAATATACGCTATAATACTGCCTGATGTTCAGGATCTGAGTTCAGGTTCAGGATCTGAGTTCAGGTTCTGAGTTCAGGTTCTCGTTCTGAGTTCAGGTTCAGGTTCTCGTTCTGAGTTCAGGTTCAGGTTCTGAGTTCAGGTTCTGAGTTCAGGTTCAGATTCTGAGTTCAGGTTCTGAGTTCAGGTTCAGATTCTGAGTTCAGGTTCTGAGTTCAGCTTCAGGTTCTGGTTTTGAGTTCAGGTTCAGGTTCTGAGTTCAGGTTCTGAGTTCAGGTTCTGAGTTCAGGTTCTGAGTTCTGAGTTCAGGTTCTGAGTTCAGGTTCAGGTTCTGAGTTCAGGTCCTGAGTTCAGGTTCTGGTTCTGAGTTCAGGTTCAGGTTTCTCTCTGCAGATCGGTCTTGCCTCCAGGCGGTTGAAAGCCTCTCCCAAAAATACATAAATGCTCGGACCAATCGGCGCTCAGGGGAGTTTCAGCTCGCGAGGAAGCGGCGCCACAGTCTGCAGAATTTCAAAAACAAACGGCGGCGCCGGAGGAGAGCGCAGCGATCGACGGAGACGTCGGAACCGTCTGATGAAATGATCAAATAAAAGATGTTAATAGATTTAATTAGCGAGGAAGGCTTCCCTCAGAGGAGAACATGTTGTTGCTTCACTTCTGACTGGATTCGGCAAGAGCCAACTTAGAATTTAGAACTAGATTAATTTAGAATTTAGAACTTAGCGGCTTTTAATCTGATTGGCTGGATTGGTTTTAACAACGTAAGGGGGGGGGGGGGGTTACTGCCCAGCCAAGGCCCGTCTTGGCTGGGCAGACATTCATTGCGAAACACAAATTATCTAAATGGTCTCTACATGTCCCGGGGCGTGTTCTGACCCGGCGTTTTTTTGTGATGGGGGAAGCACCGAGAGCGGTTTTTCTATCACCTAGCAACAAACCCATTGTAGAACCCGACGTTTTTGACTGAAAGTTGAACTTTTTTGAACTTTTTTGAACTTTTTTACGCTTGTTGCGTAATGCAGGAGAAAAATATGCAGAGAGAGGCGTTTAAAAACACGCCGGGGACGTTTTCCAAAAAACGCTCTGCTACATATTAGTAATATAAACGCTCGGTGTGGACACGCCCTTCGACGCCGTTTCAAAAACACAAGCGCTTTCATTTTGGTTTCACAGAACTGTCGGGTAAAAACATGTCCGCCAACTGATACCAGATGAATCTACTCAAAGGTCGGCGGAAATCTTGATTTAATCGTCTAAATTTTGCCGCATAATAAAATACGTATTGCTGTCGATTCCAAAATTCACTCAACAGTTCATATTGTTATAAAGAGGCTGATTTAGACGTAATTGAAACATGAATTCATCAGATAGGAAATTAGCCTGTAGCTTTAGTCTGTAGCCTGGAAGGGAAGGGAAGTCATCTTTTTGAACAGGAAGTCCGTTAACCCCCCCCCCCCCCAGGATAAGTCAGTCCAGTCCTCTTTACCTAGTGAGGACCGTGTGGTGCTGAGGAGAGCATCCAGCTCCTCCAGGGACAGACTGGGAAATTAAAACCAGGAATTAATTCATCGGTTCAATTCAAATGGTCTTCATTGGCATGACCAGATACATGTTTTGTTGCCATTGCTTGTAATTTCATTAATTTCATTAAATTGAATTTCATTTTGTGAGCTGTTGGTCGGGTCGAGGCGGGAAATACGACCGCTCTGAAAACCCTCCAGAACCGGCAGATGGCCGCCGCCGCCGTCTGCCGCCGTCTGCCGCCGTCCGCCTCGCCGTTCTTCACGTTCGACTCAATCGCTGGATGTAGAAGTTGAGTTTATTTCTCCACTTTTGTCGAGGGAACAAAAAAAAAACACATTTTCTCATTTTCCCCAGTTTTTTAGTTTCGCCTAAAACCAAATTGCATCACAAAACAATTCATTAAATGTGTTCATTAAATATATTCATTAAATGCAATGCAGTTGGCATTCAATGACCGCATGCACACACACACACATATGCACACACACACACGCACACACACACACACACAGTACCAAGAATATTATTGGAGGAAACCATCAATTAGGGAACAACTGTTATGAAACCCATCTCAGCAATCTGCGTGTTGTTTGGACTCGCCGGATGACATGTGCTGTGTTAGCGTGTGTTAGCGTGTGTTAGCGTGTGTCATGACAAGAATGGGACACGCTGTGAAAAAAAACCCAGTTCGCGCTTTCAGAGCAACGAGCGCAACGAAGACACAAAGACTCGTCGCTTGGTTTCACTGGCGTTGGGTGTTTCCGTATGTTAATTAGTTAGTTAATTAGTTAGTTAGTTAGTTAAGATACATACATAATCCAAGACACCCAGACGTTTACACGCATGACATCATCAGACATTTAACACACGTGACATACGCAACATGAAAAACACGCTTGACGTTCATCTCCCCCCCCCCACATTTAAACCACAGTTTCATTAGGAACCCAAAATATCGGACGGCCTTATGTCAACGTTACTTCTGGGACCAGTCTGAGATAAATCTCTCGAAGGCGTCAAGGCGAGGGTGGTGGGGGGGGGGGCGACGCGGCGACCCTGTAAACGCCACGTTTAAAGCGGCGCGACACACCGATAACGCGGCAAAACAACAGCAGCAACAACAACAACAAGCGCCCTCTGTAGCGGCGGCGGCGGCGGCGCACAGCGGCGGCGGTGTTGATGGTAATAAGAGATTTCCTGCCAAGCGCTTCGGGCCTCAGTGGGAACACGCGGCGAGGAACACGAGGCTTGTTCTGATGCTGACCAGGCGCCGCCGTGAGTACCGGTCTTCGCCCGCGGCGCTCACAGGAAGCCTTGATAGCATCTGCAACCGCCGCTGCAGCGCTTTGAGTTTAACCTTGGGGACAAAGACTGTTTTTACCCTGACCCTGACTGAGTCTTATGTAGGCTCAAGGCTAGGTGTTAGCCTCCTAGCCGAAAGGTTCTCGGTCCGAACGCCGACATCTGCTGCGGTCTACCTGTGGGGATCCTGGAGCGCAGTTATATACACGTATGACCGGTTCCCCCCCCCCCCCCCCACCAGGGGCCTCATGTACAAAGCTTGCTTACGCACAAAAAAGCTGCGTAAGCCACTTCTCACGCAAACGTTCGGATGTACA
>JAOPJI010000113.1:1560075-1570520 GCA_027122695.1 Merluccius productus | reverse complement strand
TACCAATTGCTTGGCAAGATGTGCCATGGGCCATTGTCCCGTCGGGAGGCAATCAATTGTCACATCCTGTAAACCCTGCATGCGATGACACAGGAGCGCACTAGCACAGCCATACTGCACACAAAGCAGACGAGAGGATAGCGTGAGAGTGACAGAGAGAGAGAGAGAGAGGAATGGGATTTGTATTTGCGTTTAGGCGACTGCAGCCTCTGAAGTTCTCCGTGTTGTGATCACGTCGGGCTTTTTCCTACCATACCTTTGCGATGGTAATCATGGCGAACCGCAACAACAGAAGGAGTGACGACCCGTCTCATTGAGAATGTAAGTGTTGCGTTGTTCTGCTTATGGGGTTCAGCGTTGGTCGGTCATGTCCGCTGCCAGCCTTCACATATTTGAGATCACAGCTTGGACACAAACCCTGCCATGGATAATGTAAATAATAACAACCAATATAATAACCTTTGTATTGGACAGCTCTTATCCTCGTTAAAAACATTTGAAAAATGTGAGATGTCCCTCGTTTATGTCATATTGGAGACTGTTCTACATAGTATGAGTGGTATATTCGTATCTACATTTACATTAATAGCTAATACTGGCAAAAATGATTGTAACACCTGACAACATTTCTCAATATATATACCGTCTTTGTGAAGTGATATGTTAAAATGACTACTTTGTTACTACGACATACGTGTGCTGTACAGAGCAAGGGATAAATGTAAAAAAAGTAAAACATATTTGTCTCTCCAGCCCAAGGGCATGTGGCAGTGAGACCATGGGCGACTGGAACCTGCTGGGCAGCATCCTAGAGGAGGTTCATGTCCATTCCACCATCGTGGGCAAGATCTGGCTCACCATCCTCTTCATCTTCCGCATGCTGGTGCTCGGGGTTGCCGCCGAAGATGTGTGGGAGGACGAGCAGACGGAGTTTGTGTGTAACACCGACCAGCCGGGCTGCAAGGCCGTGTGCTACGACGGCGCCTTCCCCATCTCCCTCATCCGCTTCTGGGTGCTGCAGGTCATCTTCGTGTCGGCGCCCTCTCTGGTCTACATGGGCCACGCCCTCTACCGCATCCGCTCCCTGGACAAGGAGCGCCACCGGCGGCGCGCCCAGCTGCGCGAGGAGCTGGGCGAGCCGGAGGTGGCGCTGGATGAGCACAGACGCCTGGAGAGGGAGCTCCGGCGGCTGGAGGAGCAGCGCAGGGTGAAGAAGGCGCCCCTCAGAGGCTCCTTGCTGAGGACCTACGTCGTCCATATCCTCACACGCTCCGTGGTGGAGGTGTGCTTCATCCTGGGCCAGTATATTCTCTATGGCCTGCGCCTGGAGCCCCTCTACAAGTGTGAGAGGCTGCCGTGCCCCAACAGCGTGGACTGTTACATCTCCAGGCCCACCGAGAAGACCATCTTCATGGCGTTCATGATTGTCATCGCCGCCGTGTCGCTTTTTCTCAACCTTCTGGAAATATCCCACCTGGGCGTGAGGAAGATCAAGCAGACGGTGTACAGAGATAAGTACTCCGAAGAGGACAGCTTGATTTACAAGCCCAAGAAGAAGCGTACCTTACAGCACCTTTGTCTCATGCGCCACTTGTCGCCTCACAACGGACCGTTAACTCAAACCATATTTACAGGGACTCCTGAGGGAGGGACGCACACAGTTCATCAGAATACGGGGTTCAGAGCTGAACAACAGACGACAACAACAACAACAACAAGACACAACACCCTGGCTCCTCCAGGACACTATCAGACCAACTGCATCGTACCTGGATCAAGGGTACCAGAGTACCAAACAAGGACAAGCCAGGAGTGTGCCACTCAAGGCCCCCAAACCCATGAAGGCCCAGAGATGAACACCAGGACTTTGGTGGACCAGCACCCTCTGGTCTGGGCTGTGGTTCCTTGTAATGTAGAAGGCTGGCAAAAGGAGCAGACTCAAGCTACTGAGGAGCTCTTCCGACCCATTGAGCACCCTCAAGCGCTCCAGACTCTGGGGTACAACATGGCCCACAAGCCGAGCTATGCCACCAGGGACATGGAGGAGGAAGTTGAGCGAAAAGACTCAATGGGCAGTGATCTCTTTCACCTGAACCACAGGAAGACCAGCTTCATGGTGAAGCCTCCATCTGAGAGCATGTCCACCATCAGCGGCTCTAGCGGCCGCTCAATTCATTCATCGGAGGAGTCTGACGAGCTGGGCTCTCTGCAGGGGGACATGCCCATGATGCCCCCCCCTGGAGGTCGCAGGATGTCCATGGTGAGAAGTAAACATGTCTGATTCATGTTTTGTATTCACATGAAAGGATACCCATGGAAATTCAAGATTTGAGGCAAATAAGAAGTAGAAGTAGCAGTGTGATGTTAGGCGCCTTGTATACACATTTGTTTATGGTGCAAAGTATCCACTGTTAATATTTCTTGTTGCGCAGCATTAGCCTTTGATTTAAAATAATGCTTAGCCTAAAGCATCAAGCATGCCTTTTATGATAACACGCTATTTAGAGACTCACACAGTTATGGTTAAGTTAAGTAATCCCATCCAGTTATTGGAGTTTGTACAAGAGCACAAAGAACAGGAAGGACATGTTGAGGAAGGGGTGTGGGAATAAAGTATGAAAACTATGAATGGGCATTTTAAACTCTTTAAAACCCATGACTCTTGACATGAACATAACCAAATGTGATATACGTTAGTTTGAGCCTTATTTGATCCACTAAGAACATATTTTACATTGTGTTGAATATACCAAGAATGATATATTCCCTGTCTTTCCACAGAGTGTGTTTCTGGATATCTCCTCAATCATGAAAAAGTGAAGAGAAGAAGCAAACGTAGCGTGGCATTCCCTCCAGCGCCAACACACGTCACCATGACTACAAGGTGTTATGGGATGGTGTTTAGGGGTGTGTGTGGTATAAGAAAGCAAAAAGGATGATCAATTAGGCCTAATCATATTAACGCGTTAATTCAGAGTGATTCATGAAAAATGAACAAAAATGAAAGCGTTAAAAAAATGATAACAAACACATTTAATCTACGGTGCAGACACTCCCAGACTGACTGTAACGTTACAATCGGACCCAGACTCTCGGTCTGCAATAATCAGGGAGCTGTACAAAGTGAATGTAAAACATAAAACATTGAGAACCATATAAAATATTTTTTACTAAAAAATATTGATATGGTTCTCAATATTCACGTCACACAATCCAGCTGTCTAGCACGACGGATGCTGAAGAGCTAGCTTTGCTCTGAATGGAAAACAAGATGGGACGATCAACAAACAAGCTTTGCACTTATTGCAAAAAAAATATTTGCTTTCCAATCCGATCGACATCGAGTTTTAGAATTCCACATCTGGAAAGCGCATCTGTTAGCCTGGTTATCGCTGTTGCTAGCAGCTCAGTCAGCATTACAACCATTTGCCAAACAACACTAATGGCATGAAGCCAGTCGCAAAAACTAGTTAATGTGTGCCACCGACAAACTAACTAGACTGCAAAATGGACAGCTCTGGACTGCAGGTCAACTAACATGGTGAAAGACGGGAGGTTGGTGGAAGTGATTCAAATTGCGTCCACCGACACACCAAGAAGAACCATTTTCAACAATATCCACAGCTTGTATGACTCGGAAAAGAAGTCGAAAGAGTTGACATTGGCACAAGTTGAGCATGTTGCACTGACCAGGGACAACTGGTCCTCAGTGAGTAACCATAGCTGAGTAGGTGGACAGCACTCCTAATCGATAATGGATTGAAACTTCACTCCTTCGCATTAACGGCGATGAAGACAGAGGAGAGGCACTATGCAAATGCCTGCACCAACCATTTCCTTGCGGTGGCAAGGATATGGGGAGTCGAGGATAAAGTCACATCCTTCGGGACCGAACAGCGCAGCCAACATGAAAGTGAAGATTCTTCCTTTTTGAACATGTATTGCTCACACCATACAGAGGACAATCACAGTTTCGCTGTTGCAAAGTGATAGTGGGGCACTTCAAGCATAGCCCCGCTAATACCATGGAGCTGAGTAGACAGCAAGTCGTGCTCAGAGCCACTGGTTCAGGATGTCTCTACGAGGTGGGACTCGTCCCTCCCAATGATAATGGCTTTCAATGGAACCAGGAGGCTGTTAAGGCTTCTCTGGACCAACAGACCCACACGTTGGTGATGCTGACCACAGCTGAGTAGGACAAACTGCACAAGCTGGAGACCCTCCTTGAACCATGCCGGTAGGTCCCCCCAGCTCCATAACGTGGTTGTGTGTGTGTGAGATGAAGGGTGTGTGTGTGTGGTAACCAGAGAGACAGAGGGAACGGAGCAAAAAGCGAATGAATTATGACCTTCATAAGCTTGCTATTCATAACTTTGTTACACCGAAAGGAATTATTATTATATTATTATATTATCATTAGGAATTATTAAATTATATCTGGCTATCGGTTGCCTCAAAGGGGGTGATTTTATAAAAGGAGTTTCAACGGAAGATGGCGCGATGTTGCCAGCCAGCGTGAGAACAGCAATAGCGTCGTGTTTCATGTTCTTTCTCCATATTTTGCATGCATGCCGATATATTTTGAGACATCATTTGACCGTACGCATTTTGCACTCATCTTACTGCTTTTTAAGGTCATGGATTGAGAAAGAAACGGGTGGCGGAAACCAACAGCGCATGGCTCAAGCTAGCCTCAGTCCTCGACCCTATAGGTTCAACGACCTAAAGTGCCTACCAAGAGGAGAAAGAGAAGAGGTGTGGACCAGAGCTGTGGACCAGAGGTGTGGACCAGGCTGGGGGAGATGTTTCAAGAAGCATCACCCAGAAGATGGATTGTATAACTCTGATGAGCCAGCAAAGAAGAATCCTCTCTATGTTGGGCTCCGATTCTGAGTCAGACGATTGACATTGTGCAACTTAGACCTCTGTACTGCTGTGGAGCCGAGCCCACCAGCAGCACAGAGGACTCTCTTCTTCTCTTACTGGACACATAATCCAAAAAAGGTCAACCTTGCATTCTGACAATGTCAATGAACTAGTCTGACTTAGCCACTGACTGAAGGAGAAATGGGTCTGTACATCTTTCCAATAATAATCAAAATGCATTCCATCCATCTATCTCTCTAAGTGCTGCTATGTGTGGATGTTAAATCTCACATGTTCTATTAGTGAACAGTTCAACTGGTATTAGCGCCTTTCCAATAATACGATTTTCAAACTGTGTTCATCTATCTTTCCATGTGCTGCTATCTGTGGATGCTAAATGACAATAAATCTCACATGTTCTGAAGAGTTAAAATGGTATGTGCAGCTTTCCAATGATATAGGATCTTCAGAAATATGCTGCGTCTTTCTTGCTGTGTGCTGATGTGGATGTTAAATGAAAACAAATCTCACATGTTCTAGTTGTGAAGAGTTAATGAAGAACGCATTGTATTCTAATTTAACCTTGTAATCGCTGTTTATTCCCACATTGGAGTATACTTGACGTTGTGTGTGAAAAAAACAAATTCAAGCATATTCGAAAAGTGTGATTAATTAGATTAATTAATTGGCCAAGCATGTGATTAATTAGATTGTTTTTAATCGTTTGACAGCCCTAATATTAATGATACATCCACAAACATTGATACACAGTCCTGATAACACTGGGCCAAAATTGGTGCCACAGCATAATGACTAGGTCGTCAAAATACCAACTTCAAATGTATTTCCATTCTAAGCACCTTAAAATACGCTTTTTGTAAATCAAGTATTGTGGGTCTTTGGTTTAAATTGATTGTGTCACCAGAACCCACAAACTGTTTGTGTGTTGAATGTGTTGAATGTGTGAGAATGGAGACCCTGGATTATGTGGACTATCCTCGAAGGACGGTAATGCTTCTCATAGCACGGACTATTTTAAACAAATGTAAAGGTTTTCTTTTTTTCTAAGTCAAAGACTTGTATATTACTTGTAGTCATTTGTAGGCAAACTTGTTTTATGGAAAAAATATGAATTTATAAAATGTTCAAATTAAAGGCTTCTTAACTAAATTGAATCCATTTTGTCCGCATCACTTTTGTGATATTCAAAGAAAAAAAAGAAGAAAAAACAAATGCTAACTTTGAAATTGTCTCATGCTTTTTGTTTTATTCTGAACACAAAATGCCTAGACAAAAGAGCTGTTTTTCTTTCAAAACATTTGCATATCAAATAATCAAAACACGACATGTTACACAATATTTACAAAATAACAAAAAAGAACAGGCAAATTTCAAAAGTTCAACATTCATCAATAACAAAAAATGGGAGTGGGCTAGATGAGGTTGTTTCTGCTAGTAACAGTCATGTTGTAGGTACACGTAAAAAAATGTCTCACCAAAATCTACAAATACAATGATATAACCACTGTAAAAAGTTATGAAAAACAAAAAAGGTAAACTGCCTACATATCTATCGTTACAGTCCTTACCTAAAAGAAGAGGTATGCTGAATTGTCCAGGTAGATAAGTGTCAAGGAGTCCAGTCTGTTTCGATGAGGTCTGAGAAAACACAACCTGGGATTCAAGCAAAGCTGCACGTTATCCTCTGGTACCCCGCTTCCAACACCACGTAGTCAATAATCACCAATAATCACCAATAATCACCTTTAGGCTTCAGTGCTATGCTGTGATAAACTCATGGATTTGGTGATAAACGTATGATTGTGTTTACTAGCCTACATGATTGAGTTATTGCTTTTGTTAACAATTGTTGTTTTACTATTAGACACTTAGCAGCCAAATTGACCATACACAGCAAATAGCACGTTTTGTAATGTTTTCTGTGAAATTAATTGTTTTAAATGAGACTGAAAAAAGCAAAAGCACAACACGTTGTATTGTGCAGATAAAGATTTTGCTTAGAATGACTTTGAATTCGTTTTGGACACGTTGAAGCGTTTTCTGACTCCACTAGATGTTGAAGGACGGGTACCCTCGTGATATTTAGCTTGTTTGTTGCCATTGCAATTATTTAACAGTTTTGTTTGAATGCAATCTTCCGCTTTCTGAGTTTGGGTTTCCAAAACAGCTAAGGCAAGAGTTTGAGCTGCACTTGTCAGATGATTTTAATTTCAACATATTCATCTAATTAACTGTAATCTTCCTATTAAAATTGCATCTCAGGGCTTGGCCTTGCTAATGCATAAGCAGGAAACACAAAAATTGTAAACATACTCTCATCCCTCTAAGTATAACTTAGTTAGTAAGGACATTTGTGAGTCATAATATATCAAAGACCTAATCTCATCCATCTTTCCAATAGTCGAAGATAACCATGATTAAACACAATAGAGAAATAACTTCTTTTTTTTAACACAACCATTACCGAACACAGAATCAATGCTAGGAAATAGGTAGTGGCCTATATTTTAGTATCTAGATCCCCAAACCACCCGCACCCACCCTCACTGCCCCCAATTACTAAATCCAACCCCCCCGACCCCCCCCCACCCCCCCAAAAGTACAAATAAATAAATTAGCATGTTCAAATGAATCAACGCCTACATCAGCTGTTCTTCAGTGTTGTCTTGAGTGCTCCATCATTCTGTGGCTTTTTAATTAAAAAAAACAATCTCAGGATTATTTGGGGAGGCTAGTTTCACTTTCAGTTCAACCAACTGTCATGCTCTGGATCGGTTGATTATTTCATGACTTTGGGTCCGTCTTTGTATTTGCCTGTCTGTCTGTCACTTTTCTTTTTACCATTAATATACTTCTAATCCGTTACACAATCGTACATCCAATCTACAGGACGGCCGCCGAACATCAAGTGCCAACAACGCGACCCAACAACAAGTTGAGGTTCACAATTTAGATCGAGACTTTTTTCAGGATCTGATCCTAAAACCCTCCATGGCGATGCTAAACATTTACAAAGCCAAAACACATGATATTGACCACCACTTGGGAGTTCACACACACACACACACACACACACACACACACACACCCACACACACACCCAGCCAACCCTCCCCACGCCAATGCCTGTCCTGCCACGTGCTTCGAAATTGACTTTTCAACAGCAAATTAATTTGGCATCTCCCTCGGTCAATGACGCGCCGTTATTTAGCATCATTTTTGTTTTTTTACGCTTGTCATTTGTAATTATGCACCATTAGATGCACTGAATCACAAGCTGAAATATAACGATCCGATATTGTGCGTGAATTTCCAAAAAACGACAACGAAAAAAAGGAAATGAAAATGTAAAACATTTTCAATTGCGCAAACGTCCTACATAAATATACCAACTGCTTATTCCGTAAGGGTCATTGGCTTCTATGTACAACACGACAACAACAATGGATCCCGAAGCCGAACGGAGGGACGTCTCACTCATAGATTCAATAGACAATAAATTACTGGCTCAAACAAACGGCTGTGTCTGATTAAGTTGCTCTGTTGAGGTCAGCCTGTAAGTGCCATTCCTCCGTCCTCCGCTGCTGAACGCTAAACATGGCCTCTTGGAGGTGTTCGGATAGTGCTGTTGCTGTTGGTTTCTCCAATTGTTCCTCTCTGTATCGCTCTGATATGGGGATGTTAGAAGGAGGAGGAGGACGAGGAGGATGTAGAAATGTCCGCTTGACTGCGGCGAATGTGAACTTGAAGTCTGAAGAACGTAAAATGTGAAACCTTTGCATAATGACAGCTCATTCCACCCAGTTCATTAAAATGTACAAATTTTACAAATTCATACCTTTGGTAACATTTCACTTTAAAGTCCTGTGTCACTTCATAATTGTTGATTGTTGATATCTGTGTCAGTTTTGACATCATTTCAAAACGTGACGCGTGTTATTTCATTTCTTTAGCTAAACCAGACGGGGAGTGCCGGGACCACAGAGCCCCTTAATGCCACTGGAAAGTATTTCCTGTACAGAAGTAAATATCGACTCACAGCAACACCGCTGTGGTTCGTAGTGGTTCTCAGTTAGGACAGGACTCTAAAGTAGAAATGTGTGTACATGTTAACAGGGAGACATGACTGAACATTCGGAGTAATTCCTGAGTTTAACCTCCCCTGGCGCACGAAAGAGAAGAGGGGAGCCGAGATAGAAAGACAGAAGAAGAGTGACAGCGAGAGAGAGAAGGAGTGAGGCCCCGTCCACACGTGTCGGCCTTCTTATTTTAATTAGGCTACTTATATTTTTGAAGACAGTATTGTCTCTTTGTTTTGGCGTTCTGCCGTCCGGGCAAAAATGGCGACGTGGAACCGCTAAGTCTGAAAACGGTGACATCATGACCTCAAGTTGCGCATTGGCAACAGACCGGAGGGTCCACGCGGTCAACTGGTTCTTAGCTTATTTATCGGACACATTGTCGCCACCTACTGGTCTGACATGCTTATGAGCATTTCCAATCGCTTTCGCTGTCCCGTGTGGACAGAGAGAGTAAAACCCAGTCGGTGTGGAAAGGATCTTCTGGGGAAAATGTGCTTTCAAAAACATCTCCGTGTGGACGCGGCCTGAGAGAGAGAAGCTGCCCGTGCTAATGGTGTTGTAACCAGTCCAAAAGAGATACCTGGTGACCAGTATTGCTGATAAGACAACTCTAGTGTTGTTCATTACAAAAGACAAAAAATAACACCGACTACAAATTGGACTTCAAATATCAAGGTAGAGAGAGAGACATGTAAAAGATTCAAAGACTTGAAAACACGTAAAAGAACAGAGAGAAAGAAATAAGAAGTAGGATGCCAGCGGCGGCGTTTTTTCTTTTTTCTTTTTTAAGTACAACCGTGTGCCTGCTGCTCCGCTGTTGTGCACTTCTCAGTCATTTCCTGACAGAAGTCTACCGTCACGGTGGCGCTACATACATCCCCACCGGAGCCGCCCTCCTGGGAAGGAGGAGGAGGAGGAGGAGGAGGAGGAGGAGGAGAAGGAGCGACAGCACCTTCAGGCCCGCGTTCCTCCCGCCCCAAGCTGTACACCTGCACCCCGGACCCCCGTCTCTCCTCTTCCAGCGGCGCCCGGTCGGGACTCGCCGCCACGTTGGACTTCCTTCCTCCTTTTCTTCCTCCTCCCCCTCCTTTCCCTCCCCCTCCTCCTCCCCCTCCTCCTCTCCCCCCTGCTTCGGAGGAAGGCGAGCCAGGGTTGGATGTGAGGTCGATGCTGGTGGGGGCCACGCTGGCCCACGCCGCCCGCGCCAGCGCCCCCGCGGCGGCGGCGGGGTCCAGGGCCGGGTCCTCGTGGATCTGGTCCGGACTGCCCTGGGTGTCCCGGCACACCTCCTGGGAGAGGTAGGAGAGGTTCTGCCAGAGGTCGGCCATACAGACCTTCAGCTGGTTGCGCTCGCTCAGCAGCTTCTCCTTCTCACACACCTGCCCAGGAGAGGAGAGACGAGACACGCACACACACACACACACACACACACACACACACACACACACACACACACACACACACACACACACACAC
>JAOPJI010000113.1:1515211-1526172 GCA_027122695.1 Merluccius productus | reverse complement strand
TATATATAAAACATAGGCTCAAACAGGCCTTTGAAAAATAGTGAGGTAAACTGTATATTGTAAAAGATATTCTTAAAAACATGAAACACCAATATCACCTACAGAGGCCAGACATACGCATGCGCCACCAGTTTGTCGCGTGAATGAACTGAACTTCCGCTTTTATAATTTGCTTATAAGGCCTTTTATTATCTATTAACTAATGCTTATTGAGGCCCTTATTACATATTAACTAACGCTTATTACAAGGACCTTAATATAAAGCGCTTCCGCAAACACAAAATGCATAAAGTCATGTGACTTCTCAGGAAAAAAAATTCTGAAAGCAAAATGTTCCACGTAATTTACAACATGAATTTAATGTCGGCACAAAACAAATACCGAGCTCAACCGCGACTCTGGGCTCTGTAAACATGTAGAGCTACTGAAATATTCCTCAGCATCCGACTTCCTCCTCTGCCCCCCCGGTGGCCAATGGCCAAGAGAAACATGTCCATACTATATGGTGACACTATCACACTTTAACAGTCGCGGTCTGACCAGCAGCGGTAATGTGGTCATAACATCTGCAACATCTGGGAAACATCTTGGCAAACTTCCAACTTGTGAGAGACAAGTAACTGCTCTGTCCCGCGCAGCACTTAGCACAAGCTACCGAGCAGAGCAGCAAAGGTGCACATTAGCCGCTCAGAGGTGATGCGTCTTAGCATAGTTAGCGGATTTCCAAATAACTGCAGATTAAGCAGAACTGGCTTAAAACGACCAAACATAAAACACACACTTGCTAATGTTGTTGCTGTCGGGCCTATGCTTGAAAGCAAGTGTTGTTGTTTTTTAAACCTTTATTTATAAAGGTGAAATCTCATTGAGGTTGAGCCCCTCTTCTCCAAGAGAGACCCGTAGTGCGTTACACTTGAATCCAGATTTAAGAGAGTGAGTTCTCTGTCGTCGGGCCTTGGCGCTCCTTCCTGGTACAACCGCAGCACTTGCTTCATTTTCTCTAGGAATAAAAGAATGCAACGCGTGACGCAGTGAATCAGGATACCACAACACTTCCATGCACATTCATAGTAAGATGTAAAGTTATGGGTCACGTAGATAGAATTTGACCTAAACTTGTCTCTGTAGTGAACAACTATCGGGTTTCAAATCAACACCAATGTCATCACACGGCAGATGACTGATTGCTGTGCTAGTCTGGTGGCAAATGACGATCTTGACAAGGAAAATAAGAAACCGTTGGCAACTGAGATCGGAAATGGCAGGCTAAATAAACCTCGAAACACCCGAAAACATGAACGCTTTCATCAGAATGTGACACCCTGACAATAACGGATGGTTCTGTTTATGTGCTTACGGTCCGCGTTAAGCCATGTAGCTCCAAACATAAACTTGAACATGAGTTTCAGGATCCCGGCTGTAATATCAGACTTCTTCACCAAGCAGCAAAAGTAATCTTATTAATTCTTTCTTTCTCTTTCCGTCTCCGAACAGAGTGAAGGACATATTGTCCATTGTGACCTACAATTGCACCTCATAGTGAATCAATTCCCACATTCTCTCCAATGTTTTCTCACGTGATGAGAGAAAAAAAAGAAAAAAACAATTAAAAGGCTATTTATCACCGGGCTAATAAAGAACAGCCCTCGCCGGCTTAACGTATGGCCTGGCTGACAGCCCCGTCCCGGAGTGTCGATGGCTCTGGCCAAGCTCGGCTTTGATAAATGGAGGACAAATGTTGAATGTCTGCAGAGCAAAAATAAAATAAAAGAAGTAATCTATTCTACACTAGAGCTCAACAGCTATTGCTACGCGGCTCCCAGGTGACCGCCTCAACCCCCCCCCCCCCCTGAACCCGGTCCGGGATTAGAGAGGCTATTTGTTTGACATTAGTTAATAGCGACCGAACCGCGATGCTGTAGAGTGGCACCGTGCCAACCGAGTATTGTAGAGACTCGAGATTGAAAAAGGGAAAATTATATTTCTAAAATCAGAGAAGAAAATTGTTATTTCACCTTTTTAGCTTAATACCTCAGATATGCTTCAGCTGTTAAACAATGTCCACAAATAAATAAATACAGCTGTTTATTATTTATCTCGTTGAGTAAACAATCAGCTCTATCTGATTGTTTTTGGTGTTGACAACAACCATGTGGAAATGGGCGGGCTTAGCTTTCAACCAGGAGTATGATGTCATGATTCCCCTCCCCCCTCATAAGATACCTCAACCTGGCAAGCGCCGTCCAATCACATCGCATTCCTCGGATATGTTTCGTTGTTTTACTTGGAAGTGAGTAAATGTTGTCTTTAAATCTCAGGAATCTGTTGTTGAGAATCTCCTCTCGCAGAATCACTTTGATTTCTCTTCTTTTAATTCTCAGGTATTAGTCCACACACACACACACACACACACACACACACACACACACACACACACACACACATAGTTTGTGTTTCATTCCACGCATAATAAACACGACAACTCGGTGGTATCGAAACAGCGAAACCAAACACGGTTAACGGTAGAGGATTCCAGCAACATGAGGCACCGTTAGCTGATTAGTTCCTGTCCGGTGCTGATTGTTCAGATGGCTCTCAGCTCCAAGCCCTCGATTACGCTCAGGAATAGTTTGGATGTTTTGGCTCCGCGTCTGCGCCGCGTGCTCTGGGGACGCCGACCTCGGCTGACCTGGCCGGCGATTATGACTCGCGTGCTCGGCATTCTGGGAAACCTGAGAGCGTGTTGCGTACTGTGTCTCTGGAATGAAAATAAGGATAGCGATCGACTATCTTTGTTTTTTCTCCTTGATTTCTTATCTCTGTTATCTCAGGAGAAATTAGAAGGAAAAAAATAAAAAAAATCTTAAAACGAGGGATTAATTTCACTGATTTGCGATCAAACTTTTGAAGTTTTGTTGTTTTGTTCTTCAAGACTTCAAATATTCACGGTTTATGACTTCATTTGTTACTCCCCGTCCACACGCACGCACGCACACACGCACACACACACACACACACACACGCACACACACACACACACACACTCACAGTGAAGTTGCGCCAGCAGGGACGCCCGGCTACCAGTACTGTCCACCCCTCTTTCTTTTCCACATCAAACATCAGCTCTGCATTGGGTCAGGATGAAAGCAGGAGTGATACTCTGTAAGGAATACTGCACAGAAACAATTAGGGAGATGTAATTTGCCAGCTGTGCTAATCCATCATAGGGCGATGTACTGTCAGTCTGGGCTACATCACAGGCGGAGGCGCTCGCCCCCTCACATCTCTCCCCGTCCGCCTCATCGATTCATACTTATTACCCACTCTGCCGTCGACTCAGGGATACGCAAACAACTTAACAGTGAGCATGTTCCTGTACCTCTCGGGATGACTGATTGCGCTCGCCTGATTTGGGCGCATGGGCACCACCGGCCCTCGCACACACACGCACACACACACACACACACACACCCTCCATCCCTGCTTGGAACCCCCTCACTCACACACACACACACACACACACACACACAAACGGCGACTCAACCCACCGGGAGGAAGTGGGACCCGTTAAAGTGTGGTAGCCATTTTCCGCATTAACACCCTGACCTCTGGTCCCTGCTCTGCGTCTGACGGTGATCAGGTTGAGAAGCCACGGGGGCAAGCGGGTGGGGGGGGGACTTAAAACCCACTGGCCACTCTGTAGACGTCTCTAGGGGGTCCACACGGTTACTGGATGGATTATGTTATGATTGTGTGTGTGTGTGTGTGTGTGTGTGTCTGTAGGTTTACCATAAATTACAATACGTCACTCTGATCTAGTTTCCATCTCACTCGACTCTTTCTATTTTTAAACAGGTCTATGCAATATTAACCTCATTTCTTAAAAGATGATTTGTCCAGTTGGGAATGATTGCACATTTTCAGCTGATGATGTCACCCCCATACCTAATAGAGTTTACAAAACGCATATAACGTTAGACTTTCTCGGTTTATTTAAATGAAACCCGCTAGATCCAACGGCAGCTATGGCTGCCCTGACCCACACCTCCGTTCTGACGTGGACACTCACATCCCCTCACGACTACCGCCTCCCGTTCATCCGTTCATTAATGCTGAATGTGAATAATACAAACATTACATTATCGAGTCTTCTATTATTCGTAGTTTAGTCACTTTCATCCAAAGCTCTCTAAGCAGCCAATAGGGGTGCGGCGCCGCGTTGGTACCTACAGACTGCAGACGTCGGGGTATGAGTTATTATTATTATGGCACGATTAAACGTCTCTCTTTACTGTATAACATTTTGCCTCCATTATTTTGTTGTAAGAAAAACAACAAAATAAAACCCCACAATGTGCAGCAACAGTCCACCATGTTGGCAGCTATGGCCGCTCAGTAGTAGATAAAAACTAATAAAGCATAAATACGACTTAACGGTCATTAGGGTTGACGGGGTTTCTGGGTGTTATATTTTACGTTGATGGTTTGGAGTCTGCGTCTTCGACGTGCTGCCAAAGGACGTCAAATAACATGTTCTGTGTAAAGAACACGTACCACCGGCTGAGACCGCTGCCTAGCAACAATAATTGAAGAAAGATGTGTTTTATGGTTATGCATCAATTTTCCTATCCTAAAACGTCCTTAAGGTATTTAAGTCATTTAATCGTTATTTATTTGTTATTGTATAGTATCCGTGTTTACATGACTGGTTTCAACCTTGAGAATCAATGGCAAAAAAATAATACAAAGAAAATTCTGGACATTTTATTAATAGCTAGAAAAATATTATAAAATGTAATATAAAATAATCACAATGTAATATAAAATGTACACAATGTAATATCAAATGTACACAATGTCTGTCGACGTCATATACTTTTTTTGTAGTTCCAAGTTGTAGTCTATTTTGAAATAGCTTTATGTAACATGTGACAAGTTAATGTTGAGTTCAATGATGTCTGCTGTAAAGGTTAGATACTTTACTGGCATGTTCCCTGGACACACAGTTTGTTATGTTTCCTCATTTAATAAAAAAAAGACCTTCTAAAATATCTCATGTAGCACAAACTGAATAAGCAAACCACCTGAAGTCCCCCGGCGCTCCTCCTGGCACAGCGGTACCATAATAACACGACTCAGGGCCTCGGCTTGTTCCTCATAGCAAGGTCCCTGAAAAACGATTCGGTCCCTGAATAATTACTCAGCAAAATGATAGGTTAACGTGTTTAACCTGCAGTTTAAAAAGCGATATCTGTAATGTCAACAATCATGTTTGTTTCTGGTTTTTGGTGTAGCCAACAGCTATGGGGCCTCAATGGGAATTGCATTGGGTGACGGTAAAGCTTCTTCCCGCGTTATTACCGTGGGATAATGGTGGAATAGTTTAATGTTTTATTAATTACTCACAATAGATGCCTGACAACACCCTCACATGAGGAGTGAGATTATACAAATACAGTTCAGTCTGTATGTAGTCTGTCTATTATGTAATTATTAATCAAGTAAAGTTAAATTAAATAGTTATAGCAAATGTTAAACACACATTTACAGCTACTAGCTTTCGTTGTTTTAGAAGCTGCTCTGAAAATCTGTCCAACAAACACTCAGACCAGGTGCAGGAAGGCCAAGCATGAGGCTCCCCTGCCCTCGCCTGCCCCCCAGGGTCCTAGAGGCATCGCTCTGCATGAAGAATATTACAGGAAGAGCAGCCGAGTCTTCTGTATGTGTGCCTACTTTTTAAATAGCACGTATAAATAGCCTATTTATACATGCATATAATGTGGCATATAGTGTGGCTCGAAATAAGCCATCATGACATAATAGTACCTGTAATTATGCGTCAGCACTTCGTTCCAAGGTCAACAGCGCGTGTTGTTGCAGCTTGGGTGAGTTTGATAGATGGGCTGGCCTGTGTTGCCCAGTATCATCAGTAAAGAGACACGTTCTATTACTGACGTTTCAACAGAAGTGCTTTTAGCAACGTCCCAATGAGCATTACATAACTGTTGGAGAGTTAAATGTTAAATGGAGAATTCCTTTTTAAAATATGTTGTAATGACAACAAAAAACCGAGCGTTGCTAAGTAACCTATGCTGAGTGGAGAGTTGGAAGCTAAGCTCGAGTAAAATGCAGCTTTCTTTGAGGCAACGCTGTGGGTGATAACTGAGGACACGTTTATCAGGAACTACTATTACAGTGCTTATTTCTTCATCGGTATATTTGAAAATATGTGATTTAATTTCTTCAGAAATGAATATAGCTTACATCGCATGTTCACCACTATTACATAAACCATTTGCCAACTTTCCTTAAGCTTTCAAAACATCCATCGAGGATCGCGATGCAGGAAAATATGTTGTAATGTTGCACCTGCATAGTGAGTCAGAGGGGAATGAATGACTGCAGCACCCCAGGACAGCGTGCTGCAGGATGGAGAACACGTTACCATGGTTACTTCCAAAAAGCACTGAGCAAGAGCATGAACATGGAAATTAATAAATACTCTTATTTGATTTGTGTGTTTCCGCACTGACTAGGATACTATTGCATTACACGCTAGTTTAGGTTTTGGCATGAATGTTTTATGTTTTTTAATTTTATTGGCAGCGCTTAAGGAAACAACATTATGTGCTGCACTAACAAAAAAGAAAGAAAGAAAGAAAGAAAGAAAGAAAGAAATGCCTTTAATCCAAATTCAAAGTTCAGAAATTCCCTCAAACTTCAAACCGCTGAACTGAACACCGCTAACAAATGTGTTGGCTGCGGGTTAGCCCTAACCCTTCATCAACACATCTCTCTATATGTTGTTTTGATCATTTCAAAGTCATTTAAATGTGCAATGAGTAGGATTAGATTTAGCAGCATCCAGCAATGAAGTTACAGATTGCAAATAAGTGAACCCCTTGATTAATTGATGAATACTATTATGGGTTATAACCTCCATGGAGCCAATTTTGGTTAAAAACAAATCCTTACAGAGTCGCCAATCTACTACAAATTCAGATCAAGGAACTTGTCATGTATTTATTTACCAACACTAAAATCATAATGTCTCACCGCTCCACAGGAACGCTGTGCACTTAAAGCATTACAGAGCGATAAGCAGAATATCTGATTCCAAGAAGGAGGTCTCTTGCTAACGCCAACATAGCCGCAACGCGCCATTTCCCCGGCGTCCTTCCCGTGTTGCTCCAGACGCTGCCAGCTACATATCTGATGCAACCGCTAGCGGAGGGTGACAGCGGCGGCAGCGTATTGTTGAGACGGGAAATGAAAGGGGGAAACCTTTATTACTTAAAACACGAACCTTATGGGTGTTCCTCCAGACCACCACCACCTTATCCAAGGCTACACTGGTTTGTTCCTGCAATACAAGTAACAACCTTTCGCCAACGTGCCTTGTGAGTAATCATGGAAACTGTATTCATGTTGCGCCTAATTTAAAAGTGTCTTAATGCTTCATTTTCTCTCTTTTTTCCTGGCCGTGTCTGCAGCTAGGAGGCTGGCGCTGCAACTCCAGGTGGTCTGTGGAGCAACAACAGTCTGTGGAGCAAACCGAAAACCTGTGAAATTGCAACACATCGTAATTAAGGTGCAAAATCATAATGAAGTGAAAGTAAATATACTATTCTTGCGTTACCGACCGAAAGGGGCGAAGCAAAACTATTTTTGGAGATACAACAAACAGCAGGAAAAGGCCAGAGGTTCGCAGATCAACAGATCGGTGGCTAATTCTATTTTCAGGAAAAGCTTGGGAGCGCTGCACCCCGGCTGACGTTCTCACTCTGATGCTAAAAGTTTCTTCAATCTGAAAATATTGCCGAAGGGATGCTGGAGTCTCCACAGAGGTCCACCGCTCAAAGGCACAGGCTGGTTTTCATTTGGTAAACATCTAATGTGCGTTAGAGCTGACCGAAGAACGGCTGATGGGGAATCCCCTCCGAGTGGCTTTCTGCGTCTCCTCACATGAATCTGGGATGTGATAAGATTCATCTTGAACACTTTACCATTGTGTAATCTTACCCAACATATCTCCGAGCTCCAACTCCAAAAGAATCCAACTATATATATATATATATATATATAGTTGGATTCTTTTGGGCATACATGTACAGCTGAACTTAATAACTACAGCAAGTGCTCTTACACAATCTTGCATATAAACAAGAGGGCAGAATGCAGTTTAGCAGCGCAGCCTTCATGAATGCTATTAGCTATTCAAAGAGTTTGCGTTCTTGATAGTCCGCTATATGTACCGCGTGGGTTATTGAAACCACGTGGTGAGAATCGGAGCCAGCTCCTTTTTGATTATATTAGATGTTGTTTTGTCCCGGTGCCATCCATTTGTCCACGTTGTTTCCAACCAGGAAGTACAGCATGCTAATGTCTGGAGGAGGAGGACGAGACGTGAGCTGAATGAGAGAGAGACGATCAAGCACTTCCCAGAATCCCTCCGACTCGTCTATAGTTAGAGCAAATGTTGCTACTTAAAACCACCTCCAGATGATCTAATGGTTTGGGGCGGACGGTGCCAGATCTTACAAATAAATAAATAAATAAATTCATTGAACTTGATGAGCATGATTTCAATACAACAAAAAAAAATGTCTTGAATAAGAGCAGCTGCATGCGAGAGCCACATAGCGAGTTTCCATTAATACATCTTGTACCGCTGCCCAGTGGAAATCATCAGCGCCTGGAAAACCCTCATGGAGTCGGTGAACAACCCTGGAATCCATCTCTGACACGCTAAACATTTAGAGACCAATGATATCACTTTACATTTTTGTGGATATGGACGATTTACATTTTGTGGTTGACAATTGTGTTTGTATGATAACCACATAATGCCAGGTGGTTCTGGAGGGTCTACGGGAACATGGAGAGTTTGGAGTTTGTACAATTAGCCTAAACACGAAGCTAGCAGCGTGTGCTATCGCTCTGAGTGTAACATCTGAACCTCACGTGTGCTAAGCTATTCATCCTCAGCTTCTCATTGGAGACTTCTCTCTTCAGAGTTTTTCTGCCTCACTATGAAAGGCGACGGGCCGTCAAACCGCCTGGAAGAGGTCAAGTCTGCTCCGGGTTCTCAACACTTGGTACGCACCTTTGGAGCGTGGCGTTGGACCCGATGTGTTTTGGAGGAAGTGCCGACTTTGAAGTAATGTTGTGTTTCTCCTGAAAGACATTTCCCGCTACGTTCATGTCCCGCGACCCGCGCTAAGATTTCACTGGTCTTATTTTAGAACATCAATATTTTCCAGTCTGCACGCACCATGTTCCTATAGGTGAGACTTCAAAGGGTTGGTGTGTGTGTGTGTGCACCCGCGCGCACATGTGTGTGTGTGTGTGTGTGTATAACCCCTGCCCTCTGCAGTGGGGTGAACATGCTGTTTAAATGGTCCGTTGGGCTCTTCCTGCTCACTAGAAGCACTGGAGGCCAACTGCAGTCTGAGACAAGATGGCGCACGTTCTCTGACAAATGGGATTTATCGACCGACTTGAATGTTTGATGTCTTCCTTCCCGCTACCCGTTGTCCTGAAGGGCCGCCGCGGAGGAACCGCTGGTAAGAGTTATTTTTGGGACATCCCTCGGGTCCATATATGCCCATACCAGCACCCCCCCCCCCCCCCCTCCTGAACCTGCAAACATGCTCACATCTGCAGGCATACATCCAAACACACACACACACACACACACACACACACACAGTGCTGTCTTCCACAAAGGCTCTTGTCCCGGAGGAATGCTTTGGTTGAGAGGAAGCTGAATCAACATGGCGCCCCATCTTGCCGGACCCTTTGACTCCTGTCATTATGGGCCCCTGGGGGCCCCACACATGACAGAGAGCGAGGGAGGCAGGTGGATAAACTTTGAGAGATGATATGACTTCCAGCTCCCCCAGGAGGAAGTGACACAGTGTCCCATGGAGGTTGGACACGTTTGTGTTTCTACTCGGTCAGACTCTTTTCTGGTCCAGTCGGCCATCTTCACATCAATCTCCGCTGGCTTTGATGAAGTGTAAGCGTTTAAAAAAAATAAAAAGACCCTCAGGATGTGCTGTGAGGACCTGAGGAATGAAACATCTTGCAGGAGACTACCACATCTTTGGCGTATGATAGCATTTCAAAGATATTTGCAGATGATCATTATGTGTGACAACAACGCTATGAGACACATGATACGCAAAATGTACCGAGGAACAATATCAACAGATGAACATTTAGTTAAGCTGCTGTTAAACTACAAAACGTCAACTTAAATCAAGAGCACGATGTAAGTTCACATTTCCTCTTGGAATATCATTGGGATGGATGATTGATGGCTTTTCTATACTTAGCCCTTTAAACGTTTCAACTCTCAACCCGTACACAATATTATTTTAATAAGTTATAAGTCCCAGCTGAGGCTGTGTGAGGTTTACTGAGATGATGAACAACCGCAGCCAACAGCCAGACTGGACTTTATTTGGCTGTCATCGTTGCCACAGCTGACAGCGCTGCCTACGTGTGGAGCGTCGCCTCAGGAGGAGCTGCTGCTAATGCTGCTCCTAATGCTGCTGCTACTGCTAATGCTACTGCTAATGCTACTGCTAATGCTACTGCTTAGCTTGACTTGGGTTCTCAATCAATATAAAGGATGGCTATAGTGATGAAGCAGACATTGAATGACTTAGCCCAGAAATAAAACATGTGTTAAAGAGTGCAGTGTTCTAGGAAGTTACATTTATAAAATCAGCACCAAAATGGTGTTAGCAAGATAATGCTTTTAATGGCAATACTTAGCCGCCTTTCTACATTTGTGATTTCATTATTTAGAATTAAAAATAAATGATCTCCTATGATAGGCAAACATCATTTATTTGCCAACAACGACTTCAACAGGTGCAAGTTGTCAAGCTTCAAAGTTCGGCTTCTCCACTCGAGTTAAGACACATCAGCAAAGGTATCGGGGAAATATA
>JAOPJI010000113.1:1481406-1495943 GCA_027122695.1 Merluccius productus | reverse complement strand
AGTTTACTTGTTCTCGACTCAGTCACCTATTGCATCACTTCCTTTAGGGCTTCGGCCTCCTAATTGATAATTGAAGTATAGCTAATTGAATGCCCTCCTTCATGATACTACCACCACTTGCAACAATTCTCCAAATCCATATGGGGAGGGGGGGGGGGGAGTGCTTGTGGACAGTCGGGGTGTACACTAGACATAAATAGGAAGCAAACTCAGGAGAAGGAATGACCTCTCACAAATATTTATTTAATAAATTGTTTCAAATAACCCTGCCTCGTTAAATCAATGAGCTTGGTGTTTTGCTTTCAAAAATAGGTTATAAAAGAAGTCTAAACTTCAGAAAATAAAAACATCCAAGCTGCCTTTAAGGATACCTTGGAATATCAGTCTACTTTTTAACCATCGGACCCTAGTTTACGACAAAAACAACACAATTGACGGCAGCTCCTTTGCCGCGTGGTTTTTAGAGCCATGTAAGGATTAGAGGGGGCGGTCGATAGCAACCATGACAGTCAAGTGACGTGGACGCAGCCCAATGGAAAAAAATAGAATACGGCCCTACACACTCTAATTATTAATTATATTTAAATTATAATGACCATGGAGCCTTTATTTGCATGGGTTTACATTTCGTTCTGTGTAGCATGGAAAAATCGGAGAAACAATCCCATTCAGAATGCATTGGTTTACATTTCGTTATTTGGAGCACCGTTATTTTATTTTTATTTTTATTTATAATCAGTTTTTGAGAAGGTGCTTCAAAAATGCAAAATTTTCTGCAATAACCTAAAATCCAATGGAAAAACCCGTTGGCTTGTTGTCAAGGGAACCCAGGGCGACGCTCACTTCCGGGTTGGCCAACATACGTCATCCCTCCACTACTCTATACTGTAAAAAGACATGTTCAAGTTGAATAATCAGGCGTGTAGGATACGGTGGGGACGGTGGGGACGCGTACCTATCAGTTTTCGTCATGAGTCATTTTGCACCCACCACTTTTTTTGAAAGAATCCCCCGTGTGGGACTCGCACATGATTGATTAAAATAATCTAGGGTGACCAAACGTCCGTATTTCCCGGGACACCCGGTCATAGGTCCGCACGGCGGTCATAGGTCTGCGGTGTGTTACGATCGCGTGCGTCTCCCCCCCCGGTGTCCCGGTTTTAGGTTCAGGAAATATGGTCACCCTAAATAATCTAAGTGTAGATGTCCCCTCTGCGGCACCGTAGTTTATTTTATTTTTTTAATGAGCGGACCGCTTGGTATGGACAGGAAACAAGGCATCGTATGATCATATCACCTACTCTTTACTTTATCTGATGCAATGAGCCGAGGTATCATAGACGAGCAAGACATTGATTTTAGCCTGCATAGGCTACAGGATACAGCACCATACCAGGCTGCTAGTGCCATGGACTATATCAAAGTGATAACCTGTAGAAGAACAAATGGATGTTGTACACAGCATGGATATGCAGACCACCTGACACAAAGGTAGGACGCGATATGTTTATTACATATTTGCTGGTGGTGTTGTGGCTAGGTTTTGTCTTGTGCATTTTGCACACAAGTGATGGACTGTTTTAACTCTTCTCGACTCTTGTTGTAATTAATGTTAGCCTTAGCCACCAACTTAGTTATGGTTTGTGATCGTACAGCAAGCATTGGTATTGGAGATGATCGTGGAGTAACATTAGTCAGTATCTTGTTTAGTTATTGTTTAGTTGTTATTGTTTAGTTACCGGCGGCGGCGGCTGCGACCGCCGCCGGTACCTGGTGGGCCGGTCTCGTCTCAAAATGCCCGGGCCGATTTTTTGTCCGCCGAACGGGCAAATGCCCGGTATGCCCGATGGCCACTCCAGCGGTGGATGCATATTGTTATGAATTGAGATCATGGTGTGATATGTTCTTCTGTGCGAGTCGTGCCGCACATATTTTTGCTTTTTCAATCTTGGCGAAATGTGTCGTGCAGAAGTGTCGTGCTCTAAAGACTGAGATTAACAACAATAATAGCTGAAAGAATTAACACTTGTTGGAGTAAATGTAAAAATGCCCACATTATATACATTCTCATGTATTAGTTTTATTCCAGCTTTATTCCAGCTGAAAGGCTTATGATCTGCTTAAGTCATAGAAAATATGAATTATAATTTTATATTTTTAATTTGAAATTATTTAATGATAATGTAAGTTCTGCATGTCTTTTATATCATGAATTGTGTGCAATGGTCATTACTAGATTTGTACTTAAATTGATAGACTTCCATGGTTGAAATTCAGCTTACAGGCCTCTGTGAGCCGTCCTGCATCTGCCCCTCCTTCCTTTCCCTAACATGTGACTGAACTGACCAATCACAAAAATCCTCCAGCTAGGGAAATGCCAGCCAATCAGAAAAATCGCTCTCAATCTCAGGCTCCTCCTCTATGCAGTACCAAATTTGAGCTTCAGAGGAGCCCAAGAGCACAGGAGAAAACACCAATTTCTGTAATTGCTATTCTTCTGGGGACTTTTGCTGAAATTTACACAGTATGACGTATAGGCCCTTAGGAGGCAATTGCAGCATTATTTTTGTGAGGACCACCCAAAAGGTCCTCACAACCAGAAATGTCCTCACAGAAAAGGTTGCTGCTCAATACCTGGTCCTAACAAGTATAGCAAAACCAACACACACACACACACACACACACACACACACACACACACACACACACACTGATTCTGACATGCAAACATAAAGGCTGACATAATTATTATGTATTGTATACACTCTCACCATACACTCTCTTTCACACAGTCAAATACTCTCTCACTCTCTCACACACAGACATGTGTATGCTCATTGCGCATGTTTACAATCACACACTATTGTATTTATGTCAGGGCTTACTGCATTTCACCTTTCATTCATTTTTCCTTTTCCAGGTATCGGAAGCGTAAAGAAAATGGTAAAATTAAGACTACTCAGGACCTCACCAGTAGACAGCATGAGAGAAAAAAAATACAATGGAGGAAAAATGCAACAAAATATTACAGAAAAAAAAAGCAAGAGCAAGCACTTCTTGATCTCACCCCAGCATCTTCATTAAGTGAGGCAGAAGATTCCTTTGCAAATGAAGAAACCAACAGACAGGAACTGGACACAAATAATGAAAATCTGAACAGAACACCAGCAGAAGAAAGTTTAGACCTGACAGGGCCAATGGAGGCATCCACCCCCCAGAGAACACGGCCAGTCATTAAAAAAAGAGAGCGGGCATTAAAGAGTATGGCCAAATTAAGAGCAAAGTTAAGGTATGTTGAGGAGAAACTTGGGGCAAAGACAACACAACTGCTGTCACTAAACAGAAAAATTAGAAGGCTGGAGGCTAGACCAAAACGTGCAATTCTACCAGCAAAGATTTCACAAAGGGCCAGGATCAGAGAGGCTAAAAAGAGACTGCCGATCAATAGCAAGCGGAAACAACTTGGCAAGGTTGTGAGCATGTTCCTACATCGGGATGATGTCTCGACTGTCATAAATGGCAAGGCTGGAGAGATTCGTCGTAAGGGACAAATTTATAGAAAAAGAGCACTCACAGACACCTTGGCAAAACTCCATCGACGATTCCTTGCTGAACATCCTGAGCAAACAGTGTCCAAAGCTCAGTTCTTTAGATTGAGGCCATTTTGGATTATTAGGCCAAAAGTTAAAGACAGAGAGACGTGTGCATGTAAAATGCACGAGAACATTGCCTTTAAAATAAAAAGAATGGAACAACTGGGAATCATTGAAACATCAAGCCCAGAGGATCTTGTGCAGTCCAGTGTGTGTGACACTGGCAACATGTCTTGCATGTATGGCAGATGTCAAAAATGCATCGAAAATACCTTTCCTACATTCTTAGATCCTCTCACTCAGGGGAACACTGTCATCTGGCAAGAGTGGATCACAAGGTCTATCACTGTAACAAAGACCCTCAAGGATGGATCTACAGAGGAAAGGCAGACAAAGAAAACCCTCCTTGAAAAGCGTACCTCATCCATTGAGCGGTTGCTGGCCCTAACAAGAGAACACCTTCCAGGTTTTGCCATTCACATGTTTAATGTCAAGCACCAATATTTGACATTGAAAGCAATGAAAGATACCCTGACAGATGATGCTGTTGCTGTGCATGTGGATTACAGCGAAAATTACAGCTGCAAATATGCCAAAGAAATCAAAGACACCCATTTTGGAACTGGGAATGATCAGGTAACCCTCCACACTGGGGTACTCTATCTCAGTAGGGGCAGAGTGGAAGCCTTTGCATCCCTCTCAGACTGCTTACAGCACGATGCAGTGGCAACCTGGGCTCATCTTGACCCAGTGCTAAGATACATACGAGGAAAGTATCCTGAAGTCCACAACCTACATTTCATTTCAGATGGCCCAACTTCCCAGTATAGAAACAAAACATCTTTCTATCTAGCCTCCACTGTGCCCTTTATGCATGGATTTCAATGGGTGACCTGGAACTTTACTGAGGCATCACATGGCAAAGGTGCACCAGATGGAGTAGGTGGGGCTTTGAAGAATGTTGCGGACAGAGTAGTTTCGTATGGGACCAGTATCCCTGATGCAGAGTCTCTGTATGAGCAGCTGAGGAATAACTCATCAGTGACTCTGTACCAAGTGTCAGAGGAGAAAATAAAGGCCAGCAGTGAATTAGTTCCCCCCAACCTGAAAACTGTTCCTGGAACCATGAAAATACATCAAATAACTTCCACAAAAGCAGGAGTCATCAACACACGGGAGGTGTCCTGCTTTTGTGGAAGAAATTGCGAGTGTTTTTCTGCCCATTGCCATGTGCTCTCCGAGGAAGGTGAAGAGGACCCTGACAGAACCAAGACCATAGAGGTTGGACAGTGGGTCTTGGTAGAGTACGATGGTGACTTGTTCCCCGGCACAGTAACACAGATTGCTGAAGGGCAGTATGAAGTCGACACCATGACTTGTGCAGGGGGAAACCGCTTTTATGTGCCAAATATCAGATTTCCAGGAGAAAGGGTCTGGTACTATCGTCAGGACATACGGGACATAATCCCAGAACCACTGCCTGCCACCTCCTCTGCTAGACATTTCTGCATTTTACCTGACATATGGGCAAAACACAAAAAACGCTCATGAGTTACAGTTGAGGGAAAACATGATTGGTACAAAGCAGTGGTTCCAGTTGTTTGTTTTAGTTGCTGCTGTTCAAGTTTTTACATGAAATTATTCTCAGAAAAAAGGTTGTGTGGTTGATAGAATGTCAGGACCAATATTTTATAGCTAAAATAAAATAATTTTACAAGAGCACTTGATGCTGTTACATTTAAAGGTTTTTCTCATGACCTCATGATGGTATGTTACATGGAAATGAATGATTCTCAGGAACACATGATGGTATGTTACATTGAAAAAGTTCTCATGAACACATGATTGTATCTTATACTATAATAATAATATTCATACTAATGGTTGTTTATTTGTTAGTGCTACAGCATTTTTTTATGAGCAAGATTGTAACTTGTATATACACTTGTTAACACAATACTGTGATGAAACACTGTTTATGAAATAAATATTCTTTAAAAAAAAAAATCTGTGTTTTAAATATATTAAATAGGGTTAGGCATCAAACCACTTTGTCAACAGTGAATGTATTGAACTAAATCTCATTTCCGAAACATTGATCCTCATTCCCGAAATGGCTCTCTCATTACCGAAACATCTATCTTCTTTACAAATTAAGTAATAATTAGATGATCATATTTTGTTTTAAAATTTATATACATATTATACAACACTACTTATTTAAGGTGTGCTACATAAAAAATGTGTATGTTATCTTTTAGTAAAACAATTAAATAAAATAAGTTGTAAATCATCATGTATGTTTCGGTAATGAGAGAAAATAAGGAAATTACAAAAAATAATAATTATGAAAAAGTAATCTCTCCAGAGTTTTACATAGCTTTGAGCATTAGTAATAAGAGTCTATTTTAACATTAGCCAAAAATATACATTTTTAACCATAAAATTAATGTAATGTCATGTTGCGGTAATGATAATTTTTTATGGACTTCATCTAAAAATGTAAATAAATATATAGGAAATATTTTTTTAAATCTTCTGAAAATAATGGTTATAGTAAGTTCATACCTTAATCTTATATGTGCAAAAAGAAAATTGGCTTAAAGGGCATTTTAAAAATTCTGATGCTGGACACCTTCTAAATCTGGATTTCGTGAGAATCACCCACCCGTGTCTTGTGTCAGAGGGTCCCAGAAAAGCCACGTATGTGTGGCAGGAGTCAACTGCTACACTGGTGCCCAATGTGGGGCTTCAGCAGCCAGAAAGGGACATGGAAGGGCTGCCCAGATGCATTGGGGTCACCAGCGACGTCTACGGACCCGCCCTTCCTCAACGGCAGCGACGGCCAGCAGAGGAGAGGGGAGGCAGTGCAGACTGTTGCCACCAGCAATGGTCTCCAGGCTGGCTGCTAGCCGCCAGCCTGGAGCGGCCCAGGTGCAGCCTTGAGGGGGTGACCTACCAAGGGCTGTTCCAGGCCCTCTGAAGAGATACTGCCACGGCCCAGCTGTGATGCCTCCTCCGAGCACATCCTGCCCGCCCCTGCAAACAGCCAGCCCAGAGACACCTCCGCCAGCCCAGGCAGCAGCCCCAGGCCTCCGGGCTGCAGGATGGAGGCGGAGGGTGGGGTTGGCGTGTGACACTGGGGAGGTGTAGTGGCAGTGGGGTTTGGGGATTGTTTTTACTTTAGGTATATCAACCCTGTAAAGAGTCCGGGTTTTGTGTATCCATGGTAACCCTGTTGAGAGTCTAGTTTGTAGTTGCCTAACCCTAACCCTGTTTTGGTGCAGAGCAGTCATGGCACCCAGGATAAACCAGCTATCACCACACACACACGCAGGAGAGAGCCACTGTCATGACAGCATGTTACATCTGCTCGGCATATATAACATCTCCAATAAATGGATATTTATTTCAACATCTACCCGTGTCTTATGTCCGAGGGCCCAAGAGAAGCCACTTGTGTGGCAAAAGTCATCTGCTACACAAACCTATTTTAAAGACTCTTTGCATTGCATTACAGAAGTGCTATAGATTGGTTATAGATGGTTCTTTGGATATAGAACCTTGATGTTTTATATTGAACCCTAATGAACCCTTTTTTCTGAGTGTCCAGATGGATCCCGATGTGTGGACCCCTGCGGCTACATCCTGCACACACACTTGGGCATGTACACAGCAAGCCCTGCACTGTCCGTGCAACCGTCCATATCGATGCACATGACACTGTGACAATACCCGCTCGTCACAAACCTCAATTACCTGCATCTGTTTCCCCCACATGGACATATCACACAACTAGACAATCATCACAATGGACTATGACCACCGTTATTCAACAACTTTAGTTTCAACAGCATCCCACCTTTGACAAATGACTTCCTGGCCAAAGCGAACATTACTTCCTGGTGCCCTCTATACCCTCCCTGAGGGCCAAGCTAATGACGGGCTCAAACCAAATGTTTCATGATATTTAGATTTTTGTTATGTAAAGGAGAACACATTAAATGACATGAATGCGTTATATAAATATATATATGGATGAAAATGTGGCTGCTGAATAGTTACCATTAGTGCTGTTAGCCAGCTGAAAACCCTAAGAAGTAATTGTTTCTATACTTTTGATACCATGGTCCTTTGTGTGTTTTATTTAAGATATGTTTTATTTACTTATTTTCAGAATGTAATCTTTATATATCTTAATGTATTAATCACATTGTTTTGTTTAATTGATTTCCCTCTGGTTCAGAGCAATACGATGGGTCAATAAATCGGATTCCCTGCACTTTAATCCGCCTGCTGTGTCATCAGTGATCTCTTATTGAACCGAACCGTTGTCACAGGTGTGACAAACACCAAACGCACAATGTTTAACGTTAACAACACAATCATGATCTCTGATCCGCAATGGGATTAGGTGTTTGAGTTTGAGCCATGTGACAGACATTATTAATATAGCACTCTGAATCCGCGGTCCATTCCCTCTCTCTTTAAACCCACACGCCTGTCAGTCTTCGCTGTCCTGTACATAAATGACAACATCCCACAGAAGAAAGGTTCTGGCTCCGCTTGGGCCCCTGAGCCGACACATGGATCCATTCCTATGCGCGGCATCATTATGGAATGGGTGTATTGCACCAGAGAGTGCCATTAGAAAATAGGCAAAAACAATATAAGTAGGGATTAGATTCACTCACATTTCCCATACAGTGTTCCTGGACAATGCTGGAGATGAAGACCCAATGACTCATGCGCACACAAACACACGTGCGCGCACACACACACACGCGCGCGCGCCTCTTCCCATGTCTGTTGCAATTGTTGCCTCGGCGAACAATGACTAACCGCTCTGCAATTAGGCTCTTATTTTACATGCCAGATGTGCTTATCTTTCCCAAAGTAAAGAAGCCAAGCCTTCCTTGTGAGATAGAGGCCCTAAGTGATGATGAATTGACCTCTGAAATGAGCACCAAGTCCACCCAGAGCCACCGCAGTGGGCTCTGCGGGCCACTTCATAATCTCCCAAGCATTTTCTGACAGGACCTCGCAGTCCAACAGCAACAATGACCTCAAAGGTGATTGTTTGTCTTGGTGGCGGGTCGCTGTTTTGACTTTCCCAGCCAGTCATGGAAATCTCGGATGAGTGCGCCGGAGAATGCAACATAAATCTGGATTGAAACACGAGAGAGGATAACAGAGTCCAATTAAGTTAATTTCTAGGAAGTCTGCAGATGTGATGTGTCTCTCGACCGGGAAGTCCTTTTGCTCCTTCGCTTTTCAACCCGGGGTGGGAATTTCTCTTTCAAATCATCTTGTGATGTTTCACGTGTATTCATCATTTTCCCAAGCAGTACTACTTCTAGGCTACCACCAATAATAATCCAAACACCTGACACAACATTCATCCAGTTAAACAGGGAAAAAACTGGAAATGTCTTTGCAGATGAAAACTTGCAGGTGGTGTGAAGACAGGAAGAGGAAGTGTTGAGTGTTGACATGTGAACGTCCTGTGAATCATTTAAAACTAATAGCTAAAACATTTGCAAGAATTTGGATTGAAAATCAAAACAACATGAACATTTTTCTTCAAGATTATTACAAGCACATTCTGCATGCTCTGTATTAACACTGTCACAGACATCCATAGTCAGGTGAGAAGTCTTTTCAGAGGTACTTGAAATACAGCAAAATAAACATATCTTCATAAACGCAATGATTATAGGCCTTCTTGTTTTTACGGAAAGTGAAGGTTTTAGGACTTTGTTGAAGGCAAACTGGTGGGAAAGCTGAGCAGATGACTTCCAGCTTAGAGAGCGGCTCAGCCTCCCACTGTGCAGTAGCAGGAGTCCAGAGGAGCAGGGAACACATTTGGCTGCAGACTGGATTCTTACAATGTAAAAAAAAAAAGAAAAGTTGAGAAAACTCAAAATATCAAGGCAACAAGCTTCAATCGATTTCTGAGTTTACTCAACTATTGGTCACAGTAGTGGAGTCAGCTTAGATTTATTCATTTGGTCTCCAGTTAGTCCTGCTAACTCACCGTTTAAGCTCAGTTGACCCAGTTTCTTATGTAGTCTCAAGTTACTAAACGTCCTGCTTACTTTCTTTAGCGTAGTTGATCCACTTTTACTGTCAAAAGCATTTACATTGGTGTGTGCAGTAAACAATGTTATATTGCCAGGATTGATGAGTAAACTCACAAAGAATATTTAGGATAGTGAAACTGCAGCTATTATAAAAACAGTCAAGGGACATAAACGTCACTTTAAAATGTTTTAATGATCAACATTAAACACCATGTGCACACAACAGTGCTCTTAATTTCCACGGTGAACGAACCACTAACCATTTTACTTAAAGGTTCAAAGTGCTAAATATTAAATATATTGCAAATTCCAAATAATCCAAGCAATCAATCAAATCTGTCTTATAATTAAATGATATAAAAAGTATACATATATTATAAAAAGATAAAATGCTTTTCAGCTGCACAAGTTGTGCAGTAATGTACAACTTGAACAAGTAAACGTTTGCATCATTGTGCGGTGAGTGCCTTACATTACAGGAATGTGCAGACTTTTGGGAAACGGACGCCAATTTCATCTGTGCACACCCAGTAAAGAGAAATCTACGGGCTGCATGGTTGGCCATGAGCACGCTACCTGGCAGTGGGGCTCGTTATTAGCATAGCTTCTGTTAAGTGAATTTCATGCTCGAACCTCCCCCCACTGCCAGGTAGTGTGCACACGAAGATGAAATTGGTGTCAATCTTCTCATTTAAGATGGATAAAAATCAAATTTCCTAAAAAGTTGGCTTTTTCCTTTAAAGCTCAATAATACAACACATAATGTACAATGCACGTTGAACATGCTTAAAAGCCCGTTCTAATCCCAACTCGTAATATACCGACGATGTGTCACGCCCACAGACGTCCGATACGTAAAAGGTACCCTCCCTAACCTTAACCCTAACCCTCCCGCGTTAGGGTTAAGGTTAGGGTTAGGGTTAGGGTTAAGCTTAGGGTTAGGGTTAAGTTTAGGGTTAGGGTTAAGGGTAGGGTTAAGGTTAGGGTTAGGGAGGGTACCTTGTACGTCAGTATCGGACGTCTAGGGGCGTGACAACTCGTCGGTATATTATGAGTTGGGATTAGAACGGGCTCTTAAAAGCAGCTAGCAGTCGAACTTGAACAAACATATATGTATCAAACATGACAAACATGAAATGCTTTTCAGCTTAAATTTAGCAGAAATGCATAACAATAACAATACAAACTTTGTGTGCTTGAATGTGTACACATTTTTGGCATGATAATGCATTTAGTGCATTACACAGGAAAACACACAACATAGAAACCTTTTAGAGATTCAAAAGTTTGGTTTTGAGGGACCTCAAATTTTCCTCAAAAATTCAAAGATTTTCGTGTCAGACTCACAATGCACATGTGCATATTAGTTAACCTGTAACACCAATGTCAACATGCAGCAGTAGTTAATGGAACAGCTAGTTATTGATAGTTTACCTTTACCGGTGCTCATTTGTGTGTCCGGGTTACTTAAACATTATTGTCTGGCTTAAGAAATGATCCCAGAATGTGAATGTGTTTGAGTCCTAATGGCAGAGGGAGAGGAGGTGCAGCCGTTCAGCCATGTCTGCTTTGACACATACAAACACAAACACATGTTCACTCTCAACAAACATGCCTGAGCAGACATTGACACAAACGTGACACGCAAAGCCTTTTCAGAAAAGGCGCATGCTGTAATTGTGAAACATTGCAGGTCTTTCCCTGAGGAAAGAGAACGGTGAATGTAAACGTAGAACCAGAGATTTAGACGTTACTACGTTAGTTTCTACTTTACATGCGTATGCTAATCAGAGAGAGGTGACCGCCAGTTAAGCCCATCCTGGCTGAAATGCTGTAAAGCTTTTATATTATCTACTGATTAGCTTGCTAAGTAAACAGCTATGTGTTTGAGCATTGAAGTCCAACCCGACAGCTTGGTTTCTTACCGTGACAGGTTGATGCATCCAGTCAGATTATAGCTTTCTTCAACAGTCTAAGACGCTCAGCAAGTGTTGTTCGCTTTAGAAGAACAGGGAAGTGTCACCTAGCAGCAGGCATTTGGTCATCTTCTGGTAGAAATGGATGCAAATTGAGAAGACCTTTCCGCACTGTGTACGGGTGTTACACCCAGAGTAATACACATCGCTTAAATAAGTACATCTACACGATCCAATTATTGGACAACTTTGAAAGAAATCTACTCCAACCGACTCCAAATTGGAGCCATTTATTCGAGAGAGCGGTGAGCAAGGATCCCTCCGGCTCACAGAGTGATTCACACATGCTCTGCATGTACCAGAACACACACACACACACACACACACACACTCACTCACACACACACACACACACACACACACACCGTTGGATGGTAGACATCTGGAAAGTCTGGCACCTTCTCCGGGTTGTGGGAAAGAGAGCTGGCCGGCTCTACTTAACGCTGCCAAGACAAGACAGGTGGTCTTTATTGAAGATGCCATCTCACACACTAATCTGCTCAAGTGTCCTACTTCTTTATCTACACTACCAATCATGCTTCCTTGGACTATAAAAGCTGGTGCTTGAACTCCCAAGCCCAGCCTAATATGTTCTCACGTTACTGCAGCCATGCTCTGAAAACATTGAGTGTGTTTGCATGTTTTCATCTTTATCACACTATGATGATGGCAATGCTCTTTGGTACCGTCTGCCTCCACATGCGTGTGGACTATCAGCACTATTCCCCAGTGGCCATCACCGGATTTATGGACCTTGGTGTTCCTCATTGTGGCTAGTTCCTAGTATTGATCGTTGAACAACTCGTTATTCAGTTATTTTAATAGAACTTAAACAGTTTTCATGTTGGCCGTTACGTCTTGGTTCAACACTTTTAAACCAAAGTCAACCACCCAGCTCTAGCCCTCCTTATTTGGTGTGTTGGGGGGGGGGGGGGTCCCCTTATGTGTCACTTCCTCAACGGTGTGTATGTGTGTGTGTGTGTGTGTGTGTGTGTGTGTGTGTGTGTGTGTGCGTGTGTGTGTGCGTGGCTCTACATGGCTTCCCTTTGGGAGCTTCAGTTTTCTCCCAGGCATGAAGGTTATGGTGAGTACTACGTACCACAGACCTGTGTAAATAAAATACAAATAATACACATGAGAGAGACACACACACACACACGCACACACACACACACACACACACACACACACACACACACACACCGGTCCCAGCGCTGCTCGTTGCGTTGAGGTTCACAGCCTTGATGGAGAGCAGGGACAGCTTTTATCCTGTACAGCTACTTCACAAAGAGCTTCCCGAGTAACTGTACATGCTTAATACACATTATCTCTCCCATTCATCATCAAGGAGCTGCTGAAACGACAAGACCTGGGCCCCATAACCCGTCCCCGCAGGAGGAGGAGGGGAGAAAGAAAACAGTCTGAGAGGAAGACGGAGTAACTTCTTTCTACTGTGAGCAGAGCTCCCCCCCCCCCAACAAAAAAATAAAGGCCTGCGTCTTGTTCAGACCCCTAATTATGACAGCTTGTCAAGATCCAAACTGAAAACATGCAGACCGCATTATAAAATCACTTAGTTTTCATTTTGCATGCTTTTAGAGCAAAACAGGCAGATATACATAGCAACAAGTGGCTTTAATAATACTGGGAATTGTGTGTGTGTGTGTGTGTGTGTGTGCGTGCGTGCGTGTGTGCGTGTGTGTGCGTGTTGTGTGTGTAGAGGGGAGGTTTGATATGGCTATAGTCTTTCCATCTTCATCATAACTTCAACGGCCGTGTCGAGCATAACAACAGTCAGAACAAGGTTGATGGTAAATAAAGTTTGTTTGGTTCGTGTGTTCATCTCTATATATTTATACTACTATATATATATATATATATATATACTATATATATTTATACTACTATATATATATATATACTATAAATGCCGGTTTTCTGGTTTGCAACACGTATTTACATCTGTGAAGGTGCAACCAGCAACACTTTCCCCTCATGGACTTCTTGATTCAAATGATATGAACCGACTTCTGAGGAAGGAATGAAGTACAGCTGTGAACCCTGCTGTCCCCTGGATCAGCACAGATTAGTAATCGATGCTGATGCGACGCTTTTATTAGCATTAATACGTGTAATCATTACACATATTTATGCTAATACAAGCGTCGCATCTATACAAGTCTCTCAAGACAGACGAATGCTCCAGCCTACACGTCTGTACTTTGAGTAACAACACTTTACCCCCACAGTGAGGTTCCTCTGAATCTATACGTCCAAGTTCACTTCTAATCAGCCGTCTCTATTTCAGAAACAAAGTATGATGATAATATAAGCCATAGGATGATAACAGTGTTTGTAGAAATATAAACATAAGAAAGTATGAGATTTTAAAGTGAAGTAGCAGCAATAAGCATACATTTGTGTTTGAAATAACGCAACACATTTCAGTAAACTATAATGTTGTCATGGAATAATGAGATGAGGGGCCGCCATTGATGAGGAATGGTATTTGTGTCATTAACTGTAGATCACGTAATGACAATATTATGATAGTTATAATAAATAATTGTGTTTTATTACCCATGATTTGCTGTGCTAGTCCCATATTGCCAACTTATAAAGTTCTGTTCTGTCTTAAAATGCATCTGTCTTATTATCCTGGTGGACGATCAGAAAGCTTGACGCTTTAAAAAAGATAGAATCGTTGACATTGCACAGATCTCACCGAGTTCCCATGGAGCTGCAGCACATGTGATCCTTCCCGAGGGGAGAAGGTAGACGTGCCAGACCGGCAGCATCAGCACCCCCTAGTGGCCACACACACACACACACACACACACACACACACACACACACACACACACACACACACACACACACACACA
>JAOPJI010000113.1:1442861-1453437 GCA_027122695.1 Merluccius productus | reverse complement strand
GTACATACAGGCAGTACATACAGGCAGTACATACAGGCAGTACATACAGGCAGTACATACAGGCAGTACATACAGGCAGTACATACAGGCCGTACATACAGGCGGTACATACAGGCGGTACATACAGGTGGTACATACAGGCAGTACATACAGGCAATACATACAGGCAGTACATACAGGCCGTACATACAGAGTAGACCATTGCTTAGAAGTGAGGTCAGGTGAGAATTAGGGCTGGTTAAAAAAAAATGATTTATCGATTTTGGATCAATTTCATTTAAATTTAGCAATATCGATTCATAGGGCATGAGATCGGTTTTCCCCCAGGAAGTTAACCCCAGTAGTCTTGTGCGTGATGCAGCAGATAACATTCATTTATTCATTCATTCAAGCACACAAGCGTGCTAAGTGGTTTGCAAGATCTGCCAAGCGGAGCTCAGTTACTGTAGAAATACTACAGACCTCAGAAACCACTTGACAAGGTATCACACTACGCTAACGTTAGCTTCCGACAACAAGCCGTCCGGGGCAAAACAAAAGAAACTGATGGAATCACTGACATTACCCGCAGGTTCTCCGCGGGCCATGAAGATAACAGCGGCCATCGCAACCCGTACTCAGTAGCGGAACCCGAAGGCTTCAAGCGGCTCCTTCTGGTGCTGATCCCCACGATGTTATGGTGCAGCGTAAACATCTGCCTGACAGTTATCCCCAGGATGTATACACGTGTGAAAAACGACATCCGTCCAATTTAAACTGTCCTTTTGTTTATGGAGAAGAGATAAAATAAAGTACATTTGTATTTTGTAAAACAGCTGAGCCATTTTCATTATTTAAGGGCAGATTGAATTGAATCGAATCGTGATTAGAGGAGAATAGGATCCACACCATGGAAGTAGGCAGAGGGTTGCTAGGTAGTATGGCTCTATTCTCCAGCCGCCCCCAAATCCTATAGGGATTGGCACTCCCAAGAGTCATACTAGGAAGTGTGATCTGGGGGGTCATCAGGGGTTGCAAGAAGCTTAACCAGCCGGGAAACTGGAGACATAGCCAAGAGTTTCGGAGTTGAGGATATTTTCAACCTCTATCAACAGAGTGTGCAGGACTTCTGCAGCGACCAGTTGGGCACAGAGGTAGCCACGCACGGCCTGTTTGACAGGAAGACTTTCCCATTCCCAGATTCCTCATCAATGAGAGGCATGTGGGGGGTTGAAACGAAATCAAGTCCTTTGTTTCTCAAGTAGAACTTGGAGGGATGGACTCAGTGCTGTTAAAGTCTCCCTTTCAGTGCGACATCCAAGTTTAAAATGATATAGTCTAAAACAATCCATTCCAGTTGAATAAAAGCAGCTTTGCGCAGCTGGAGATGAGTTATTGGAAGGTCTGCCATCCTGGGAACAACTGGCTTTGCATGCCACCATTGGCACTGAACACAACCACGTTGGTATTTCCGTATTGCCTCTCTCCCTCTCAAACTCCAGAACCGCCTCGGAGCTCAGCGTATAACCTTTCAGGACCAGGGTGTTTCAACCTCTCATCATACTCCTGAATGAGCAGCTGAGACACTGGATGTTTGGGCTCGAGGACAATGGGATGAATGGCATCAGCTTCCGATTCACTCAGCCGCGGCCTTCCTCCAGCACAAATAAGGTTAGTGTCTGGACAGACTTCTGGTGCAAGGGTGAGTAGACGACTGGTTGACAGTAGGGGTCTCTGAGCCTTGAGATGGGCACAATCTTCTCCAAAGATATCTCTGTCTGTGCCTGTCTCACAGCCGCTGAATCAGGACCTTCGCTTTGGTGGTGTAAGGGATAAGGTACCCTATGGGGTCATAAAGGCTGGCAAGGACATGGTAAATGTACTGCATTGTTGTGGTGGACGATTCTGTTGCCTGACCTCTCTAACCAAGGCAATCTGTTTGGCAGTTCCACTGGAGCCCAATAGTACATTATGTGGGGAGCCAGAACTTGCTGTTCTCAGATCTTGCATCATGTGGTAAGTGCCTGATGACCATTAGGTCATTACTGGCCCACTGACAAATGTTGAAACCTCCAGAAGACAGAATTGACCTCAGCTGATCAAGAGTCTGTTGGGCCTGTGGGGAAGCTTTGAAGGCAGTTGTCAACGTAGAATCCACTTTGCACTGAATGACACACTGGATCATTCGGCTGAGTATGACTGTCAATGTGCCTTTGAAGGGTTATCCCATCCAGGTTGGCAACGGGACTCCATCTTCAGCAGGGGGTGCGACAGCTCCACTGGAGGAGGGCTGATAAGAGACTGGAGGATGAGATTGCCTCGAAGGATGGGAAAGTGAAGGATTAGATGAAACCAGCTGAGGATGAGGGATTGGAAGATGCGAAGGCATGGAGGAATGGGAGGCCAAAGGATGAGAAGACACAGGCCGGTGAAGAACTGGATGATGCGAGGAGATCAGTTGGTGATGGGCTGAAGGAGGTGGGTGATCTTGTGGGTAGGAGGGAAAGGGGGGCTAACTGTGTGGGCTCTGACACTACATTTTCCCTTTGGGAGTTTCTGAGCAGTAAACTCACTTTATCATGCACAACCATAGGTGTGTATCTGAATCACAGGGACAGAGGGCCCTCACATGTGGATCGTATTGCTGCCAGCCAGACCAAAGGAAATGGGTGGGACATATAGAATAGACCATTGCTTAGGAGTGAGTGAGATCAGGTGAGAATAGGAGGATCCACACCATGGGAGTAGGCAGAGGGTTGCTGGGTAGTAAGGCTCTATTCTACAGATGTATTTTTGGAAATAGATATGCAGCAAATAACGGTAGGCTTTAAACACTGACCTTGGTCTTTGTAACTGGGGCCAATTGAGCCATTCTAGGCCTTGGAGTTAATTTCAGGCATATCCTTAGGCATAGCCTTTCCCATGGTTTAAAGTATACGTAGATAGCTTAGACTAATTAAAAACCATGAAATCTATAGAAATATTTTGGCCAGAAAAAAACGAAATTTGGGATGTATGGGTTTGCATTACAAGGGTTTGTGAGGTTTACAGGAAATAATCTCCATCAGCAAATCAGCACACACCAGCAAAACAGCACCCCCTAGTGTTAGGATCGTACCATCGCAACATAAACAGCATTCCATTGGTTTTGTCAATGTTTCAGTGAAATGTGGCAGATATGTGTATGTCTCCACGTCTATGAATCCTTTATGTGTGCATGTCGGTCTACTTGTACGTGCATGTTTTAGATACATATATACGTAACAGTGACCACCATGAAGATACCGCATGCATGTATAATTGAAAAGCACGACTAGAAAAAAGAGAATGAGTTGTCAACCAGCCATGTTCCATCATTGGCAGTAAAGGGTCGTGTTTCTTTGCAAATTAATTTGACTCTGTATCAAGCATAACCAATTTAACTGAATCAAAAGCTATGAAATGTGAAACCTCGCCTTCTACTTAAAAACACAGAAAATGTTTAAACAGAAACTCAATTGATTTGAAACAGTGGCGTGTCACATTACCATGTTGTAATAGAAGTGGGATGTTCCACGCAGACCTCCACATTATCCTAATAAACATTGCATAGGTCAAAAAAAAGTACAGGCTACTTTACTGGATTTCAATAAAATAAAGACAGATGGCGGTAGTGTGGAAAGTGCACTGTAAAAAATAAATACATGAAAATCCTGTCATCATCTGGTCCTGTATCAATAAATTCCCTACCCCGCCGGACCAGCAGATTTTTTTTTTTTTGCCACGTTCAAAATCTGGCAACAATACTCCGGCAACTAATAAGTTATTTCTCTGAAGAGTCCTCTTACCACCGCCACCACCATGGCCACCTCCACCACCTCCACCACAACCAACTTCCTCCACCACCGCCACTTAACCTACTACACACTGGTGCATCGGTGCAAGTCAGGTTTGTGGTACCATGATTGGTTTCAAGGAACCCCAGGCCCATATGGTTTTAATGAATTATTATATCTAAGGAGCGATTCGCTGTCTGATGAAGCAAAAGGGGAGAAACCTCCTGCAGTGTCTTGGGTGCATGCCAGGCATAAGTGGAATATATAGCACATGTCATGAATCAAAGACTACTACTACATGGATTTCTGTTACACAAATGCCAAACACACTTTTTTCTCAGGATTTCAGACACAAACCATCCAAACCAACTGAAACATACCAGTGGGGTCCCGTGTGTGTATGGGGTCTATGGGGTTGTATCCTTGAGCAAGACATGTCACTTCTCCTGGTGATTCAAGGTCGTTGCCTTGAATGATTGGACATTGCCATCCTCTTCAAACAGATGGAAATTAAACGGTTGACTCATATTGAACACAAATCTTTAAAAATATATATGCCCTGCCCATTGTCAAATTATGGGAGGTTAGGGGTTCGGGTTAGCAACAGACTGATGATTACGATGATGTCAGCATGGGCAGCAGAGGGGGAGGAGGGTGGTCGTTGAACCAATCATCAATCATCATCTATCTATCCATTCATAGCCAACCATCCATCTATTGATCTGTCTAACTATGATCCGTCCATCCGTCCGTCCATCCATCCATCCATCCATCCATCCATCCATCCATCCATCCATCCATCCTCCTGGTCAGGTTATTGGGGGGCTAGTCACTGAGACACCGTGAATGAAATATCACTCCATCAAATTGTCACATATGCACACACACACACACACACACACAGGAACACATGTGCAACCCCCAGATTGTTTAGGATCTCAGATTATTAATTCCTTATGTTTCAATCGGCAAAACCCAGGCAGTGGATGGACGTGGAGGGGTTAGATAAGGAAGGTTTTTGTACTTTCTGTTTCTGAGACAAAGCATGAAATCTGTAGGTTTGATAGAACGCCGCCGCCGGCCGAGGTGCCCATGGGCCTACGAGGCCAGCAGCACTTGATCCGGAACAACACCTACCTCTGCTGTGCAAGACCTCGGTTCTCTTGTTCCTATTGGGCGATTTGTTGTCAGGCTCCTTCACTTTCAATAAAATTCAATAAAAAATACGAATGAAATCATCAATAAATAAATGTTGGGTGTGTTGTCCTTGATCAACTCACTGCATGAATTTGCTTCTTAATCAAAAGGAGTTCATTAGAGTCAGTAGATTATAGGGCATACATATCCCAGTGTTAGGGGGCTTTGTTGTGCCGATGGGAGTCATGTGAGGGGATTAAGAGAACGGACATTGTGCAAACATAACTTCTATAAAATACAGCTAACAGGGGCCTGTAAAATAATACTTGTTAAAGGGCACACACACACACACACACATGAACTTACACAGTCACTCACACATACACAAACACATACATATGGACATACATGCCATTAAAACACAAACACACATGCACAGTTTAAAAAAATACACGCACACACACATACACACACACACACACACACCACACACACTCACACAGTTCAGTTCAGCACACATGCATGCACTTACACAAATGCACCAATGCACTCACATCATGTCCAAAAAAAAAAAGAAAACCCTCCACAAACCGCCGATGGACATCGCCAGTCGGGTTTAATTAGGCCTCAAAACTCAATCCTCCAAGCAAGTATAAATTCCTGTCTGCACCTGGCGCAGCGCTGGAGACTCCCAGGGAAGACACAGCCTATTTTCATTAGCGCAACGTGAGCAGCCTACAGCCTTCATCCCGCTTGTGGTGGAGATATCCTGAAGTGTGGTCGTGAGGGGTGATTAGTGTGGCTGATTTACCTAGGGGTGGACTGGGAGCGATATGGTGGGTCTGGAAGGTACTGCCGGGGCTGTTTTCTCACAGATAAATCATCTGTATTTACTTTTTATCATGGTTCCGAATAAAACAAAATATTGGAAGTATTAGTGTTTCTGCACCTTGATTGTTAAACTGATGATCAAACAAGTCAAGGAAGAGGAAGCAGTCATGGAGATTTTGTTCTGTTCCTTTTTGTGCGTTAAGTTAAAGTTCCAGTGTGTAGAATTTCGTGGCACCCTAGTGGAACAGACTTGGCAGAAATTAAATATAATATTCATAAGTATTTTTTATTTAGTGTATAATCCCCATGGAAATAAGAATCGTTTAGAATGAGCCCTTTATATCTACACAGGGAGCAGGTCCTCTTCAACAGAGCCCGCCATGTTGAACCGCCATGTACAGTAGCCCAGAACGGACAAACGGCTCTAGAGAGGACGCGTTTTACATTTTTAATCATAATCGCTATCTTACTTGTAAGCTATGACCGATAGTTTTACAGACTGAAGAACTAAATACAATCACTTGACACTTGGCTACTCGATACTGTCGTAGACAGCATCATTTTGGAAGAACCTCCTGACACCTTACAGGCCAGTACAGGCCACCGTAGCTTCTCCTACGTCATTGGAAAAGAGGGGTGAGGAGAGGTGAGGGGGGTGGGGGGGTATTGAGTTGACTGCACCTTTAATGTGGTCATCAACCTCATCACCAATCTGTCTCTATCGCTCGCGCTCCTCCCCCATCTCCATCTGCCATGCTACGGTGTTCCTTCGCCTGACTCTTCTGGATAACGGTTGTTTTCAACCAAAGAACGTGAATTAGCCGATACCCACACACCTTGTGGTGGAGTAGACCCCCGACTCTGTGCTCAGCACTGGCATTGTTTGGGTCTTCGCCAGTACCTTATAAAGGAATGTGTAATTTTATGATCGCATGAAAACACGTTGCCTGTTTGATGGTAGACCCATGCATTGTTGACTCACTGGGGAACTATTCTGCTGCGGTCAGAGCTGGCTTTGATTAGCAGCAAGCTGTATAAAGTACAGGTGTCTCTATATGTTTATACGCTTCCAAACGGGGCCCATGCCACGGGCTCATCTCACACACAAAGTAAAGAGATACACATGGAAATGTGCAGCAAAGACGTTTAGGCAGTTGTTTATGTGTTTTGTATGTAATTACAAACAATTGTTGATGTTGTCTGTAAAAGGGAAATGGCCAATAGACTCTATGCACACTCCAAAAAGCTTTTCTATCCACGATGACTATTTAAGTATTATTTATACATGTAACCCACATACAACTTGTTTTTATGTGCAGTGCACGTTTTCGCCACATGGGGCACCACTTCGCTGTTGCCACTTGACCTTATGAGAAGGGTCTGTCTGCGGACCACAGACGGGTAGGCGTGTCTTTGGGTGGGGCAGAGGGGCGTGTCTTTGACTCAAAGTGACGCCTCCTGCCTGCTGCCATTTTATGGTTGCATTGAAGGAGGTAGGTTCATTTCAGTCTTGTGGTCACCGATATTGAATTAAAGTTATGACATGTGACTTTATAACTTACCCTAACCCTACGTGACTCAAAGAAACGCCCACATTTACTCAAAGACACGCCCACTCAAAGACACAACACAGATACAATTGTAAAGGACAGCAATTAGTAATTTTCCACTGAGAAAAATAAACATTGCATTTGATAGATTGACCACGATATAGATAAGTTGGTATAGATAATTAACTTTTAGCCAATTGATAAGTAGTGCGAGCTAAAAGTTGTTCTTTTGAGACAGAATTACCCCAAAATATCAGTGGGTAATCCACTCAGAGGTGTATCGAAAAATAATGCACGACGCAGGAGCTAAGACCCCCCCGATGTGAAGTGGAGAGGGTTTGCCTCCACAAAGTGCATACATGCACACCTCGCAGTGGATTATCCCTTACTTAAAGGACAATTCCGACGCAAAAGGAGACCATATGATCATAACACATGTCCACCGAGTTCGACCGATCGACGACCGATCTAGTCGAATGTAACCAAAGTTCTCGAAAACCTCTAATTAGCTTATAACGCTAGCTGTAGGGGCAGATATTCATGTAAAAATAAATCGCAATTCTGTACCACTAACAAGGCTCAAAATCGCCTGGCAACGTTAATACGTTTATTAACGTTAGCATAGCCTAGCATGTATTTCTTAGCAGTTAGTACATCTACCATGTGACCCCCGAGGTGCTCCATAAGTTTCAGTCAGCAACTGATGGTAAACTGCCCACTTAATAGTGAGTTTCAGTCAGCTGAGTGCAACAGATTGCTTGTGTTTATGGGTGGAGCCCACTCTACCTAAGCTGCGTTTTTGCACTTAAAGACTAGTCATGTATATCGTCAGCGGTAGCGCCAGGCCCCGGGAACGAAGACCCGGTCGAACAAAGACAAGGGAGTCCCTCGAGGGAGCCCAGAAGCTACATCTTCTTTCACCCATAGTAGCTATGTGCCGGATCACCATCAAGTCATTTGCCTGGAGAAGACATCGCCACAGAGCCCCTGCTAGACGCAGCAACCCGTCCAACTTGCTCTACCCAACACTGTCAACCTGCACATACCTTGAAGCTGATGCAAAGAAGCCTGCTGGTTGTCAAGAAGGCGGACACCATCTCAGCCTATGCCTCCCTCCAGACTCTCCATTTCCCGGCCTTCAAAGAGTCCTGGATCACCCCTGAGAACACCCCTGGCACACTCCAAGACCCTCGGGATGAGGAGGGAGGACTGGACTCCTCATCTTCTCTACCAGGTTTATCCTCTGCACCACTTGAGCATATCCTCATTCGAATTCCATGCTGTCTCTGTCACCATTCCTATCAAGTTTAAAGGGACCTTCTACCAATTTTAATGGTCTCCATGTTGCCTCACAAAAGTCTACAAAAACAAACCGCTCATAAATGCCTTCTGTGTATCAGAATACATCTCTTTTCATTCCCAGAATGTCCCGGGACTTGGGGGTTTTCAAAAAACGAAATCACTTTCTCAGTGCCCTGAGCCCTCCCAGCAAAATCACCCTGGCAAATCAGCTTGGAGTTTGGCTCCGTGAGATTCAGTTGCCTTGTTGTTGTTAGCCTGAAGAGCTGCAAAAGATTTTACAATGACTGCTAGCAATTAATACCAATCTACGGCTCAAATCAGGACTATAACTTCAGCCAAGTCATGAGTGAAAGAAATTTCCCTCTTCATCACATGCACGTCTTAGTCCAGTTGATGCTGAATGAACAGGTTATGGCAATTTTCCTGTACACATAGTGCTGTGTTCAACAGAAGTTAGGTCAGTTGAAGAAGTGACAGGCGCACTAAATCCAACCATAACTAAATCCAACCATAACTAAATCCAACCATAACTAAATCCAACCATAACTAAATCCAACCATATCAACAGTTTTAATTATTGTGTTGTTCGGGTGGATGTGACTCTGAATCTCTGACCTTTTGGTCCATGTGTAGAATTAATTCAGTTTACATTTCAATTAAATTGTGCTTTTAATTAAACTGATGATATTACATGCAATTGTAAAAGTGTAATTTTTTTCCTGGACAAGTGACTTTCTTCTGGCGTACTTAGAAAACTTACATAGCTGCTACTTACCCTCATTATAGGTTCATTTTAATTAAGTTATCCAGGTGGAATTTCACCCAACGCTTGAAATAAGGCTAAGAATTGTGTGTTTTTAGGGTTTGTGTTTTATAACGCAAATATGGATAATAATGTTAATGCATTTATTCATAATGCTAGGTAGCTGAAATGTCAGATGAGGAAAATGTGTGGGCATCTGAAAAGCAGATCACTTTTGACATTGGTGATTCTTCCCTCTCTGAGTAGTGGAAAGAAAGAATCACCAGAACGATAAATTCCATTCCTGCCATGGGGGATCTTAACTACGGCCTTAGTACAGCAGTTAAACACAAAATCCGCCTCCATTATCCAACAACTTTCAAACAGAGAGCGAGGCCAATTCACCCTTCTGACTATAAGGCAGTGAGACTCCACCTAAAAGAGGTTTGCGATGTGAAAATCATAATCGTCTGAAAGTCCCTTTGCTTCACCAATAGTAGTTGTCAAGAAGAAGAATGGGCAGATCCACTTACGTATCGACTGCAGAAAGTTCAATATTCAGACCATAAAGGATGTATATGCCCTACCAAACACTGAAAAAACCTTTGCTGCCCTGACAGGATCTAAAAGGTTTTCCATCATGGACTTGATGTCAGGCTACTATCAAGTAGAAATGGAGGAAGAGGACAAATACAAAACAGGATTCTGGGAATTTAACCCCTACCATCTCTTGAATCACTCTAACATAAACGGTCGCTACGCAGAGCCCGCAAGATCATCTCTGATCCCACTCACCCCGCACACAACTGCTGCCCTCTGGGAGGCGTTACAGGACAATTGCCTCAGACACAACCCGCTTCAAAAACAGTTTCATTCCCACGGCAATCAATATCCTGAACTCCAGTCGCTGAGGATTATGCATGGCCCCTCAAGTGTCCGTACCCGTTTCCATTGGCCAAGAATATCCATGGATGTTGATTAGAAGATCCGTATCTGTGAAAGATGTACCAGGCGCAAGGCTAGAACATTAAAAACAGCCTCTCTTATCAACATCACAACCAGTCGACCTCTCGAGCTAGTATGCATAGATGACCTATTGGACCAAAAACCATTCTGGTCATAACTGATCATTTCACTAAATATGCTGTCGCCATTTCCACTGCCACCCAGAAGGCAAAGACAGTTTCCAAGACTCTTGTTGACTCAGTTTCTTTATCCAC
>JAOPJI010000113.1:1391051-1401874 GCA_027122695.1 Merluccius productus | reverse complement strand
ATCCACTAGTCAACACGTGGGAGCTAGGTGATCCACTAGTCAACACGCGGGAGCTAGGTGATCCACTAGTCAACACGTGGGAGCTAGGTGATCCACTAGTCAACACGCGGGAGCTAGGTGATCCACTAGTCAACACGCGGGAGCTAGTTGATCCCGATTCAGGTGTTGCAGTGCACCAGTATAGTCACAACCAGTCTAAACAACATACATTCACCATGCTGGGGCTGCGACAGACAGAAATAAAACCGACCTAATGTTAAAGTGACAGGAACAGGAAGTTACTTCACCCTGCTATTGACGAACTATGAAAAGGGTCCATATTGCTTAATTCCATTTTCCCTAGCGAGGGAGTAGCAGGGAAATAAAACACGGTTTCTCTAGCGAGGGAGAAAAGGGAAATATAACAAGGTTTCCCGTTGGCTTGATGGTTGTTTCTGTGTTCTTACATGTGCTTGAACAGTTATAATATATGTGTATAAAATACAGAGGCAGTTGCTTGTTTGTTTGCTTTAGTTCATTTCACCTCAGTGTAGCAATATAGAAAATGTGAACCTGATAGCTACGTTAGCGCATATAATAATTCCCTTGGCAGACAGTTTTATCCAATACGACTTACATTACCGTGACAACATACATTCACGTGGTCCCAGTTTGAATCGAACCCTTATCCCTGGCAGTGTTAATGTTCTGCTCTTCCTATTGATCCACACATATGAAACAGTCATTTGTTGCAACAATGATAATGATGATAATATTAATGTATGTTTCTATAACATATTTTCATATAGGTTTTCATATATTTTGAAATGTTTGTTTATGTAGTAACTTTGGTTTATTTGTATGTTATCTTGGTGTTTGTGGCTCTATGTCTCTGAGCGACAGGGTTCAGTTAAAGGACAATACAGGTCAGGTGATGAAACAGAGCCGTCTCTCCTGGCTTCACCATCCGTTGCCAATATCATTTGTATACATTACTTTGTTGTACCGATTCTGCCAAAAAGCATTTAGCGTGCACGCACCCTCGCCACAAATGTAAACAGGCGGTCGCGATGGTTTCATGACCAGACCAGGATTGTCCTTTAAGCGACTAAACTCATCTGTAAAAGTGGTCAATGAGGGTCTTTCAGTTGGATTTGTGGTTGACAAAGATTGAGATCAGATAACGATAGATGGTCCATCACATGTTGGAGTCTCCTTTTGTGTAAGGAATGGTTTACCTTGTTAGTAAAGTACATACTGTATCTATGGAGTTTTATTTTGTACAGATGCCACTGAGTTCCCTGAGGTGTGTGTGTGTGTGTGCAAGCTTGTGTGTCTTTGTGTCTTTTTGTGTGTATAGTGTGTGTATACGTCTTTTTGTGTGTGAAATTAATGCACGTGGTGCATGGCTGTCTGTCTACTGATCTGTCTGTGTTTTGGTTTACCTTGTTAACAAAGTCCTGGTATCCAGGGTAGTACGTGGTCACGATGGAGAAGATGTACCAATCATATTCCTCCATTATGTTCAACATGACCGACGCCTGCTGCTCGATAGATGGACCAAACTGGAAAAACATGGAGTGGTCGTCCTGGAAACCAGAGACACAGAGCCACGAGGCAAACAAGGTCATGAGTCATGTAGCATGACAGAGGAAGCTCATATGCTAATGTCAAATTCCCCAGTTATTGCATAGCCTTGGGAAAAAAATAAAAGCCTGTTTGCAGTTCTGTAAGGCCGCAGATTGCGAATAAAAAAAGAAAAAACAAGAAAAAGAAAACTTAGTCCAGAAATGTGAAGGCACTGAGGAATATTTATGAATTTTACATATTTTTCATGGGCAGCCATGCTTTTTTCAGGTGGAGACCTCCACATCAAAAGGACGGTGTGTCTGGTGGAGATGAATATCCATGGGCATGACTGCGGGCGGACTAGACTCATTAGGATCTCCAGGAGAGCTGGGGAGCTCTGCTCACGCCGCTAGCACTGCACACAGATCACAAGAGCCAAGATGGCTGCCATCTGCTTCAGTGACATTACCGCTCCCTTTTGTGTTTAATTAAAGACTTGCAATTGAAGAGTAACCCCTTGTATTGAAGAGTAACCAGAGGCCAATATTGGACTTTATAGGGACAGTAGAAGATTGCAGGTTATTACAACTGCAGCGTTTGATCGTCTCAGAACCAATCAGAATCTGGCGCTAAATCAAAGACACAATGAAATGAAAAAATGTGCCTTGTTATCTCATTTCCATCACATTATTCATCTATTCAACATAGTATGCCCCAAAATTTAAAAAAAATATTGTAGAACAGGCAAATCTACAAAACCCAGGCTTATCTAGAAAACACTCATTGGTTTATGGACATCCTCACTGATACACACAGCTTTTTTTCCAGACATTTCCAGTCACACATTTGCAAGTCTCAAGTAAGTCACAAGTCTTAATTTTCAAGTCTCAAGTAAGTCCCAAGTCATTTTTTCTTGGGCAAGTCAAGTCAAGTCAAGTCAAGTCATAGGTTATGTCAAGTCAAGTCCAAGTCAAGTCACCTTATACCATGGTCTGGGGTCGATTCTGATTGGCTGGAGGGTGTAGGTTAAAAAGTGTTACACCTAAGAAAGACGTTGACGCTAGTCCGCTCGAAATAAAAAAACCTCACGATTTTATCTCTAAAACACATTAAAGTATTATTAATTGATTAAATATCTCTTTCTTTCGTAAGTGACCATGGTATAAGCGGGATAATGCCCTTCGAGGTATCCATTAACAGAAATTAATGGACGACGCGGAGGCGCGGAGGCGTGAACGGTATATATTCGGCCTTATATATTCGGCCCTCCACCGAATAGTGTTTTTTTTGCAATATTCGGCCGAATATATTCGGTTACCGAATATTCGGTGCATCCCTACTAAAAAGTGTAAACACTGAACACAGTCAAACCCATCTCTGGTCAAACTCACGCTATTGGAACCTGAGGCGAATGACATCACCAGGCTTAGCCAATCAGAAAGTACAATCCATAACATGTCGTCCATGATGGTTTAATCTTTAATTCTAGTTTGTTTCTAATTTGTTAACGTGGTTTACGTGTGTTTTTTAGGGCTGCAATGATTAGTCAAATCATCGATTGGTCGATCGTCAGAAAATGAATCGAATCAAATTTTTAGAATCAATTCATCGTTTAAGTCATTTTTTATTTACCAAACATTTGCAGCTTGATGCTTCAGAAATTCAGATGTTTGGTTCATGGGTCATTATGAAATGAATACTGTTCATTCCCTAGTTTTTCTTGGCTGCTTGTCAGATAAAAGCAAGCACATTAAAGACATTTTATAGACTAAATGATTAATCGATGTAGCGGAAATGAATCGACTATGAAATAATGGTTAGTTGCAGCCTTGGTGTTTTTAACATGGTTTCTGGTCTCCAGGGACCCCTTCATGGTCCTCTTGGTGTTTTTAACATGGTTTCTGTCCTCCAGGGACCCCTTCATGGTCCTCTCAGGCGGGCTGTCCTACGACACGGTGGGTCGCAGGGCCTGCCTCACCGTGATGCATGGGAAGAGCACTGCCGTGCTGGAGATGGACTACCCCATAGTGGACTTCCTCACGCTGTGTGAAACCCCATATCCCAACGGTAACCTTGGTAACCTCCTTGATGCCTGACCCGAACCCTGTTTATCACACGGCTTTGTTGAATAGTCGATTCCCATTGGTCAATTACAGCATTGTGCGGTCTGTTATTTCTGAATAACAGGCCGCTGCAATGGACGCTATTTCCAACCGATAGTAGAATCTAACAGCAGAAGCAATAAATCATTTTTCAACCAATTAAATACTTTTTTGTTGTTATATTTTGTGTCAAATTATTGATTTCTTTAGTAAGTAGCCGTGTAATAGGCAGGATTCGCAGAATGGTCTTGAATCACCTGAAAAGTTTATTAAGGGTTAGGCTCGCTGTACATTATGCCGTACTAACCCTAACTAACCCTAACCCATTAACCCTAATTAACCCTAACCCATTAACTAACCCATGAACCCTAACTAACCCTAACCAACCCTAACCCATTAACCCTAATTAACCCTAACCCATTAACTAACCCATTAACCCTAACCAACCCTAACCCATTAACCCTAATTACCCTAACCAATTAACTAACCCATTAACCCTAACTAACCCTAACCCATTAACCCTAACTAACCCATTAACCCTAACCCATTAATTAACCCATTCATCCTATGGGATGAATACGGGCCGACCCGCCCCCCCTCCTGAAATCAAACTTCATTCAAGACATTTAAACATGTGAGAAAGCAGTCATGTTATAAACCCCAAAATGATAACAACCTCAACCTTTAGTCTATTATAACCATTAAATAATGAGCAAGTAGCAACAAGAGTTATGTATTTCATAACTGTGCCGATCTTTTTTTCTCGACATGTTATCTACACAAACTATTATATATAAACTATCATATGAAAGCTAGTTAAGTATATATATAACTGTGTATAACAAAAACTATACATGATATGAAATGTGAGACTCCAATGATTCTAAAACTCGCCAAACTAGAGGCCAAAAACCATCAAGAACAAACTTCTTTCTAGTAACAATGACATATTATGTCTTAACTTTATTGTTTTTGTCAGTTGTGTTTGATCACTTAAAACCACCATTTAGGCAGAGACTCTGCCTAAACCCATCTCTACTAAAACCTCTCTATCTTGGCTCTACTTCACTTTATGGGCATCACATCCTGACCCGGGTCCTCAGCAAATGTGGTGCTATGGCCCTATGGTGCTATTGGGTTACCAACGGATAATGCACTTGGTGTTATTCACACTAAAACATGAAATATTAAAACATTTCACTTTCAACAACCCCACAGTTAACTTACAAACCCTTGTAGTAGTGGAGATATAGTCTGTTCACTTTGGGCAGAAACCTGAGAAATAGGCCTTGTGATGAAGAGGTTAAAATACAATTTAATACCGATTTCACCTGCTATACGCATTATGATCCTCATCTCTGGGTGGTGCTGTTCACCTGCTATATGCATTATGATCCTCACCTCTGGGTGGTGCTGTTCACCTGCTATATGCATTATGATCCTCACCTCTGGGTGGTGCTGTTCACATGGCAAGACTATTTCACAACAACAAAAACAAGGTCCATAAAAAAACAAAAATAAAAACCTGCCCCATCTGGGAAACTGGCTCCATGAAATTCTAAGGCTGTGATTGGTCGAGGCTTATAGAGGGTGGGAGCTAGAAGTCCGGCGGCCAATGGGATGCTTTTCCTCTCGTTTCGCGTGAACGTGCAACGAATGTAAACAATGTCTTTTGACATTTTGTAAAGTACTATATATACATTATTATATTATTATATATATATTACTTATTATATGTTGTATATAATATAGAATAAAGTGTAAGCATGGAAACTAGCACATGGCTGCAAAGCAGTTGTCAGACTTGGCGCCTCCACTTGTAGACCAGGTGGTGAGGAACACGACATGACTGGGAATTAAGTCATTAATGGGAATTAAGTCATTAATGGGAATTAAATCATCCTCCGTCCATACCATCAGCAGCCCCGCCCCGCGCATGACGTCACAGCCGTACCTCCAGCAGCAGCTCCTCGGAGACAAAGTTCAACATCTGCCTCTTTCTGTCCAAACTCCACAACGTGGTCTCCAAACTCCACGACATGGTCTCCAAACTCCACGACGTGGTCTCCAAACTCCACGACGTGGTCTCCACACACCAGAAGTTAAGTCTCCTGGTCGGAGGAGCGGCTGCCGCGCTGCTGTGTTTCACTCTGGCGAGGAGACACTTCAGGAGCAGCGAGAAGGTCCGTGTTGGAGTCGTCTCGCAGCTTCTAATTCACCCTCTGAAGTCTGGAAAGGCCATCTCTGTAGGCCTGGCGGAGTGTCTCAGCATGGGCCTGAAGCACGGAGAGCTGCGGGACCGGTAATGTGTCCTCTACTGTACAGCCCAGAGGGATTCTGGGTAATGTGGCCTCTACTGTATAGCCCAGAGGGATTCTGGGTAATGTGGCCTCTACTGTATAGCCCGGAGGGATTCTGGGTAATGTGGCCTCTACTGTATAGCCCAGAGGGATTCTGGGTATTGTAATATAGACTGTATGGTTTTCCAATAGACTGTATTCTTGTACTCCAGACTGTATGGTTTTACTGTGTTTCGGCAGACACTGGCTGGTGATCACAGAGGATGGTCACATGGTGACGGCGAGGCAGCAGCCTCGGCTTGTGTTGGTGTCGCTGACCTGCGGCGGTGGGAGGCTGTGTCTGAATGGCCCCGACATGGACGAGCTGCAGATGCCCCTTCAGCAGCCCGACAACGCAGTCATCGACTGCAGGTGGATTTTACTTTTACCTTAACCCTAACAGCTGTAACATTTAGACGCAGTCAGTCTGAGAAGCGCTGCTCGGCGTAGGCTTGATGTTTATTTGGTCATCTTCTCCTGATGAGGATGATGAGAATAGTTTGGATACCGTTTGAATTGTGTTTTGAATTAAGAAGTGGTAGAGAAAATGGCATTGAATGTCTTAAACATGTTGATTCTTCTGATGTCATTAAAATTCAAAAATATGAATTATTGAATGTATTAAAAATAACAACCATAGAGCCACAGAAAGCTTTTCCCACTATACCAGCGGGACTTTCCTCTACTAGTCCTCTAACACGATGCCTGACCTACAGTGTTTTCAATGGAAATGAAGTGAAAATATTGAATGGAACAATGGCTTTACGTGTTTTTCCACGCAGTACAACATACTAACAAAGAGAAAAATGAACGCATAATTGACCTGTTATGCATGGCTTGAGTGATTCTCAACTGGTGGGTCACGACCCACTTAGGGCATTTTGAGCGGGTCTAGAAAGAAGCCCATGACTTCACTAATGTTTGATTCATGTTTCAATGGCTTCCTATTTCACTGGTTTAGCGCCATGTGTTGCAGCTTTGTGTTGAACGTGAAGGCATTGTTGATTACTGCAAGATTGGTGCACACATTTTTTTATTTTTGGATCGTCACTTAATGACATGTGGGTCCTGAGCTAAGACCAGTTGAGAACCACTGCTTTGCTGAACATACCCCCGTGCGTCGCTGCTCCTCCTCCTCCTCCTCCTCCTCCTCCAGGGTGTTTGGTGAGGACATCCAGGGGCGGGACTGTGGCGACGGGGCGGCCCGCTGGCTCACCCTGTATCTGGGGGGGGAGAAGGCCTTCCGCCTGGTGCACTTTGAGCCCCACAGCATGGAGCCCCGCAGGCCAGCCGCCCAGGAGAAGCTGTTCTCCCCGCAGGAGGTGAACATGAGCCCGCAGGTTGACACGCGACGAGGACCGACGTGGCTTTCGGTTTATATTTCTAGGAGTTACAAACTAAGGTTTGCTTTGTATGCCGAAGTTAACGGTAGTCATAGTGGTGGTCACAATTCTGTCTGCTTGCGTTGATTTCTTTACTACAACCACTTCACTGCTATTGTTTTATTCAATTTAATGAATATAAGCTATTATTAGTTGAATTGAAGCTTTTAAGGGAAGCCGCCTAATCAAACAGAATGACTTGGACCCCTGGCAGTGTCTTTCGGAGGTACTTACAGCTGCTGTTCTTCGCCCATCCAGCAGGTGGCGTATCCGGACGTGGGGCCGGTGATGCTGCTGTCGGAGGCGTCCGTGGGCGACCTCAACGGCAAGCTGGCGGAGGACGTCACGGTGGAGCGCTTCCGCCCCAACATCGTCATCAGGGACTGCAGCGCCTTTGCGGAGGTCGGGTTTAACTTTACATGTTTCTGGATATGGGATGAAAAACCATGTGCCATATTTAGATTTTTAAGAGTACGAGATAAAGGATGCAATCCAAATCATTGGAACACAGCTCCTTCTGAATTTTATAAATGGAATTTAAACTGGGAAGAATCTTCCCAGTTTATTTATATAATTTTCTTTTTTTGGTGGGGCTGTAAGTAATAATCAAAAGTTGTTATTTTGTTATCATATTTTTCTAGGATTCCTGGAAGGAGCTGCTGATCGGTGAGGTCAGACTGCAGCGTGTGATGTCATGTGGAAGGTGACGCAGCTTCCCTTTTTAAACGTTTTTAACCTGGTGGTCACATCATTTTTATATTATTATTATTACTATTATACAATGAATACAAACATTCATTTAATCCTCTGTGACTGCAGGTGCATTCTCACCACCGTTGACCCAGAAACTGGTGTGATCAGCAGAAAGGAGCCGCTGGACACGCTGAAGGGGTAACGTTACACACAGTGTTATAGTCTTTATACCTTGATTGGTTATTTATTGGGTTTTTCACCCTTATCTTAATCTAAAGGGAACCCCCCACAGATGGATTGGTATCAAAGTATCATCAGTGTTTGTTTTTACTCGCAACAGAAGTCGAGATTTAGTCTAGTTTTGTGTTCATCTTTATCAGAACTATGTCAATTATTATTATTTTGATATGATAACCGAGTATGCCATGTGTTGTATAAACGATGGCACAAATGTGTGCCATGTCTAGCCTTCCTTGGGTTAGATGACGTGTAATTCCTTGTTTCTTCAGATATCGACAGTGCAAACCGTCGGAGAGGAACATCTACAAAACGTCTCCGTTGTTTGGCCAGTTATTCACCGTGAAGAAGACGGGAGTCTTCCAGGTGGGAGACGTTGTTTATAGCGTCGGCCGCTAGGCGAACGCCAAATCCACACTTTGGAAAGATAGTCGTTAAACCGCCTAACACAAGCACTTTCCTTTATGTACACTACAGAATAAGAAACATTGGAAAAGTATGATTAAAATCACTATGCAAATGTTGCCGTCTTCATAATAATATATTGTTCAATAATTCAAGAAAACATGTGTGCAACATACGTGTGAAACAATACACTGAAAAGTACAGCACACACTTTACTATGCACTCGTACTACTTGCTGTAATGGACTACACACCATATAGGCCTACTAATAAAGAACAGTAATGCAAATAAATGATTATTATCTGTCTGTCTGTACACTATTTTATATACAGTCTTTATATGGTAATAAAAATATCTCTTAAATAAATTACAAATAAATTAACTTCATTTGAATGTATTTATTCACAAATTCCATCACAGGCATTTCTCAAATTCACTCGTTGATATGGGCAAAAATAAACCAATATATATTTTCAACAAACAAAATAGTCATTTGAAAAAAATGAAAGACAAAAGGATGAAACTGACAAAGAAAATGTGTTAAATATCAAATATACCACGCGACATTGCAGCGATGTACTTCGACTACGTAGGTAAAAGAGAACAGGTATTGAATATTGAATTGAGCCTAATTATGGTTATTATTGTGGACACATTTCCACCTGGACATGTCAGTTACGACACATGAGACTTAATTTATTACCTGTACATTTCCACAACGTGAAAATTGACAGTAGCCTACAGCCAAACAAATGAACAAAGAAAACCCCAATAGGCCTTTTTCACCTAGCGGCCATCTTGGTTCTAACCGCTAGCTGGGTGGAGGAACTGAATGCAGAATTACACATTCAGTTCAGCCGCGCAGCTAGCGTTTAAAACCAAGATGGCCGCTAGCTCGGCGGATAAGAGCCCATAGACCCCATTAGCGTTGGAGCGGCGTCTTCTGCGGACGGCTCAAGCCCCCAGCATCTTCTTGACCATGTAGCCCGGCATGTTGTAGATGAACAGGCCCAAAATGGCCACCAGCAGCAGGAGAAACACAATCTTGATGACCAGCCAGCGGTATTGGTCACACACCAGGTGCTTCATAGCTTTGAAAGGGATCAGGAACCACAGCAGCGCGATGTCAGGGCGGCTGTAGCACAGAGGGAAGGGAGCACACATGCAGAAAACCCACAGTTCAGTTCACAGATACAGATAATGGGCTAACCGCCGCAGACTGGTTCTAGGTGGAGGGAAGCTAGGCTAGAGGCTAACAGTTCACAGATACAGATAATGGGCTGTCCACCGCAGACTGGTTCTAGGTGGAGGGAAGCTAGGCTAAAGGCTAACAAACAGACGCAGCAATAAACATGACATGGAAACACACACAGTTCAGTTACACCAATGATGGCCTTTCAACTGTACTACTACTTTTGAGGTAAAAGTGCAAGACACAAAGGGACTCGCAGTGAATTTCAGGTACATTACATGCAATGTAATGTAATGCAATAAGGCAATAAGGTAACGCTAACCCATGTCCTACACAGGTAGGCCGTGGACATCAGGGTTCAAGCCCACAACCTTTCGGCTAGGAGTCAAAGTCCCTCACCTCACAACCCTGTCGCTATAGATGAAGTGTAAAATACAAATCCAGAGGCCGAGAGGCCTGTAATACCTTCTCCATGGTAGATTAGTTATAGGAGAGTGGTGCACTATAGTTCCTCCATACTGCACAGCTGTGTGTGTTAGCGTGTTAGGAGTTTGGGGGGGAGCTGACCAATAGGCCGACACGCCAACACGTCACCAGCACACGGGACAAGTTTGCTTTTGGGGTTTTCTGCCTGAAATCTTTCTGCCTAAAGCTAACCAGGTAGTTGTGTTGCCTAAAGCTAACCAAGTAGTTGTTTAAAGCTAACCAGGTAGTTGTGTTACCTAAACCTAACCAAGTAGTTGTTTAAAGCTAACCAAGTAGTTGTGTTGCCTAAAGCTAACCAGGTAGTTGTGTTACCTAAACCTAACCAAGTAGTTGTTTAAAGCTAACCAAGTAGTTGTGTTGCCTAAAGCTAACCAGGTAGTTGTGTTACCTAAACCTAACCAAGTAGTTGTTTAAAGCTAACCAAGTAGTTGTGTTGCCT
>JAOPJI010000113.1:1380091-1390951 GCA_027122695.1 Merluccius productus | reverse complement strand
GCTCTGGTAACCTTGGGCCTTCAGTTTTGGGCCTGTAGTAAACTATTTTTCAATATATTCCCTCTCAAACATTATTAACTATTTCAATAGTTGCCTAAAGCTAACCAGGTAGTTGTGTTGCCTAAAGCTAACCAAGTATTTGTGTTGCCTAAAGCCAACCAGGTAGTTGTGTTGCCTAAAGCTAACCAAGTATTTGTGTTGCCTAAAGCTAACCAGGTAGTTGTGTTGCCTAAAGCTAACCAAGTAGTTGTGTTGCCTAAAGCTAACCAGGTAGTTGTGTTGCCTAAAGCTAACCAGGTAGTTGTGTTGCCTAAAGCTAACCAAACTGTGACTTAAAAAACGAATACAACATTAAAACCACAAGTCCTGTAAGTCCTGTACGATACGGGACACAAACCCCGGTCTGCTGGGTGGAGGTCCTGTGTGGAGGTCCGGTGTTTGACCATTCATCCACCATGACCTCCTGCCTGCATGGACTTTATACTACATCACCTTCCCAAAGCCTTCATGGCAGGAAGTCCTGAAGGCATCATGGACGCATCATGGTTTGTGTGAGGTGTTGATCATGGGGGTATAAGAAGTGGAACCAGACCTTTTGGGGAAGCGGTTCAGTGAGGAGCGCCGAGGAACCACTGGGACTCAGACACGAGACGCAATAATGTCATGGGACACTGAAGGAACTCAAGACAACTTTATTCACAACTTCCAGGTCTTTTGTGTGTATATATGAAAACTGCACTCCAATAATACCAAATGAACCTCCAGCAGGACCTAAACCAAGGCACACATGTGTTTGTTGAAACAATGAAACATTAAAAACAAGTAAAGATCTCAAACAAAAGTTTTACTGGGCCGTCTGCATTTCACTGTGCTGTAACCTGAACTTTCTCCTGACTTGCAAGTGTAACCGCAGAACGATTGACGATCCTAAAATGTGTATAGAAAAATAAACAATTCCAGATTAAGCCATCACTATACACCTGCAACCAATACATGATAATGCCAACATAGCAAACATCTGACCCAATGACCTTCATAAGGAATCCTCTCTTGAACAGCAATACAAGGTTTTGGTTTACACAACAAGGCCTCTGCAATAATTCTCCAAATTATGACTTATTAATTCCTTCTCGGTCCTAAACTATCTTCTTATACTATCTTACTTCTTATACTATCTGACTTCTTATACTGCTATTCAGTCATTTAGCAGACGCTCATCCAGAACAGGGGATTGGGATACATGTCATTAGAGAGCAAGTATGGGTGAGACACCTGGCTCCTCCATGCAGACATCATGGATCCAACCCAGGAACAACAAAGTAAAATACATTCCCCTGAAGAGCGAGGAACCATAAACCTCCTGCTTGGTCCTATCTGATGGAGGCTATGTCTCGGTGTGGAGCTGGCGGCTACGCCCCCAGCATCTTCTTGACCATGTAGCCGGGCATGTTGTAGAGGAAGACGGCCAGCAGGGCCAGCAGCAGGAGCGCCGTGACGATCTTGATGGTCAGCCACCTGTACTGGTTGCACAGCAGGTTCTTAATGGCTTTGAAGGGAGTGAGGAACCAGAGGAGAGCGATGTCTGGACGGCTGGAGGACAAACACATGAGATATTATTAACCTTACAAGGGGAACACCTGTATTGTATACAGTGAAATATTGCTTTCTGCGCGTAAATGTTTTATTTTCAGGTTATTCCAACAGATGGCAAGTCGTGATGTTCATCATGTGTCCAAGCGCTGGCCATTCATGGAAACTAGTCACAGGAAACGGGTTAACAGTTGGGACGTGAGAAGAATGCACACCACAGGATATCTCTGGTAAAGGGGCCAACATTATTATGGGCTGTTCTTTTGGCCGAATGTTCTCCTGGTCTCCTCCTCACGTGGTCCATCAGGTGTCATGGACCTCCTGGTAGATGAACTCCATTGGAGTCTCCTTACTTACTTAGTTTTCTTCTGGTGTTAATTCTGCCTGGACAGTGACCTTCACTGTTCAGTCCTTCTGCTGCTGCCCTCATTACCTGGTCCATCGCAGGTATTCAGATCCACGCATATGCACAGGGCTGCGATGGGTTTATAGTCTCACCTGTGCATAGGAGATGCTTCTCCAACTCTCCAGCAAAAGGTTTGAGTCTAAACGTGGACCGGAGGAAATAAGGTCACGGTCATGCAAGCAGATCCGTCTTCCCTTCCTTAGTTCTTCGTGAACTGAGGAACTAAGGTGCTGCAGGAACCTGCACCACCGAGGGTCTGCACCACCGAGGGTCTGCACCACCAGGGGTCTGCACCGCCGAGGGTTTGCACCACCAAGGGTCTGCACCACCAAGGGTCTGCACCACCTACTCTCTCTTCTCCAGCATGGCTTGGTTCCTCTGTGGCTGATCTCATAACTTATACAGTGATATACAGAAATGTTTCACTGGTTAAATGTAATTAAATTTAAATGAGTTCTTCCTTGTCCTGCGGTGCTTCTTCAGCCATTGACCGCTCGATTCTTCTTTGTCACAAAACATTGCGTCTTCTTCAACTTTATCAAGTCTGTCAAATACTTTGTAGCCACGGTAACCAACACACAAAAAGCATTGCAATATTGTGAGCTGCAGTTCAACATCACTTCTGTACCAGTTCTGACTGAAATGGCAAGATTGATTTATTTCTTCTAGGTCTGATTTGAGATTACCCCAAAATGATTCCTTTGGATTTAGTATAAATAAACCAAAATCTCTCATTGTTTCCTGTCTTAAAGACAGGTGTGGGGGGGGGGTGAAATGTTGAATTCTTGAATTGCAAGAAGCCCTCTGGTTTACTGATCAGTAGGGAAGGAGATGAGGAGAAGAGGAGAAGAGGTTGCCTGGAGAAGCAACTCAAGCTCCCAGCATCTTCTCCACCATGGAGCCGTGCTGAAAAGGAAGCAGGGCTGTCCTGATGGACACCAGGGGATTAATGGCCCTGAATGGAGTGAGGAACCAGAGGAGGCAGGTGTCTGGGCGGCTGAAGGGGACAGAAAACATCAGAAAGATTGAAGACCAGCAGCACAAGGTGGTCTGTTGTTTGTATTGTCCTGCATGCAACATGTTGGATGACTGGAAGATGAGGCAGAAGGATCATTACTATCTAAAGACAACATGAAATATTTATTTTCTTTTGAATTTGCTGGCTTGTTATGACCAGAGTCATGCATTAGCAACGCATGCCACATGTCATGCAAAATAAAATACTTTTACTTTTACTGATTTTGTAATCATCAAAAACCCATGAGCCAATCACAGACCTAATACACTTTCCATGAGCCAATCACAGACCTAGTACACTTTGCCCCTTGGTCTGGACACACAGGGCGTATGGGGTTGTCCTGAAGACTTCATGTGAAAACTGCTTAACAAGACAAAACAGAGAACTTTGACCAAAACATTTGAAGACTTGGTGAAAAGAGCGTTTGTATTTGTATTTATGTTTGGTAAATTATTCTCAAAATCGTTTTGCTTCTCATAGCATGGCGTCATGATGGATCAATCTGACCGTTTAAGGTTGATTAGCCACATTTTGGTCAATCTTTACCATATTCATTAAATTATTAAAGAGATGTTAACGATTCTCTCAAATCTTTTCATCAAAGTTAAATATTTCTTTGCCTTGTTAAACTGTTTTCACATGTTTGAGTAGGAAGTCAAGCCTGTTAGGACATCCCTACATACGCCGCATCGCAGGAGCCACCAGCTCCCTGATGCCCTTTCACATTGTCTTTATCCGAGAGGAGGAGGAGGAACAGAGGAGCGACTTACCATCAGACCAGCAGATCCCAGGACCGTCCAGATCTCAAGTGTCACTCCTCACGTGGAAAAAAATCTCTTATGTGTTGTCTCTAATTATTTTATTTTTATTTATTTATTTGAATTGTTTATGATGAATTTATGGTTGTTTATGAGGTTTTTTATACATGTATGTTGCTATACACGTTAGCTGCCAAGTGTCATGGTTATGCTGATGTTTAGTGATGTTTAGGATCAGTTTATCACGTTAATTCACACGTTTAGTTTCCCGTTTTATTTCGTTCACATCACAATTCATCCTTTCGTCGTCCTTCGGGGGAGGAGGTGGATTTCACCTGGACGCCACACTTACAGGTGTACTGACGGCGCTGGTGGACGCCACACTTACAGGTGTACTGACGGCGCTGGTGGACGCCACACTTACAGGACAAAATGAGCGAGAGGGGTTAAGGAGGAGGTGAGGAGGAGAAAGAGGGAGGAGGAGGAGGAGCGGGAGGGGGTCCATACTTGGGTTTCTCCAGTGGTTCTGGCTCATTGCGTCCCTCCCCGGCGGGACTCTTCTCGGCCTCGTCTCCAGTCAGGAGGTGCAGCTCTGCTTCCACTTTGCCCTGCGGAGAGACGGGGTTCAGGGCACTGCTGCTCAAGAGACTTTATAATAATAATAATAATGATAAAAATAATGTTAAAACACGCCCTTACATCCTTTCTACTTCCCTTTTAGGATCATTCTCTCTCCCATATATGAAATAATACGTTGGAGGAAGGTTAGATTCAGGGAGGCCAACCGGAGATTCGGGAAGATTCCCAAACGACAATATTATAATAGAAATATCATATTAATATAATAAAATATTACATCAGATCAATCCTAATCACATACACATTTCATCCTTCTGTTAGCCAAGTGGACCACGTACTGTCAGTTCAAACTCGTCCTCTTCGTTTCTGGCCACAAAGGGCCACCATCCTTTGATCCTCTTCTGCTTGAAGATGGACACCATGGGCATCTCCGCCTCGTTGGTCACCATCTCAATGGTGCACTGCTTCGGGGTCTTGGCGCCGCGAGGGAAGCGGTTTAGGTCCAGCTCAATGGCGCCTACAACAACATATACAAAAAACGCTTTTAAAATTGCCTCTGGACCGCACCGCTCACAGACCGGATCGCACCGCTCAGGGACCGGATCGCACCGCTCACGGACCGGACCGCACACGGACCGGACGGTTCACATTGGTTAGCTGAGGAGTCACATACACAACAAAGTGCACATTTCTGTACGCCATTAGACGATTCATGAACCTGTCTAGTCATCATTCAGTATCTTCACCATCTTAAGATTAACAACAATTCATGTTGTCTCTTTAATAAGCTCTGTTACTCTTAATTAGTAAAACCCTTGCCTGTAAAGACAATGGAAACGCGAACATCTCCAGTACAGCAAAACAACTGACAACAACAAAGAAAACCAATAGGCCTCATTCACCTAGCGGCCATCTTGGTTCTTAACCCAAGCTGGGGTTAGAACCAAGGTTTAGGGTTTAGCTTCCCCGCTAGTGTTCAGAACCAAGATGGCCGCTAGGTGGATACGGCCTATGGGACGCTGCACCTAGGAAGTCGTCCGCAGAGAAGTGGTCGGCGTCCCACACTTGGAGGTTGAGGCGCGCCGGGATCTTGTACTCCGTCTCGTCCCAGGCGAACATGGACTCCTTCTTGGAGATCACGATCTTCTCCTCGGCCATCAGGTAGTCGAAGGGGTAGACGAAGCGCCAGTTGAAGTTGCCCTCGCCGGTGATGGAGTGGTAGTGCACATCCGTGTCCTGCTTGTCTTCCTGCTGGCCCTTCAGCCAGCTTTAGACATGATACAGATGTTTTACATACCTGGGGTTTATGATTGGCGGCAGTGGTGCATCAGTGGGCTGTATGTTACTGTATTTACAGGCTGTTTGTTACTGTATTTACAGGCTGTATGTTACTGTATTTACAGGCTGTATGTTACTGTGTATTTACATAATGTATGTTACTGTGCATTTACAGGTTGTATGTTACTGTATTTACAGGCTGTATGTTACCGTGTATTTACATAATGTATGTTACTGTGTATTTACAGGCTGTATGTTACCGTATTTACAGGCTGTATGTTACTGTATTTACAGGCTGTATGTTACTGTATTTACAGGCTGTATGTTACTGTGTATTTACAGGCTGTATGTTACTGTATTTACAGGCTGTATGTTACTGTGTATTTACAGGCTGTATGTTACTGTGTATTTACAGGCTGTATGTTACTGTATTTACAGGCTGTATGTTGCTGTATTTACAGGCTGTATGTTACTGTATTTACAGGCTGTATGTTACTGTATTTACATCATGTATATACACTGTATATACAGGCTGTATGTTACTGTATTTACATTATGTATGTTACTGTGTATTTACATGCTGTATGTTACTGTGTATTTACAGGCTGTTTGTTACTGTGTATTTACAGGCTGTATGTTACTGTGTAGTTACAGGCTGTATGTACACTGTGTATTTACAGGCTGTTTGTTACTGTGTATTTACAGGCTGTATGTTACTGTGTATTTACAGGCTGTATGTTACTGTGTTTTTACAGGCTGTATGTTACTGTGTTTTTACAGGCTGTATGTTACTGTGTATTTACAGGCTGTATGTTACTGTGTATTTACAGGCTGTATGTTACTGTGTATTTACAGGCTGTATGTTGCTGTATATACACTGTGTATTTACAGGCTGTATGTTACTGTGTATTTACAGGCTGTATGTTACTGTGTATTTACAGGCTGTATATACACTGTGTATTTACAGGCTGTATATACACTGTATTTACAGGCTGTATGTTACAGTGTATTTACAGGCTGTATGTTACTGTGTATTTACAGGCTGTATATACACTGTGTATTTACAGGCTGTATGTTACAGTGTATTTACAGGCTGTATGTTACTGTGTATTTACAGGCTGTATGTTACTGTGTATTTACAGGCTGTATATACACAGTGTATTTACAGGCTGTATGTTACTGTGTATTTACAGGCTGTTTGTTACTGTGTATTTACAGGCTGTATGTTACTGTTTATTTACAGGCTGTATATACACTGTATTTGCAGGCTGTATGTTACCGTGTATTTACAGGCTGTATGTTACTGTGTATTTACAGGCTGTATATACACTGTACTTACAGGCTGTATGTTACAGTGTATTTACAGGCTGTATGTTACTGTATTTACAGGCTGTATGTTGCTGTGTATTTACAGGCTGTATATACACTGTATTTACAGGCTGTATGTTACAGTGTATTTACAGGCTGCATGTTACTGTATTTACAGGCTGTTTGTTACTGTGTATTTACAGGCTGTTTGTTTACCCTCGCACAAAGATGTCACTGGACTTCTCCCCGGTGAAGATGTCATCGTCCTCCAACACGACCTCATCCGTGTTCCAGATGATCACCCTCAGTTCAAACCTGGCAGACAGACAGGCAGACAGACAGACAGACAGGCAGACAGACATATAGAGACAGACAGACAGACAGGCAGATAGGCAGGCAGACAGACAGATAGGCAGACAGACATATAGAGACCGACAGACAGGCAGACAGGCAGGCAGACAGACAGACATATAGAGACAGACAGACAGACATATAGAGATAGACAGACAGACAGAGAGAAAGACAGGCAGGCAGACAGACAGACACAGAGACAGACAAACAGACATATAGAGAGACAGAAAGACAGACAGGCAAGCAGACAAAGAGACAGAAAGACAGACAGGCAGGCAGACATATAGAGACAGACAGGCAGATACAGACAGACAGAAAGACAGACAGAACAATGTTAACAAAGAATCTAAACATTCAACAGAAAGGAAAATGGCCACTTGTCTTCACCTCTACTTGGTGAGACAGGTGCTGAGTGCTACATGAGGCAGGTGGTTCTGAGGGCCCACACTACGTAAGAACATGGATGAACTTCTGGTGGGAGAACCTACTTCTTTGGTTTCCGTGGTGAAATGTCGAGGGCGGGTCCAGGTGCCGTCATATCCTTAGGGAACATGTCCACCCACATCTCTATCCTCCCCTGCTCCAAAACACATCACAACATGGAGATGAAGTGCCTGGCTGCACACTGTCAGGTGTGTGTGTGTGTTCTGTCTAAACACGCCAAAGCTCAAGCACAGCACAATCTCACACGCCACAGGACGCGTGTTGTGGAGCGGAGCGTGGTTTTCCCGGCGCCTGGTCTTTATTGACGTTTTTGACACGTTTTAGTTTTTATTACAGCTGGACAAGATGAGTGAGTCAGCGTGAGATTCAATGTGCCTCCGGTGTGAAGACGAGGTCTGGGCCTTGGGTGTGTCTGGGTGTCTGGGCCTCGGGCGTGTCTGGGCCTCGGGCGTGTCTGGGCCTCGGGCGTGTCTGGGCCTCGGGCGTGTCTGGGCCTCGGGTGTGTCTGGGCCTCGGGGGTGTCTGGGTCCCGGGTGTGTCTGTGTGTCTGGGCTTCGGGTGTGTCTGGGCCTCGGGGGTGTCTGGGTCCCGGGTTTGTCTGGGTGTCTGGGCCTCGGGTGTGTCTGGGTGTCTGGGGTGTTTGGGGTGTCTGGGCCTCGGTCTCGGGTGTGTCTGTGTGTCTGGGCCTCGGGTGTGTCCGGGCCTCGGGGGTGTCTGGGTCCCGGGTGTATCTGGGTATCTGGGCCTCGGGGGGGTCTGGGACATGGGTGTGTCTGGGTGTCTGGGCCTCGGGTGTGTCTGGGCCTCGGGGGTGTCTGGGTGTCTGGGCCTGGGGTGTGTCTGGGCCTGGGGTGTGTCTGGGTCCCGGGTGTGTCCGGGCCTCGGGTGTGTCTGGGCCTCGGTCTGGGCCTCGGGTGTGTCTGGGTGTCTGGGCCTCGGGGGTGTCTGGGTGTCTGGGCCTCGGGGGTGTCTGGGCCTCAGGTGTGTCTGGGTGTCTGGGCCTCGGGGGTGTCTGGGTGTCTGGGCCTGGGGTGTGTCTGGGCCTCGGGGGTGTGTCTGAGCCTCGGGTGTGCCTCGGCCTCTGCGTACCTGTTCGATCCCTGGCTTGTCAGGGTGGAGGAGGGCCCTGGTTTCTACGTGCTCCGGGATCAGCTTGCAGCCCACTTTGGGAATCTCCTCCCAGTGCCTCAACACAGTCAGGGCCAGGTGCTCCTCCGTCGGCTTCTTCAAACCTGGTCATTATCATCAGCTACATTATCATCCTCCTCCTCCTCCTCATCATCATCATCAACTACATTATCATCATCATCATCATCATCATTGTCCTCCTCTTCGTCATCATCCTCATCACCATCAGCTACATTATCCTCATTATCCTCATCAACTACATTATCGTCATCATTGTTGTCTTCTTCACCATCATCATCATCAGCTGCATCATCATCATCAGCGACATTATCATCATCCTCCTCATTAACTACATCCTCCTCCTCCTCCTCCTCCTCCTCCTCCTCCTCCTCCATCATTCACACACACATACAACCCAGCGATTAAAAGAGGAACCACAGTGCCGTCTCTGGTCAAACATCTCACTACAGCAATCACAACAACTCCTTATTCCTGATTTGCTGGAACTAGCGTTGAAGTGATGTCACAGCAGGGTGGGGGGGGGGGGGGGTGAGCCGTACCGTTTTCATCCTCTATCTCGGTGGCGGCCATGAAGACTCGGTTAGCCACCTTCACCCGGCCTCCAGGCCCGTAGTGAGGCCCGTCCAGCTTGCCCTCTTTACACAGTTTAGCCAGGATGTGGGTCGGCTTCATGGGGTCCCGCCACACATTATAGCCGTGGCTAAAAATAACCCAGAAAAAGTCATAAATGATCATAAAATACTTTCATTTACATTTACATTTAGGGCATTTAAGCAAAACATTAGGGCATTTAAACATAGAACTTACATGTCTTTACATAGAACTCAAATGTCTTTACATAGAACTTACATGTCTTTACATAGAACTCAAATGTCTTTACATAGAACTTACATGTCTTTACATACAACTTATTGTCTGTACATACGACTTACATGTCTTTACATACAACTTACATGTCTGTACATACTACTTAAATGTCTTTACATAGAACTTACATGTCTGTACATACTACTTACATGTCTTTACATACTACTTAAATGTCTGTACATACTACTTTCATGTCTGTACATACTACTTACATGTCTGTACATGCTACTTACATGGCGTAGTTGGAGGCCACGCCGCACGTCGCCCGGTGTTTGCTGAAGTAGCGGTTCTCCAGGTCGATCCTGGTCTCGCCGATGAGGTCGTCGGTTCCCACCAGATCCCAGTCGTAGATAGACACCGTTAGTGTGGAGTCCATGGGGAACGTGGCTTCGATGTCGAACGATCTGCAGATGGGGATAGTTGTCACACATTCGGTTCTTCTCACACCGCTCTGTGGGCGGTGGACGCATGGTGCATTCTGGGACGCCGCTGCTTCTTCGGCGACTTACTTGCCAAACAACGGATTCAGCTGTTTGGAGATGTAGTTCTCCTTGTCTTTGATGTCGGACTTTCCCAGTTTAATCGCAATGTAGGGGTCGGCTTTTCCATTGATGTCTGCCGGGTGCAGGTCAGTGGCCTAGTCCAAAAAAGAGACACTATTTTGAAATACACGTTGACCTGGGGACATGTTAGCGTTAAGGGTTAGTGTTAGGTTAGTTTTAGGTTAGTGTTAGCGTTAAGGGTTAGTGTTAGGTTAGTGTTAGTGTTAGGTTAGTGTTAGGTTAGTGTTAGGCGACATGCAATCCAAGAACGGAAAAAATAAGAATCCATGATTTAAACGCAAATAGGCTGGTACTCAAACACTGCAACCTTTTTCCTTAGCTATAGCTAGCTAGAAGCATAATGAGACACAGCTAGCTAGAAGCATAACGAGACACAGCTAGCTAGAAGCATAACGAGACACAGCTAGCTAGAAGCATAACGAGACACAGCTAGCTAGAAGCATAACGAGACACAGCTAGCTAGAAGCATAACGAGACACAGCTAGCTAGAAGCATAACGAGACACAGCTAGCTAGAAGCATAACGAGACACAGCTAGCTAGAAGCATAA
>JAOPJI010000113.1:1328663-1341102 GCA_027122695.1 Merluccius productus | reverse complement strand
CCCCCCCCCCCCCCCCCCCCCCCCCCCCCCCCCCCCCCCCCCCCCCCCCCCCCCCCCCCCCCCCCCCCCCCGCAATCGTTATGGTATTATGTGTGAGTAATGCAATGAAAAAGTAATGCAATGAAAAAGTAATGAATAAAGTCAGTCTCTCTCGCTCTCTCTCTAAATTAATTCTCAAAGCAAGCACCTTCATATCTCATGATGCACACATTGTATCAGTGGTACACACATGTGCATTACGACACCAATACACACTTCACACAACACACATTAAGGAGAAATGCAGAAACACAAGAAGGAAGACTTTGTAGCTAATCTGCTAATCTGCTTTCCATAAAAAGCTGTTGTGATTTCTTCTGTGTATAAGCTGTTTTTCTAAAGAAAAAAATGTGATTAGTTTAATCATGTTTACCACGACTTGACCTTGGGTAAACTGATGCACTCTCAACTAATACACATGCACACACACGCACACACGCACACACACACACACACACACACACAATCACTCATTCAACATTGCGTTGACTCAAATTCAAGGTTGAATTTACTGAATTATCAATTCAAAGGTGAGGCGTTTCGCTCATGGAATGGATATGACATTAACGTGGCTAATGAGATGGCTCTATTCATTTCTGAAATGATTGACTGCTGCACATTTTTAAGCAAGACCTCAAAGAACATGATGCACACATATTCCTCGCTTTGAGATAGCCCCTTACATCAAGAGAAGGATGACATTTCAACAGAACTGAAGGAAAGATTTAATCACACACACGTTTAATCACGTTTCATTTTATGAAAGTCGAAAAGCACAGCAGAAGTTGCCTCAGCACTCTGCTGTGTTGTTTAAGTAATCATGAGGGTTTAACAAATCAAAACTTCATGATCAATAATAAAAAAATGTGTAAAAGATACATAAAATGTCTAAATTATGTATGCCTTCCTTAGGCCTATCCATTCATTGAATAGCCTTGACACTTTATTTTGTCAAATTAATTCTGTTCCAAGAACTTACACAAAGCTGAAGACATATCAATGATTATTACATCAACATGTAATATCCTGTGATATCCAAAATATCCTTGCCACATTGTAGTGTCAACATTAGTCTTGTGTAATATTGATGCAGGTTTCTCCTGTTATACTTCATGATCAAATAATGCAAACCTTTTTTTTCTCTGGGTGCTTGTGGAAATGGGAAACATACACGTACGTTTTATTTTTAGAATTTTTTGCCATATTATAATGACAACAGATTCACTATGTGGTGATTTTGGCTGCTTGCTTTCCAATCGTATCCCCTGTTGCTGCAACACTCTTTGCTGGAGTTTTTTGAACAATGTATTTGGAAATCAATTACTGCCCAGCCAAGGCCAGACTGATATTTATTGTGAAATGCAAACCTGAATATTAGGATGGTCTCACAAGGCTATATGAGCGCTAAAGCCTAATTTATACTCCTGTGTAAAGTGCCGTACGTCGGTTACGGAGAGCCCTCTCCGTCGAAAAACGAGGACCAGGATGACGCGATGCACGACATATACAGTATGCTCTATGGACGCATAAAGCTCCAGAATGCCAACCCGACCTACTTGAACCTAGAAATTAAAAGAGACGGTGGCAAATTGCACTACATGGTTGTAAATAGTTTGTTTTTAGCAATTACGTTTTTTACTTTTAAAGCATTTCATTTTTTATTATAATGTATCCCCTTTTAACTATCCCTCTTAACTATTTATCCCTTTTGTACTTGTTTACTTGTGTGAAATGTTGTGTGAATCTTGTGTGAAATCTTGTTTACTTTGCACCTGGTTCGTTTTGCGGGCGGGAAATTGCATTGCGTATCCGGCACCACGACGGAGAACTATGAGGGCTCGAGGCGCTTAACTCTTGACAACCTGATAACCTATCTGGTTCCATTTCCATTTGAGTCCTAGTCTGAAGGTACACATGTTGGGGTGCTGCCCAGTATAATTGTTAGCATTAATGTATGTAATTTATTTCAATCAAGAATATACATGCATAAATGGGCTTAGAACATAGCACAGTGCTTAATCCTGCTCCCTACACGCTGAAACGTGGCTGCTTTTGGGTTTTACAAAATTGTAAGACTGGCCATCATGGCTTTCTCAATAGTAATATTGAGTGTACAGTTTCCATTAAAGATCAAATGGTTTTAAAGCCTCTGGCAACCTGTCCAAAAAATGTAAAATGCATATATGATGTTAAAGTTAAGTGTCTTATTGAGCATACAGACATTTGAGTATAAACATTCATAAACATTAGAAATGTCAGTTAACACAAATGTTTTGCTGATCAGCGGTGTGGGAGTCTGTAATACGCTTAATTGAAATCCCATAGCCATGCCTCCTTCAAATAATCTTATATACACAGAATCCACTGTGTGGATAACATCATGCCATCTCATTGTTCCTGCTTGTGCAGGATATCAAGTTGCAAAAGTGGCTGCCATCACATTTTACCATTGCAGTATCCGGAATACTGTAAACAGTTGTTCGCTGTAATATTGTTTTAAGTCTTTGGGTGCAAGTCCAAGTCAGGTCTAAAGTCTTTAGGTGCAAGTCAAAGTCAAATCTCAAGTCTTTATAGTAAAAGTTGACACGGGCAAATGAAAGCAGACACTGATACATTTGCAATCAGCGTTGCAGATTTCAAATAACATTAATTGGGTGATTAATTATGTAAAGTATCATGCATGCCATGTGGGCCTATGTATGTATTTTATTTATGTATTTATTCAAATAAATATCTGATAATATCACTTTTGATAGCATACAGAAATTTCATATATATATTCTGTGAAACAGCTTAAAACTAAATTCAAATATTGCTTTAGCTGTTTCTGACACCCTGCTGACACGCATGAATAGACATTAGCTAGCCAGACATTAGCTAGCCAGCTAATATACTGATCTCTCAGGGTGCACTTGTCTCAGATGCCCGAGTAAGTTGGATGATGTAGATAGTGCCTCGTTGATGGTGGAGGAACAACATTTGCATTCAGCATTCCTTTTTTTAGCTGGACAGTGACAATGTCAATGTTTTAACTGCAATAAAACTGAAATTATAATCTTTGGCCCAAAATCCACCCTCCCCACCTCCCAGAACTTCTCACTCTGCATCACTGGTCACTCTGTCACTCCCTTCCCCCTGGTCAGAAACCTTGGCATCTACATGGACCCCGCACTCTCCTTCAAGTCACACATAAACCACGTCACCAAAACATCCTTCTTCCACCCCCGGAACACTGCACGCCTTCGACCCACTCTCTCCTTCTCAGCCGCTGAAACACTAATTCATGCCTTCATCACCTCCAGACTCGACTACTGCAATAGTATCCTGTATGGTCTCCCCTCAACTGTTCTTCAAAAACTGCAATATGTTCAAAACTCCCCTGCCTGACTGCTCACCCACACCCCCTCCAGAGAACACATCATGCCCATCCTCCGTCAATTTCACTGGCTTCCCGTAAAACGCATACATTTCAAGATCCTCCTCACCACCTACAAAGCCCTAAACAACCTTGCCCCTTCATACCTGACAGATCTCCTCCATCGCCCCATTCACCCCCACCGAACACGTATTAAAAAAAAGGTGCCGGATCCAACGTCGGAGGTGCCGGATCCACCGTCGGAGGTGCCGGATCCAACGTCGGAGGTGCCGGAACAAAAAATAAGCGCGCTATAAATATTTTAATTTGTGTACAGTGGACCATTTCTCCACTTTGGTATGTACATTCTGCACGCACGCGCACACTCAGAGCACTTCTCGTTCAGACCTCTGAGTTCACCAGCAGACTTTCATCCATGAGAAAGCAAGGCTGTCAATCAAATATCGTTCCTCAGAAACGGCCAATCACAAGAGAGCCCGCCCTGCCTGGGTTCCCTCCCCCAAAGTGCCAAAAATATTCCTTGCGAGCTGCGAGAGGCTGTCAGATGTGAGAGCAACGAGGAAATGCTCTCGAGTCCCCGATTTACTCGCTCGCTCTCAATTTCCTCGCTCGGGGAGAAGCGCTCTGTGTGTGCGCAAGCGTGCAGAGAGAATTTGCGCGCTCACAGGTAATAACTACGCGTGTGAAATATTATATACGTCCGACTGCATGTTTTATCACGCGAGTGCATTTTGGCACTAATCTGACGTCATATTATACATCTTTGTGGACACTCCCACTTGTGATGTCACCAATGGATGGGTTTTGAAGTGGCTTGTACCAACTCACACCTGGTGGGGGGGCCCTTTCGGTTGCTTTCATTGTGATTTTCAGTTATGGATCTATTTGCATGCAAAGCTGCTTTTACATCTTCATCATCACATTATGGTTATATCTTGATAATCATCTGCTTCCTGGCGTAGATCAAAGCAGAGAAGCAACACAAGGTGGACAAGACATGCAAAACCCGATTAAACGCAGGAACCGCACCGGCCAACATGACCAGAACCAAACCAGCCCCGACTAAAACCAACCAACCCACTTCACCCTCGCCTCAACGGTAGGAAGTCCTCTGGAAACCCGGACTCACATGCAGGACATACAGAAGTATTATCCAAGTAGAAGAGCTTGAAGACCTCTTCGGACTATGGACTAAGTTTGGACAGTTTGTCTTTAATTAAGTACTTGGAAAGTCGATCTTAAAGGGGCTGTAGACAACTTTTCAACTTTTCCCCCCCTAGCGTTTCCAAGTGGTATTATTTTATTTTTGCACCGCTTGGTGCCGTAAAGTGAGCCTCATATTTCCGGGAGGTCGTAGCGGTGGCAGCAGAGCTGCATGGTGGAAGGAGGCTAACAGGGAAGCTAAGGGAAGCTAACAGGGAAGCTAAGGGAAGCGAGCTAAACGCCCATGATGTCATTATTCTGTAGCCATTACACTGTGCAGTCAACGTGTACTTCATATTCATACGTTAAAGCAAAGATGTTCTCTACAGCACCTTAAATTCCACATTTTCTAAAAAATATCATAAGAAATGTTAAGTCTGTAAAATCAAAAACGTTACTTTTGATCATCTGGTCTCCAAGCACTCCCAGGCGGCCAATCAAACGACAGTCCTCGTCACTGCAGCCAGACCTCCCCTCCGTCCCAGAGGAAGAGCTTCCTGTCTGTGTCGCCGCCCCCTCTGGCCACGGCCCACATGCCCCGGCCCCCTCTGGCCCCACCCTCTCCCCTGGCAACACCCGTCCCATCGACCTCGCGGCGGGGCGCTACCGAGCGGCGGACGCCATGCAGCGGCGCCCGGAGCCTCACCCGCGCTCAGACGCCTCGGATGAATCCAACTCTAACAGAGCTTCATCAAGGACAGAGCCAGACAGAAGTAAGCCTTCCCTTTTTAAATAACTTAACAAAATAAATAAATCACCAAATAAATCAGGTGCACTTATATTATGTTACTTATGTTATGTTACTTATGTTATGTTTACCACGTTTAGTTTTAGTTCTGCAGATCTTCTCTGATTGGCTCCGATTTGAGCCGGGTGATGTCATAAGTACCTCGCTTGTTTGATGTTAGTTGGCGCCGATAGGGTACATGTATGTACATTGCATGGACTGCCGCCATTTTGAAAGTATAGCACAATTAGTTATTGTGTAGGTAGTAATGCTTTTTTGGTCTTGTATTGGTATTGTTTAGTAATTAATTGTGAAATTATTCGTCATTATCGGGCGACATTGTTGTGTTTAAAACTGCTACAGCATTTGTGGAAAAACAGTTTTCAGTTCTGAATTTATTTTACAACTCTCGAGTCCTCTCAATATGGCGGCATATTGAGTCCTCTCAATATGGCGACATATCGCCAACAAAAAAATCCCACAATGCATTCTGAAGGCCAAGCCCTATATAAGCCACAAAAAATGTCTAACCTTACCTGAGGTTTCACCAGCAGGTGGCGCCTTCCCTGCAGTTAGACCTTCAGGGGAAGTCCTGGAAGTCCTAGTCTCCCTCTCCTCCTGTCTCCCTCTCCTCTTAGTCTCCCTCTCCTCCTGTCTCCCTCTCCCCAGGCGCCCCACAGAGTCCCGCCTCCCCCGCCGGCACCAAGCCTCCGGAGGCAGCAAGCAAACCCGCCACCGGTGGAGGAACCACGAACCGGGAGGAGGCCCTGCGTCTCCTGGCTGAGAGGAGGAAGGAGGCGCGCCTGCAACGGGAGCGAGAGGAGCAGAGGGAGAGGAGAGAGGAGGAGGAGCGGTAGGGATCAGAGCCCAGATACATTCAATGTCTGACAACATGCAGGCTTTTTAAACATGTTCTGTTGTCCACAAGTAGACAGTGATGTTACAAGCAGAAGTCATTACTATGTTGCACACAACCAAGCATGACATGCAGGATGGGCTGATGATAATGCAGTGATGTGACACCTGCAGTGATGTGGCACCTGCATGCACCTGCAGGTGCATGCAGGTGCATGCGTCTTCATCTCCACAATGGGCTAGCACCACTTCCATGTGCCTAGCAGGGGAAGGACAGCATAGCGGCTAGGATGTTCAACTCACATCCGAAAGGAAATGGGTTTGATCCCCCATGTCCGCAATCCCTGTAGGCATCAAGACGTTCTCACCCCTACCTGTTCCTAAATTACATCGCATCTGCAACAATAAATAGTATATAAATATAATGCTTTAAAGCCCATAATAATAGGATGGACTCCAGCCTACGGTGACCATGAGCAAGACGAAGTCATCTAATGCATGAACGGACGCAGGGTCCAAGATTAACTTTTACAAGTTTGTCTTTTAAAAATCTTTTAATATGTAACCCTGATTTACTTTACCTGCCCAATGGTCCAATCCCTCAGCCATTGGCCGGTGGCAGCAGGTGTTAGGATGTTGATCACATCTTTTGTGTCCCTCTGCATCCAGACGCAGTCTTGAGGAGGAGGAGGCGCTGCGGAGGGAGGAGCGGCTGCGCCAGCAGGCCGAGGAGCAGGCTCGCCTGCACGTCGAGGCCCAGCGTCTGGTGGAGGAGAAGAGGAGGAGGGAGGAGGAGGAGCACAGGAGGGCGGAGGAGGAGCGTGCTCAGGCCATGAGAGAAGCGGCCCTGCTCCAGAAAAAGGTAGACAAGCCATCTCTGATGAAACCATCAACCCAGAAGTAAAACTCATTCATGACTTGCAGCCACAACATGCTAGGACCAAAGACAATGTGCATAATGTGTCACTTTTCATTCACTCTTCATTTACATTCAAAGTCTTCTCCTCCCACTTGTTCTCCTCTTCCTCCTCCCCAGAGAGAGGAGGAGCAGCAGGCCCTGGAGAGGGAGAAGGCCGACCTGGCCAACAGAGAGAGGGAGGTCCTCGCCCAGAGAGAGGACGCCGAGCGGCAGGCGAGGAAAAAGGTACGGAACGTTACCGAGGAAACACAAAGAGAAGATGGATGGAGGAGAACTTCTCAGTCATCCATAGCTCACCTGACCTCACCTGGTTCTGCTTGTTCTGTGCACCTACTGGACCTCCCTGGAGACGGGGCTCCCTTTTCCCTTTTGTCCTTCAAGATGTCTTCGGAGTGCTTCCACTCTGCAGTGCAGCATAATGAGGACACACAGAATAGAAACCGAAATAGGACAAGTATATAGAATATGTTGTCCTGCTATAAATATAGATATATAAATATATAAATATCTAAATCCACCTGTAAAGTGTTGTGGAGCATCATATTGTAGACTGTAGCTGTGATTAAGGGCTAAGCCATCCAAACGGTCTCGTTGAGAAGGTTTGTACTGACCAAACCAGAACAAAAACAAAAAGTGGTTTGTGTCTCTTGAATGTCACACATTATATTGGGCTGTGCAGTTTATGTGCCGGTGTGAATAAAGCGCCGCTGGACTTCTTCAATTGAACATCAATTTTAATGGTTTTAATAGTTCAGTCCAACCAGAACCATTTTAAAAACATGGGGATTGTTGTTTTCTTCCAGCGCCTCGAAGAGATCATGCGGCGAACCAGGAGGACAGATGCAGGAGATACGGTGAGCTTCAGTAGTCCATGTCACGCCCCAGGGGTTGTGGTCCAAACCATGAGGTTCTGCCCTCTTGTATAACCAACATAACTAACCCTTCCCTTCGTTTGGGTCCTTATGGGGCAGAAATCTGCACCGACGAGGATCTCGCCGACCGAAGCCCAACCGAAGGAGAACACAGAGCCGGTGAACAACGGCAACACCGGGCCGCCGACCCGGCAGCCGGCCGGGCTGAGGCCGGCGCCGCGGGGCCTGGCCGGCCTCGAGGACATGGTGCCGGTGGTGGCCTTCAAGGAGCGCCGGACCATCCGGACGCTGACGGGTTTGGACGAGATCCAGACCCACCAAAGAACAGGTAGGAGCACCGCTTGTCCCACTACAGTGCACCGGGTCTGGACGAGATCCAGACCCACCAAAGACCAGGTAGGAGCACCGCTTGCCCCACCGGGCCGGGCACAGAACCAGACACATGGACCACTAGTTCAAGTTCAAACGGGTTCAAAACGTGAGAGCAGGAGCGCTTGCCAGTATTTAGACCGGTCTTTAAATCCATGTGCTGTTATTATGATCCTGTTATTACAACTCAGAGGTTCTGATGGACCAACGGCTGAAAGATCAGCTGACTTTGCACATAAAGTACGTCAGGCGAAACACAGAGACTGAATCTCCAACCTCCATAAAGGAAACGTGTTTTAGTTTACAGCCACTCGGCAAGTAAGCGGCCATTTTAACATCTGATTGGCTGGTGACATCACAAGGATATAATGATGGGAATACATGAACTTCCCCTTTGTGCTCATGCTACTACAATCGTCAACAGGGGATAAGAAAAAAGCTTTCATTTTTTAAGTTTTGAAATCATTACTTTTTCTTTCCCTCTCCCCGTTTCCCTAGAAGTCATCTGAGTACCGTGACTCCTGGCGAGTCTCGGTGAGAAGCTGTGTCTCCTGATCTCCACACCAGTAGTCACTGTCCTGCACTTTCAGAGCGCCTGGGAGGAACCGCCGCAGGTCGATGTCTGCCAAGCTTTCCTCTCCGTTTCAGTCACAAGTCATCCAGCGCATCCACAGCTCTGGTTTGGCACCGCTTGTCCATATTAGTGTGGAAGTAGAGCAACATTATATAAGTTGTTCTCCGCAAGCGCAACACAACACATTGTCCACCCGCCGTTCGCTTTAGCGTTCGTTAAATGCATTTTAGACACTTCCTGGATAAGGCTGGGATACGGTTAGATATCTGCACTATATCCTTTTACTACTTTATACTCATTTCCCCAAAGCTGCAACGTGATTTAGTGAGGCCATAGCTGTGTTGTGTCGGTTTCAATGCATAAAGTGTTTATTTTGTTTAAAATAATAATAATAAGGTTACAATGCAAAGCTTTAGGTGTTGGGCTTCAGTCGGTTTATTGAAATGCAAAGTGTTACCAAATGCAAAGTTTCCAAGTGTATTAATCATCCTGATAAACTCCTGCTAGTTGTTACACTCCTTATAACCCGTGGTGAAACTTCACTGTATGCCATGTTTGATTAAACTTGACATTAAGCCCCACGTCTCCTCGCTCATTAAAACCCGGTTGAGTATGTTAAAACACAAACACTAAATTACGGTAAAAAACATACAAAAATAGCAAAAAAGGTTTTAAAAGAAACGTTAAAAAAGCTATACACATTATCCATGAATTTAAAAAAAAAGGTCTGTACTCCTGCGATGGCCACGCCACCCCGGGCGGTATGCCACACCGGGTGGTACGCCACGCCGGGCGGTACGCCACACCGGGCGGTACGAGGCGAAGTCAACACGCAGGACACATCCCGGTCCTGCGGAGCAGCTGTCTGGTCTCCTCCGTCTGCACGTTGAGCCGCCGGACCTCCCGCTCCAGCTCGCTGCCGGACAGCGCTGCCACAAAGTCTGCATCTGCACCGGTTACCATGTTGTTACCATGTTGTTACCATGTTGATACCATGTTGGAATTATGTCATCAAGGAGACGCTGGGCTTAGGGCATCTTGCTAGGATGCCAACAGGTGGACATGGGAGATCGAACCCAGTACCTTTTCGGTCAGGAGACCACCCTAGCCTCCTCGCTAACCCCCAACAAAACCATCTCACAAGCACCGACTGATGAAGGAACGATTAACAAACCTTGAATGAGGTGGCACAGCGTTGTAATGCCGAGGTGCTGGAACTCGACTTCCTGGTTCTTGAGGAGGTCCAGGATGTTCCCCATCAGGACGCTGTGGTGCGGTCTCAGGAACCCCAGGACTTCCCCTGGAGGTCACAGGTCAACACAGAGCACTGAGCCAGGAGGCTTATGGTTTCAGAGAGGGGGTTTGACTTGGAGAACACATTACCATTCATGTGTAGTTTTCCATTACCATTCATGTGTAGTTTTCCGATGATGGCGATGCAGTTGAACGTCAGCTGGAGGTTTCTGTTGGGTCTGGATAAATTCACCAGTCTCAAAACTTCTTCTGATGTCATCGTTGCAGATAAGTATGACTGGAGTGCATCTGAACATCAAGTAGTGAAAGTAATAGAAATCAATTAATGTTCATTACTAAAAGGCCACTAGATTACAAGTAATATTCATTATCATCTAGTAATAAGAAGGAATAAACTTTCTGAATGAAATATTCAGGACCTATTCACATGAGTTTCAGCCGGCCCAAATGTTCAGTTATGGAAAAACCAAATGTGTGCATTTCAATCGAATGCTAATCGCCGGATCGCAGGCGCCTTACCGATGGACATGAGGCGAAGCAGGCAGGCGGTGAGGCGGATCAGAGCGTCCTCCGGGCCGACCGGCGAGACCAGAGCCTGGAGCAGACCTGGGAAACACTCGCTTTCCATCAAGGCCTGAGACCACAAACACCAGACGGTACCAAACGGTGAATATACTTTCAGTTGGGTCACAACCGCTTCACAGAGGAAGGTCCAAGATCCTGTAGCAGTGAATCTGACGTACCTGCTGGCCCAAGCAGGAGCCACTCAGAGAATCGATGGCGGTGCAGCTGTGAGTGATGACATCACCGCTGGATCTGTGGCGCTGGAGCGTCTGACCAATCACATCGAACACCCCCTCACTCACCAGAACCTCCTGAAACACACAATCATAACGGACCCGTTTCCCCCCAGACTGGTGAATAGGTTAAAGCTAGGGCTAAAACTAATCATTCTGTTCAGTCGATTCATTGGAAGATTCTTTTTTCAATTAATTGATTAATCAATTAGTCTATATTGTCATAAATAGGAAACTAGAGTGTTACCAGAGGCCAAAGTGATGTCTTATAGAAAAAACCTAAAGTATTCATTTTATAATGACCCATGAACCAAACATTTGAATTTCTGAAGCATCAAGCAGCATATGTTTGGTATTTGAACTGATAAATGACCTGAAGTATTAATCGATTATACAATTCTGATACATTTTCTGTTAATAGAAAATCAATCAGAATTGTATAACTGCAGCCATGGTAACAGCGTCCTATTCTATAAACCAATATCAACATTAAAGTCTTTACTTGGTTAGCTGGGTGTCCAGAGAGGATGCACAGCAGTCTGAGTCCTGACTGCACACAGTCCAGGACCGAGGAGGCCAGCAGGGTCTTCAGAGGCCAGACCCAGTCCAGGTCCATCAGCTGGTCCGGCGCCACCACTACATGTACAACACCAAGTTAGCCCATGAGCTTCAAGTCTCTGTTTTATAGTTCATAATAATAAGAATCATCATTTATAATTACCATTCCTGCAGAACATTTGAATGCATTCACACGCTTGACATGCATTTTGAAAAAGAAAAAAAGAACGCTGAGCAAGGAGAAACATACATACCATACATACCATACATACATACATACATACATACCATACATACCATACATACATGACCCTCAGAGATGGGGCTTGGCATATTATTATTTAACATTCACCATTTTTCATAGCTTTTATCCCAAAGCGATTAGTAGCGTTTTTTATTGGTTCATAAACACGTTAGTGAACAGGTAGGGAGGGGGTGAGCACATCTTGCTCAAGGATGGGGTTGAAACCCAGAACCAGCGCCCCCTGCAGCCATACCTTGTGCACCGGCGAGGACATGAGCGTGAGCAGGGCCTTGAGCAGGTGGCGCTCGCCGGCGCGGAGCAGGTGGCCGCGCAGCTCGCCGTCCGCCGCCAGGTTGCACAGAGCGGCGCAGCCGTAGAACTGGACCCTGGAGTCGGAGCTCTGCAGCAGCACCGCCAGCACCGGCACCGCCCCCACGCCACACAGCACCCGCCGGGACCACCCTGGGGGGACCACAAGGACCACTAGGACTACAAGGACCGCTAGGACCACAAGGACCACTAGGCCCACTAGGACCAGCTCCTCACTGTTCATCCTCAACATAAAGCAACACGATATAAGCTGTGTGTGTGTGTGTGTGTGTGTGTGTGTGTGTGTGTGTGTGTGTGTGTGTGTGTGTGTGTGTGTGTGTGT